>JAENHJ010000077.1:0-600000 GCA_025330945.1 Mucuna pruriens
TGTTGTGCTGAGAGAAGATGGTAGGTTTAGGTTATGCACTCTATCTATCTCAGTCTCACAACATAGAAATTAGGTTTCTGACTCATTTAATAGGGTTTTGTTGTGACTTTTGACCAACGTATCTTGAGCTCCACTCTCCTTCAGCCTTAGTATCATACCACTTTTCTTTCTCTTTGATTTTTTTAATTTTAAATTCCTTTGATTTTGTTGATGTGCCATTTATAAAATTAATTTATTCTTCATTGATAAAATAATTCATTTATCACTTACAATTCTACTACTTTTTATCTTAACAGAGAATAGAATTCATATTTTTTTAAATAAGAATTAAAATGATGTTTTTTATGAAACAATAAATTTTACCAAGTGAAAAAATAAGATAGATTATAAAATCATTAAATAATTTTTTAGTTTTAGTCATTTGCATGGGTGTCTATTATTTTCGCTCTTTCATTGCAACATTTTTCTTATTTGATATATTATTTTCCAAAATATTATATTTAACATTGTATTAGTAGCAAAATTTAAGTACAAACAAATTTTTAAAGAGAAAAGTAAAATTTTATATAATTTTTTACTGTTGGGTCTCACATTTCTTTTTGAATATTAATGGAAGAAAGTTACATAAACAATCTTTTATGAACAAAGAAATGAAAGACAAAATTATAAATCGTAAGTTTTTATTTTAAGACTGCAAATTATTTCACACTTTTCTGAATATGAGATTAACAATGTTCTATTTGGATAACATTGTGGTTTAATTATACATGATTTTGAATTTTTTTCATATTCCCTTCATCAAAACGTCTTATGAGATTGAAAATAAATAAATTTTTAAATAATATTTGATAAATATTAGAACAAATCTATATATATTTCTTTTACTGCATCTTAAAATTAAAACTATGTTTCAAGCTTAAATAAAATTTAGTGTATATAATTTTTCTTCTTATTAGCAAAAACACTCTAAAATATATATATTTTGTTGAAATCATATAGTTAAATAATAGTTAACCATTACTAACGTAAACAAATAATGTCATAAAAAAATGTCATATTGCCACACTAGTGATAACTAAAACAAATAAAAATATAATTTTACACAAGAACTAAAAAATGACATTTATAAATGAGAAAAAATAGTAAATGTATGTGACCAAACAAGATTCTATGGGAACATATTCAGTAGTCTCTTGGCATGCCTACATTCTATGGAAATTTTCAGTATCTATTTTTAGATGTGAATATATTAATTTTAATTTGTCCATCTTCGATGAGATAGTGGTAAGTCATTTCCATGTGTAGCATTATACGTCTTGAGCATGATGGAAATTGTCTTTTAAGCATGGAAGGTTGACTTGTGTCCAGGATATATAGCATGATTTCCTCCTTAGAAAAGTTCATAGAGGATGTTTGAGTGGGACATTTGAAACTGTAAGACCTTGTATTGTATTGCTTTATTGTTTCTCATGGATATTCTGAATTATGTGAAAGTTGAATCATGGGTCATCTTTGGATCATTAGAAGACTCTAATTCTTATCTTTAACTGAGGCGTAAGTTAATATATATAGAAACTTCTCTTTTAAGGACTTATAGTCTCCATGAGGTATATCCTTTTTATAATCATGTATAAGACTAATCATATCTCTTATCATTAGATCAAAACTTACCAAATTTGGGGATATTCAGAATAAAAGAATGTATAAGCCTAGATGGTAGAACTAAGGGCTAAAGAATAGAACATTGAATAAAAGAGGACCTGTGACAGGGAGGAACAAAATCTTCAGAAAGTCCATGAGTAGTTAGTCATGCACTTGACCTATATTTAAACTTTGTAGACCTTTAGGCTTGGGCCTTTTCTTAAACACATCTTTTGAGAGATGAAATATGACAAATGCATGAGATGTGACAGTTCAAGATAGTATAAAGCATTGAAATGAAATGTCCTTTTACATAAAATAAGGTCTTTATTTAGGGCAGTAACTGATAGATGGTGACTCATTTCAGACAGATGTTGTCTAATATTAAAACAGTTCATATGGATAAACTCTTCATTTATATGTTGTGATGACTTGTACTCTAAAATACAGTGCTCACCTAAATCATTAAATCATCATTTTGATTATAATGTTGTATATCAAATATATGGGTTTTGGACATATAAAATGCTCAACAATCATTTCTTAATGCATTAGTTTGTTAGTAATGGGTAGAATAAATATAGTTAAATATCTCAACATAAACATGGGGAGTGCTGATCACCAAATCACTCAACTACGTAATTTCTCATAGTTGTGTTTGCTATATCATATGAGTTCAACAGCAATGAATAATAGTCATCTAATAGTTATGTCAATGAGATTGTGTATTCATTAAGTTTCTCAAAAAGGTATGTGATTAGGTAAAACTACTACATTTTGTGCTCTTCTTTGTGTGGATTGGATTATACTTTGAAAAGTAACTTATTTTATGCCACAATCTAATTTTCTTTGAAGGTTATTGATCTTGAGGTTTTGCTCTTTTTTTCTGAAATATATTTTATTTTAATTTTTTTATGTTTAGTGATATTAGAGTTAAATAAATAATGATAATTAATGTGTTTAGTTTAGCATAAGAGGTTAGTTCTTGCCACACCAACTTTTTAAATTTGAATCCATATTATTTAATGTCTTTGATCAAAGTCTTTGAAAAATATATATGTAAAAATAATTTGATAATGTTTTGCACAACCAGGAATAGAAGTAAGAGACAACAAGTTAAAGAATTAGTTAATGACACTTATAATACGAGAAATGAAAATAGACATTTACTCTGCTATATTCGTGATACTAAGTCTTTCAATATATAATATAATAATTATTTAACAAGTGGAATATGTAAATAATAAATATTTGTTTTCTTTCAATTAAAATTATAATAATTATTATTTTAATATTATAAATTATAATTATAATTAAAATTTATAATAATAAATATTTTTATCATATAGTTTATGTTTAAATTATAATAAACAATCTATAATTAATATAATGTTATTTTAATTTATTTTAAAATATTAAATTTAATTTAAAAGGCAAAAATGTTCTGAATGATAAGTTGAAAAGATAAGAGATGAAAAACGTTTCTAATAAACTTTTGTTTAAATAAAATAGTTCGTATTCTTATTAAAATTGTTTTCATTCAAATAATTTCTAATTATATATATAGAGAGGATTAGAAGAATTATATCCTTTTTATGAAAAAAAGTATGTATATTGACCATATAAAACATGATTTAGCAAATTGGATGTGATTGTAAGTATATTGAATAATTTCTTATTGTTTATATATATATTTAGATTTCAAATTAAATAAAATAATTATCTGGCTTAAATACTTATTTTTATTTATTTTCTAAAGTTAAGTTGGTGGTTTTATCTTGTAGGCCTGTTTTGTTTGATCCTTTATCTTTTAAAAATCTTTGATTTTTAGCTTTCAAGTCAATTCGATGTTGCTCATTCTAAAAATAATTGTTTAGATTTTGGATACAATTTGAACTATTTTTAATTGATTTAATATATAAAACTTATTTGATTAAATTATCATAAAACTATAGAAACTAAGTGTGTTGAATAAAAGAGTTATAAATGAATTAATAAAAAGTTTTGAATCAGTAAAAAATTAAATCATGTTCCAAATTTAAACTATTTTTGAAGGAAAGAAAGCCATTACAAAAGCTAACTATTATTATATAAAACCCACAATGGGGTATACGTTAACGATGTCTTATTTCAGTCTAAATATCTTTATGATTAGATAATAACATCATTGTATATGGCTTTGATATTTCTGACACAAAATTTATTATAATATAGTAATGGGGTGAAATGACTGATGTCAGCATGCTTTCTTGTTTGTGGTTGAGAAACATGTTGATCTTAGATGATAAAATTTTGGAGAATCTGAAACTAGTATTAATCTGGGATTGAGTCTAAATATCTTTGTTGGATTCTTCACCATGCTCCATAACTCGTAGATTTGGTTGTGGGTAGTCTGACAAAACAATTCTGATAGCTTGTTAACTTGTTTCATGATGTCTTGTTAATCTGAAGTGACATTCTGTCTTGTCATTCTTAAATTCTTCTTGTTTGTTGAAACAGTGGAAAGCTTTTGTCTAGGTGTCACTAGGAGAACCACAATTAATAATAACAGCAGGAGAATCATCTTACAAAAGTTGGGTGTGTAGTGGAATGTACAGCATATAAAAATCATTATTCTGGCAGCAGGACTCAGATATCACATTTCAATTGGATCTAACATTAAAAGCTCTGCAGTCTTAATTGCTCATGAAGTTGACTGTGTCTGGTTTTGGACAAATACTACACATATTAGCACTCATAATTTTCATTTACAACTAAGACATAGTGAAGACTTTGATATCAATTAATAAAATCCTTGTAATCAGATTTTAAAGTTAAGCCAATAGATATTTTTTAAAAGAAATAATAAAAAAAACAAATTTTACTACAACATAAAATGTGATTATAATTAATCTTTTAAAATAATTTAATAAGTTCTGGAATTTTTATTTGTGAAGCTGTGATGGAGACCTTAACACTATGTAATGGGTTATCAGTTCAATCTTCAGTTCATTATGCTCATAAGCTAGACTCTTCATGAATTGAACAGCAAACTTCAAATGAAGAACATTCACAATGATCGTTAGGTTGGTCCTTTCATCATTCTTCCTTGGATCACTGCGCCGATGTGTTTTCCCTATCAAGTATCTCTTCTCTTTCCTCAAGTTGCAGTGTAGAGATTTTGACTAACTTCATAAATAATTTCCCAAATCATTATCATTATATTAGATCAATTGTACATAGTTTTCTTTTCTTTAATGTTATTTTTGCTTTTTGGTGAAAATTCAGATTTCAGTCACGTATAACATGGAACATTAATTATTGTGTTCTCTTATTCATAGAAACCGACCATTGTGTGGAGGTTCAGGATTATTATGAAGATAAATATGACATAGTCATTCCTTAGTGGGTGTTATCCTGCTCTGTTGAGTGCAAAAGGCTTTTTTAAGAGAACGTTATATCTTCATCCATTGAAAATTCTTTATGATGCAGGTTGTCTTCAGGTAAGTGAAAAAGTTGTGATAAAGATGTTAGCACAAACATTTTCTGGAACTTGAAAACCTTTCAAGCTAAGCTGAGTGAGGAGATTAATCGGTAGAAGGGACCTAGACGTCTCATTAGTCCTTGTGGGATCTGAGGTGACCTTTACCTTCTGAGCCTTTGAAGAAAGACTGCTGGATTTATTTAAGAACCATTATGGAAGTCCTGCCCTGGTATTTTGAATTTGTTGAAGCAGTGGAGGATTTGGGCATGCACAGTTATTTGTTCTCTGGACATTGGTCTTTCCATATATCTCTCTTAAGGGTGTAGCCTGGTTTTCTTCAAATTTCATGAGTGATTCATGTGATGATTGGTTAATTAAAATGCTATCTAGGGTAATTGTCTTGTATTCTTTAATATTAAAGCCAAAATATGTATATATCTTTAATAAGTTTACCCCAATGATAAACTATTGGTGTCAAGTGTCTTCTTGAGTTCAGTATGCTTTTAGAATATCAGATTTTTCTTGTGATTGTTTTAAAGGTTTGGGGGGCCAACAATTGTTTGTAGTAGGCTGGATTTTCATTTAATATGTTGTGTTGGTTAATACCACACTTATGATATTTAATAAGCTTAGCTTTTGAAATAATTGGTTTGTGACTTGATAAGTAATACCTTCATTATTTGAATAAACAGTTTTTAGCACAAGTCAAGTGCAGGACTGTGCATTTCCATCTTAAAGCCCAGGGTTTCTTGTAAAGAGATGGAGTTGAAACCATTCATGTGCTTTCACTAATAACAAACTTTTAGAGATTTAGTTTATGATATTGCATTTCAGTTTTTCTTATATGGTTCACTCTCAGGTTTATATGAATTGTAGCTTTTGTGCTCTGCATGCCTTCTGAATAATTATTTATGTTCAACAAAGGAAGCATGTTACTTGTAAAAGGACAAGAATAAATTTGTCTAGTTTATAAATAGTTCTCTACACACGATTCAATAAATTTAGAATTTGTTGTGATATAAGCATATCAATAAGTAAGATATGTGAATTAGTGAATGAGTTCGAGGTGTTGTGTTTCACAGTCCAGTTGTATCGTATCATATTATCTTTAGCACCAACATGCTTTATGTTATTCAACACTTTATTAGTGCAATAAATTTATTTTGTAAAATTTTCAATTTGATTGTTGAATAATTAGAATTAATCTTTAATAAGTTGAATTCATTATTAACATCTCAGTGGTTGGGTGTCTCTGTGATGACGTTGCCATGCTGGGCTACCATGTCGTCAACATACTATGTGAAGATTACTGATGGTATAAATTTAGATGACGGAGTTGGAGCTTAAAATAAGTTACTTTATTTTTAAAAATTGAGTAATAGAATGTTTAAAAATGGATAAGGGTTATTGAAGGTTACATGAACACTCATTTTATTCCTTTTGGTTTTGAAAAAATCTCAAATAAAGAGAACCTTCTTAAAGAATTGAAGATTTACTCATTTGTTCATTTTCTCATCCAAACATATCCTCAGTGTCTCCGTTATCTGGTTGTATGTGAGCTTTTCATTCTTTGCCTTGATGTACTGACATAAAGGCAATTCTGTTGACCTATCAAGATGTAACTAATAATGTTAGTTGTCATTAATATGTGGTTTTGCTGGTTTATTATTCATGTTGAATTTTGATACATTGCCTTTTGATGCATGTAGGAGACAGAGTATATGGTTCTATTTGTCATTGATTCATCAATTATATGACTTGAAACAAAAGAAGCGAAGAAATTGACAAAGGGTCCATTTACAGTTAATTAACAATCTATTTGAAGTTGTAAATATCTTTGAATGTGCCTAGTTAAATTAAGTCTTTCTTTTGGACTTATCCATTACTACTATGTTGTTCGTCTCTTGCTGTTATCTGGTTCTGAAAACTATGGAATGGTTGGAATACTAAACGAATTTAGGCACAGTGAAATGACTACTTCTCGTCTGGTTTTAATAGCCAAGGTCAGGAGTTGATGCGGCAGAGAAGTACATGAAGAATGTTCAGACTCTTTTCAGTGGATACTGTGCAAGACTCTTTTAGCAAACTGTGTCACTCTGGCAACATAGCAAAATCAGTATGATTTTTGAAAAATTGAGAACTTTTGGTTTGCCAATCACTATCTATACTTTGAATCAGATGATCATTATCTGTACAAGAAGTGTGACAGAAGAAGATGCCTGGTATGTATCCTTGATGAGGAAGATGAACAATCATCTCATCTTACATACAGGATCTGTTAATACAGGACAGGACATAATTGGGATGGAAGAGTTGGTGGGATATGAAGTCTCATTGTTTGTATAGTACTCATCTCTGACAGACTTGGCTAGGTATTTCATATTTTTAAAGGGATTGAAGATAAAGCCATTGCTATATTGAAATTGGAGGAGAAACTCACTTGAGAGATTTATAGGCACAATAAACTGTTCTTTCTCTACGCTTCACTTGACATGACCCAGTGATGTAAATGAATTTGGAACAATTGAAGTCAATTTGTGCTGGAGTGTGGAGGCAGCCATATGGGAGCATGGAGACAAATTGGGCCAAGTTGAGGAAGCAAGCGGTATTTGAAATGGCAGTAAAATTTGAGGCCTCTCATCAGAAACTCTTTCTGAACTTCTAAGAGTTTATGTTTCTGAATAACAAGATATCTAAAGATGAGGACTTTATCAGTAGATAGAGACATTCTAGATGTTAGTCTGGTCACTGGTTTAGGATACTTTTAAGTGATTCATGGAAGCTGGGGATGTTGAGAAGGCAGCTTCAGTTTTTATAGGCAGCCGAAGAAAGGCAAAGTGGAGTGCAGTGGGCCGTTATTCAGCACTCTTAGTTGGCAGACAATATGCAAAATGTGAATATACATAATATGAGTAGTTCATAGAATGACAGTATTGGATACACTGGTCGTCTTAGGTAATTCAGATTCTCATCAGACCTGTTTGAAGGCTAGAACCCTGCTTGGGCTCCGAGAAAGAATGAAGGCTGAAAATGTGTTCCCAAATAAAAATTTGAATGCATGTCAAAATTGATGCACTAGAGGAATGTGTTGCAGGTCCCGGAAGTAAACAGGGCTGTTAGATGTGTTTAGTTAATGCATCATGCTTTGTTGCCCATCTGAGCTCTTTATGAGAGAACAAGTGAGTTGCTAGTAATACGCGTGTTGGTATAGTTTGTCCCATTAATGGATTTGAAAGGACAATGAAATAGATGAAAGTCTCATATTTATATTGGTATTTTCAAATGGAATTAGGTTTATTTCAAACAGTAATAAGATTTTAGTAATGTCAATGTAGATTACCAAGGTGAAATTTTAATTCTGATTCAGAACAACACCTGTAGTACATCATTTACAAATTAATTAACTCCATTAATGTATTTTTTTGGAAAAATAAAAATATGGTTAGTTGTAGCAGCCTCAGGTACAAACTAGGCATGAACAGCTGTTGAGTGCCTAACTTCATTCCAACAAAGGGAAAATTATATTTATTTTTTGGCTGAAAGAAGATAGGTGGCTGCAGAGGTAGTACATGCTACTCACCCACAGCATGCAACAATCCATAGGTGTTAATTCTTATGCAGTATATTTCTCATGCCGTTATGGTCTTATTTCTTCCAGTTATGTATTTTTATGTTTTGGAAAAGAAGGGGGTATGTGATCATGATGCAAATGATAATTAATCAATGATGGTGATACCATCTTCTTTTATAAAGTATTTTTACTGTTATAGCGTAATGTTATGGTGAACTCTTAAAGGCTTTATATATCTACTGTTCAAAGCCAGTTCAGTCAGCAGGTTGTATCTTTCCAACATTGTGCGTAATGAGAGAACAAGATGACATGAAAGGACTTAAAAGCCACAATGACCTCAGTCCTTCTATATGCAAAAAGTTGTTCATGTATTTCACCTGACAACAAGCATGTTGTTTACTTAGTATAAACACAGGTCGTGAGAAAAAAGAGTAAAATAACTATTTTGTTAAAAGTGGTATAGTCACATTAATTTTCCAAAACACAAAAATTTTAAATAAGTTTTTTGAAAGTGCAAACTATTAATTACAGCAACTTTGTGTTGCTGCATTCATCATTCTTAACTGTGTTGCTGCATTCATCAATCAGCAAAGAAAATGAAACCAAAAGTTAAGATGGAAATTACAGAAGTGCCGATCGCTTGGTGCCTTTCTTAATGGAAAATGGTGATTCCCAGGCTTACCCCTCAGAGTACAATAAGATTTAACATCGTTATTGTGGCTTTAACCACCATTTTCCACAGAGTTCAGTTATAAAGTGAATACGTGCACACACAGGTCTATCATTATGTGCACATACCTTTAAGTGCATCCCAATCCGTCATATACCCAATTTTCCTCCTTATATAGCTCTAACCTTCCACAATGCCACAATTCTGACACACCAAATAAACAAATAAAGCAGCCCCAAGAAGCAAGAAGAAACACTCCTCCCACAACTTGAAATCAAACAAACTGCACAATCACACCTCTTTTCAATTATATTAAAAAATGACAATATGATATGCAACTTGAAGAACCATATGTTGTGTTTCTCCATTGTTAGCAACATAAAAGAAGAGAGTTCAACAAATGTATTTGACTTCATGGTTCAGCTCAAAGAATCATCAAGCAGAACTTAGGAGGTTCTGCTCTGGTCAAAATAAAGTAAATATACCATATCATATATTATTGCAAGCCAGTAACTATTTGGTTGCAACTAACTTCTGCAGGTTTGGGCACTAAATAACTAGCCGACTTGCAATATCTTGGACCTTGTAAAATTCGTGTGATTCATCTTCTGCAAGAATTTAGAATCTGACAAACATCTTTGTCCTCAGTGCTAGGCTTCTTGCCTACCAACTCAACCCAACTCTTTGTGGCGGCCCAGAGTCTCTGGGACTCTCATTCACACCTTAACTGTCTTAATCTTGGGAAGCTTATAATTGTTGTTGTAGCAGCCACTGGCTTGTTCTTGTTCCCCAGTCTTGAGGAATCTCCACCTCTTCTTAACCTAACCTCCTCCTCCTCAGGCCAAAGACCTCTTCCTAGACATCTTCTATTATACCTACTCGCCACCACCTCCCTGCTTCAACAAACCCTTCTTGCCAAGCTACCGTACTCTCACACCGAGTTTCACTTTCTCAGCCTCAAACCACTTCCTCGGCTGAACCACCACCGACGACGCCGCCGCCGCCGCCTCCTCTTTCTTCTTCACTCTCCCAGCCGTTTTCGCCTCGGCTGCTCGTCGATCTCAGGCTTCCAGAGCAGGACTCGGCGACTCTGCGCGGTGGCCAGCGTCGCCACGATCTCCGCCGGTCCCAGACTCATCCCTCGCCGCCAGCTATTATGTAGTTTTTCGCCTTTGTCTTCGGCGTTTCCTCGAGCTTCCTCGAAACGACGCCGCTTAGCCTCGGCTCCATGAACTTGGCGGGCACGATTCTGCCCACCGCGACGCGCTTCTTGGCCTTCTCGAGGCGGAGCGCGTCGAAGGCGCGTGAGCGCGTGATCTCGCGCTCGATGGCCTGGATCTCGTCGTCGATGTTTTTATCGTCAGGCCAAACTAAACCCCTTAGTCTTGGTGTTTTTCTTGGGGAAGTAATTGAGTGGGGGCGGGCTCAGATTCTCTTTGATGCACTCGGAGGAAGACCAAGAAGTCTTCATGGGACGACTCGCCGCTCATCGTCGTCGTCGAGCGCGGCGTTGTTCCACCATGAATATCGTTCATGGTTGAGTGTTGTCGTCGTTGTTGCGTTTTTGAGGGACAAGTTTGGGAATCTGATTCTTCTTCTTTTGGGAATGAAAGTGAGAACAAGATGGAATGAGGAAATTATTTGTATTTTCAGAAAATGTGACCGTTGAGATTAGGGAAAGGGAGAAAGAAATCAAATGAGACGTTGGTGAAGTAGAACCGCTCCATCGTGGCCGTTCGATGAGAAACTTGGCTCTGATAGACGCTCGATAACTAATTTAATTATGATGTATTAAGAAAAGTTGCACTTTCATCACGTGATACTCTTATTTAAAAAAACTTTTAATGCCTACTGCAATTTCATTTACAAATGTAGTATATTTTAAATAATCTAAGACTTAAATGTGAGTTGCTATCAAAACAATGAATCGTGTCACGTGTGAAATCTCAAAAATTATAGTGTTAATGTAATTTGTCGGATGTATCATGATCTTAATATTTTGAGACATAACAGTTATAAAATAAAATTATGATTTAATAGTGTAAAATTAGGTAAATCAGTAGTGTTTAAATCAGTTTATTCAATAGTAAATTTTCTTGTTACTATTTTTTGGTCTTCATTTAATAATTAATCGTGATTATAATAAGATGAATTCACTTTAGTTATTTTAAAATTTATATTTATAGTATTTTTTATTTCATTTATAGTTTACGGATAAAATTAATTTCTTAAAATTATAATAACGTACTTTTCTCTTTATTTTCTTTATTACAACATTATTTTATTTTATAATTTTCTTTTCTTTATATCTTTTTCTTATTTATGTGATTGATATATATTATTAAAATGTTTTTGTTAGTGTAATTTTTTTATATTATTAATCTTAAGAAGCATAATTTGACTTAATGAAAGGTTCATATAATATTAAGGGTATTCTGTGAATGACAAAAAAATTATCTTGAATAGTATTAAGATAATCATATTTTGGAATCTCCAATGGAGAAAGAACATCATAATAAAACTTAAATTTGAGTTAAATATTTAGCAATGGGCATTCTCATTTGACGATAGTCTTTAGTTAGCAGCAATCATATTTAATTTTGAGTGTAGAAGAATTTGTAATTTTTGCTTTATAGAAGAGTGAATCGTTGATTCTTTAGAAATAATTGCGTTGAAAATGTGGACATGAGTCATGAAAGCAATGAAATCTTGTTAAATTATGAATATGCGAGATGACTTGTGTAGATATGATTTATTGACAAAGAAACTAAAGTACACTTGTTACCCTAACTTGACGAGGAGACAGTAATAAGTTCCAATAGAAAATTAGTTACATAATAACTGTTTAATTAATTAATTTAATAATAAAATATAAAATTTAAGATATATAACTAACTAATCTAATAACAAAAATATAACAATAAGGCATATATCTTTAATATCATACGTTGTTAGTGTAAATATACTATTAATGAATTTAAAAATTATTGCAAGTGTGAATTTTAAAATAATTAATTATCATAAAAATTAACAAACGTATATTATATATAACCATTTATAATGAGTTAAAAATATAATTTACTTTTATACTATATAAATCATATATTAATTCAAATACTTATATAGGATTAGTGAATAAAAATATAATAAAAACAAAAATTAAAATTTAAATTATATTTTTAGTAAAATATATAACTTTAATTTTATTATTTAAAATTTTAATTATTTGATTATTAAATAATCAATTTTATATTTTAATAATTATGAAAAATGAAAAGTATGAAAATAAAAATCCTAACGTTCACCCTCATTTCAATTCTGGTTATATGGAGTTTTCTGATAAAAATTAGATGGAGATAAGATGAATACCTGCTTCAAATTTAATTGTCCGCCCTAAGTATAAAATTATTTATAATATGATACATTCTAATTAAATTTATTTATTTAGAATATATTTTCTTTAATATTTTGGTTTCCGTATGTCGAATAGGAATGGATCCATCTGCACTTTGGGAGGAGATTCCTTCAAGAAGATTTAAATGAGGTTTGGACTAGAAAAAGGAGAGAGATAAATAAGGTTGATTGTTCAATATTGTTCATCAACCATTTTTAAAAGAAGATATCTTTTAAACCTTGAGAAAAATTCAGGCATTGGGTATGTTGAATTTCAGGACATAAACCATATATATTTAGTTTCCAAGAATCATACAAACCAATAATATTAATTTTATTGATTTCCAGGACTTCTCTACATTTTAAAATTATTTTTACCATCAAGTCAAATCTTTTAGGGATGAATTGAATATAACTGTTCTTACAATTTTATTTGCAAATAGCAAGAAAATCGTGAAATAAAAATAAAAAATAAAATAGAACTATTAAACTTATTTCCAATTAAAAATTGAAACTAAGTTACATGATAAGATAAGGACAAAATTAATTTATCTTAAAAGATAATTAAAATTTTCAAAATTATTTTCAAAATTAATATCACTATTCAAAGAACTAAAATGTTAATTTGGTATAATGTGATTGAATCTGAATCAATTGGACTTTTGGATCAATGATTGAAAATCTCATGATTCTCAAAACAATTGGCGCGCTGTAGACCCTAAATACAGAACAAAACATATTGGGCTTTTCAGATTATGCCATGAAAAGGTCAATAACTTTTGAAAACTAGATATTTTAACCAGTGAAGGATCAGGTTATGAATTAATGGGGTATTTATTTTAAAAAATAAAATTAATAAGAAAAAAATATATTTTAATTAAATAGTTAAAAAAAATAAATACATCAAATAAGTAAGAAGGTAGAATATGAGTTCAAATATAAAATTAAGAACAAATATAAAAATTAAGATATTTACATGTAACATTTTCAAAGTGAGAATACATGTATACATCTCATTCAATATAATCACATAAGTGAAAAGAATTGGAGACAATGAGTTTAAATATAAAATTAGGAGGACAAAATATAAAATTAAAATATATTTATATGTAATTTTTTCAAAATGAAGTTGATTTGTACACCCGTTCTAGTGTAGGTCTGCTATTTACAACGTTTGATCTCTAAAATTGGACATAATAATTATATTCAAAACATTAATCATGCTTTCAACTTAAGGTGTTTATAGATCATATTCAGTTTAGTTCATCTAGATCTAAAATTTTTGTCAGACTATTTTTAAATAACTGTCATAATCCAAACATTTCTATTAAGCCACTTGTTATATCCTCCTTAAGCAGTTGTTAATGACTTGATCAACGTTGTTGCAGAAAAATTTAGTATGTTTGATGAATATTTTAGAAGCATTTTGATTTTTGAAATGAAAAAAAAATATGTGAGACTCTTAAGATTTGAAAGATTTTAGGATAACCTTATAAAGATATTTCAAAATAGATATTATGAAATCAAGGTTTCATAACTTCTTTTGGAAGACATGGTACAAGTAATAATATGAACAATTTTCTAACATTAAAAGAACTAATTGCGTTTATGATTTGATTGAACAAGATTCCAAGGTATATGAAGAGTTGATGTAAAATTGTAGTGGTATATATTGTTAAATTTTTTTATTAATTATTGTGGTTGCAATCAAATGTGATATTTTTTTTCAAAATGGAGTTAATATTATGATCCATTAGATTATACTTAAACCTACTAATAATGTGATTAATTAGTAATGAACTTTAAATACTTAATATTGATATATGTGAGGAACAATGTATTCTTGTAAGACCCATATTAAGAGAGGTGCTTAGAGGTTAATAAATTTCAGTACAGTTTGTTCCATTAAATCTAGAATATGGGAAGCAGCATGTGATTAGGAAAGAAAGAAGACTTGGGTTCTTGGTTTTTCTGAGAGACATACAAATAATATATTTTTTTTATATTTAATAATAATGTCAACTTTATATGATTTAGGACCTAATTATTAAATATTGTGTTTATTTGATTTGTTTTGACTTTTAAGTTTTTTGAAAGAAAAATGTTTGAATGGTTATTTTCAAAATAAAATCAAAACTCCATATTTATAAGTATTAATGTTTAAATTACGCCGTTATTACATTTAATTGTTATTTTACTAGAATTACTACTAGGGTTCTTAATTAATTTATTATTATTTTTATTGCTATTGTCAATTGATGTATCAGTTTCAATTGAACAATTTTTAAATTGTTCAATTCATGAGTTTTTACTGTGATGTGGAGTTACTTTGATGATTTCTAATTGTTACTCAATTAGTTTTAATATTCAATTGTGAGTTCATTATTATGGTAATATAATACGAAACAAATTTATTGTAATATTATAATTTTTAATTATTATATCTATTTAATATGAGTGTACAACAATCAGGTTATTTTAATTGCTCAATAATATTGTAATTTCAATTATAACTCCACCCACTATGTTTGCTTTCAATTGTTATATTTAAAAATCTGGTTATTATATATTAATATTTAATTGATATGATAATGAGTTATTGATTGTAGTATGACTTGGATTATCTGATTCTCAATTTTCAAAATTTAAATTATTACCTTTATTATTATATATGAATATAATAATTATTAATTTTACAAGTGCTGGTTGATTTCAATTGATTTTCATATGCATTGTTTTTCAAATAATTTCTGTGATAGCGTGATTTCTAGCTGCAATTGTTTGTTTGTTTGTAAAATTTCAAACTGCACCTACAGTACATTAGTTGCAAGATTATGTATTAGGAGTTTAATTATTATTATGCTACCTAGATTTTGATTAAATTTCTGAGTTAATTATTAATGACTATGATTATAGTGTGAATTTGAATTATTAATTGAATATTGTTAGACGTTCACTGTTTACATCTTCGTGATAATTATGATCTCAATTCTAATATATTGATTGATTTTAATTATTAATAAGCGGCCAAAGTGCTTGTCCGAGATTGTTATTCATTTTTCAATTGCGTTATGCAATTGAAGCAATTGCATGATTATTTTAGTTGAAGCAATTACAATTGCTACATGCAATTGTTAGGACTTATTCTATATTTGAAAGTTTTTCAATTGCCTGTTGAATCATACTTAAATTTTTGCTTGCAATTAGTGCCTTTGCAACACTTTTTAATTGCTCAAGCTTCAGTGTGCTCCTGAATTGATGCTTAATTTATTTATTTTTTTAATTGAATGCGTTGCTGCTGCACTATAATTACTTGTGGTATGTTTGATTACACTAATACACTAGTAATGCTGCTGCCTTCGAGTTCAATTACTTCCGCCAGTTATCGAATACAATTGTTATTTGTCAATTTCAATTGAATCCCAAATTTTGATTCAGTCAGATTAGATTTTTAATTGTTTTGTTAATTGAAGCAATTGCTGCTATATGTCCTATTGCTATTAATTGCTACTAGATTTTTATTTCAATTAATTTTAATTGCTATTGTGAATTGATTCTAATTTGGATTTATATTGTAGTTACACTATACCCATATTTTGATATCAATTATATTACTGTAATTTTAATTACAATATTCAATTGATTTAGGGTTTATTATACCAAATTTTGAATTTAATTACTAAAATTATGTGATTATTCAATGGAATTTTGATTCAATTGCTGCATGTTGTTATTATGGAATGATAGCTATTATTAGTTGCTAACGTGTTGAGATGAAAAGAGTTTATATTTGTAATTGAATTGTAATTAGCGTATTTAATTTAATAAGCTATTAACTTTTTATATATGTAGATCTCTCCTGAAGCTAAAACAAGGAGTTGAACTTAAGTTTACATAAGTATATAAGTACAAAGTGGAGGAATTTATAACTACTTATGTTGATAGAGTTTTTTGTACTAAATATATGAAATGTGTATTTATGTGTATTTTAAAGTTTTAGTTATATATATTTATTATCTTGTTTTCTTTAGTCAAATTTTTTTATTGATCTTTTTACTTAGTTGAAATTTAATATTAAATTTTTATATATAACTGTTTGGATTGCTTAAGTGTAAAACATGATGAGAATGTTATGATAATTGATATATGACTAGGAAGAGTGCTGTTTTAATTATGCACTTGCCTTTTTGATTAAGTTGTGATTTTTGGATAAGAAAAATTAGATTCCTATACAAGAATTTCATCGGTTGCTATATTATGCCAAAATGGGATATCATTTGTATTGATTCATGATGTATTTTTGAGGAATGCTTTTTGATAGTTTGCATGCAATTACCTGTCCAAAGAGGGTTGTTGTATGTTTTTAGTTAAAAAGTTAAGAATGAATTGAGTTATTGGATAATGTATTAGGTTAAGAGATTTGTCGCCTAAAAGGAAACAATTTTATAAACTTATTGTATGCTTATGGATTAACCCATCTGAGGTTTTTAAACCAAGCTGTGATCTTGATTTGTGCATTTCGTCCAAAGGAGAATTTGCTACTATATTAGCCTCACAGTGATAGCTTGTTTTTGTTTTAAGTTATATCCTGTCTTGTAATATGTTATAATACATTTTGTATTTTGTCTTAACAATACATTTTTCTATGATGGAGTTATTAGAGACACACCAGGCTAGGATTTGCTTGCATAAAGGAGACAACTTTCTAAATTTAGCGTCTACTCATAGATTAACCCATATGAGGTTTTGGCTAGGGCTATAACCTTGGTTAGTGCATTATGCCCAAGGTAAAAACTATTATATTGGCCATATTATTGATAATTTATTAAGACTTGAGCTGTATCTTGTCGTATTATGTGTCCTATTAACTCTTGATAAGGTGATAATTGTTCTACAACTTATCCTTTTGTATCCTTAGAGGGTTCAAAATATTTTGAAGAACCAAATCTAAGGAAGCGATGTCAATTTAGGAAATGATCTCGAATAAGTTGTCGAATCGAGTGGGAGATGTCAACCTAGTTTTTATGTTCTATATTTAAATTGATTTTTGAAGGATACCTTTGATGTACCTTTTTAGAAGAAATTTGATTTCTATTTGTTTAGACAAACTTGATTTTTAGTTTTACTTTTTGGTGATAGAAAAAAATAATTTTTGATGTTGAACTACCAAATTATTGGTTATGGATATTTAGTGGATGATTTATACAAATTGCCTTTAGTTTTGGATAATATTCTTTCGCCTTTAGTTGTTGAGAATTCTATTGCTAAAAGATCTAAACTTGAGGAAAAAAATCTTTTTACATTATGATATAAACACTTAGGTCACATTTCTAAGAAAAGAATTAAGATATTAACACAAACAAACATTTTACCTTCCTTGAATTTTGATGATTTGGTTACTTGCATGGATTGCATTGGGGGAAAGTTTACTAAAACCAGAAGAAAGGTGCAACTTGAAGTTTGGATCTCTTAGAGATCATTCATACAAACATTAGTGACTCCTTGATTCATACAATTTGTGATAACAGTGTTGTAGTGTTTTGTGCAAAAATTAATAAAACTTTTTAGTGGTTATGCACTTGGTGATGGAATACTTGATTGTTAGAGATCTTGTGAAAGATGGTTCTATAATGGTGGAGCACATTGGCACAAATTTCATAGCGGTTGATCACTTAATCAAGAGATTCAAACACGTTGTTTTCGAAAAGATGTATCAAGAACATGGGCATTATGAATTTTTATGATGTGCATTATTATGATGTAGTTAATGAGAGCTTTAGTTTTTATGTTATTTCCTATTTTTATATTGTTGGAACCTTAATTTGAATTTTAGGAAATAATGAATTGATAATATTTTGCATGTAACTTGATGAATAAATGATGAGATGAATTTATTATGATACATGTACATAGATGTCAAATGTGAAATTATTAAAGCTTGGTGTCATTGGGACCACTATGCTAGTAGTTGGCATCATATTGAAGCTAATACATGATACTAAAGTTTGGTGTCATTGAAAGCTGCTATATTAGTGGTCGATGTCATATTGGAGCTTAGACATGATATTGAAACTTGGGTCATAAGGACTATTGTGCTCATAGTCGATGTCATTTTGGAGTTGAGTATGATAGTTATATTGTAAACCAGGTAATTTCTTTGACTTTTAGGCATTTGAGAGAAATTAAGGACTGACGGAGAAAATGGTGGTAGGACTATTTAATTATATTAACATGTCATTTTCTTACTACTGATCTACATTGATGACTAGTCAGATGAAGTTAGTGATATTTGTAACCATGAAAGGTTTTTGCATCAATGATGGATGCAATTACTGCTCTGATTCAATGTTACATGACTTTTTGTTGGATGGAGTCTTAATTAGGTGTTGTATCTTGGGATCATAAGTTTTGTGGCCCTGATATATTATTAGTTCAAGAGTTATTAGTCCAAGAGTTATTTTTGAAAATGTTTTTCAACTTACAAACTACACAATTGATTTTTGCCCAAGTGGGATAATGTTAGAATTTTTTTCTATTAATTCTTGTGAGCTGCAATCAAATTTTTGTTCTTCCAAAATGGGCTAATATTATGATTCTTTAGATGATACTCAAGCTCACTAATAATGTGATTGATTAGTAATGTACTTTGGACATAATATTGATCTATGTGAGAGATAGTGTAGACCTAACCTCAAGGTCTATAGTGGGAGGTTCTAGAGTTAATAAATAATATGACTAGGTCTCTTTTTGCTGTCACGAAAACATACAATTGATTAGTACAATTTGTCCCATTGAAAACTTAGAATCTAGAACATGTGATTAGGTAAAAGGAAGACTTAGTTTCTTGGTTCTTTATAATTGCACAAAATAGTGGATACACAATCTTTTTGGTACATTTGGTTATGTCTTCAACAAATTAGTATTTAGTTGGTGTTCTAAATTCATATAAAGTGTTATCCACGAATATTTTTCTTACATTATTTCAAAAGATCACTTACGAAGAATCAAGGTTATAAGAGTGTAGGTGACTATTTTTTTAGTTTTTTTCTAAGTGCTGAAACACCCATTTTTGAGTTGTCTGATATTCGATCTACGAGGAAGATCACAAGATTGAGACCTATCAAGATGTCAAGTTATAGGATTCGAGATATCAAATTTTTGAAGAAAGCTAATTTCAAGTGTTAAGAAAGTATCAAATGACCAAGACATGTCAAGGAAAAATTTCTGTGTTAAAGTGCTGAAGATATTAAAAGCTTTCGAGTGAAGAACATAGAAGAAAAACACATAATTTGATCATTTGATAATTATTTACAATTATTGAAGTCACACGGATCAAGATAAATGACAAAATCTTATATAATTAATCTTGGCAAAAATATACACGTGTATAGGTTAGATTTTTCAACCATTAGGATAAAAATCTATAAATAAGAAACTGATATAGCCATTTTTCTCTTGGTTGAAAACAGTCAAAAACTGCATTAACACCTGTTATGCCAATCATCATAACCACTGCAGGTTCAGTGACTTGTATGTATTATCAATTTTAATACAATTCTCTTGTATCCAATTATCTTTACCTTTTAATTTATTGTCGCGACCTAAATCACGATGCAGTGTTGCTGAAATGGAATTGAATTGAGAATCGAGTCCTTTTTGGAAGGAACCGATTTCATAGAGTTAGAACCAATTAGACCAATATAGTCGAGGACAGTGCGACCTGATTTGAGTTGCCACCCAGCATTTTTACGAAATCTTAGGAAACCTAATATGGATAAGGTTGGTCGCGAATTAGATTCTAAGTCTGAAAGTCAGTTCACATAGGGATCACATGATGCTCACTACTGCAGCATATCCTTGATAATTCTTCCCAAATTAGCACATGAACAAATAAGACCCTACATTATGTTATCATTTTTCTATGAGGACAATATGTTTTATAAAAGAATATACATGCACATTTTGGGTTTTAGGATGAATATTTGACAAGAGATGATCTCTTGCTCTATGTATCTCCTTTGAGTTGGAGAAATCCAAGTCATGATTACTGGACACATGATTAGGTGAGAAGGAAAAGGTATCCAGGTAGGCATCACGGGTAAATGACAATGTAACTTGGAGGACTATCGGTGGCGTCCATGGGTAAATGACAATGGAAATCGGATGAACTATTCATTAAGTCATGAATAAATGACTCTTTGCAATGGGATGGACTATCCATTAGGCGTCCATGGACAAATGACAATGCAATAGGATGGACTATCCATTAAACGTCATGGATAATGACAATGAAATAGGATAATTTATCCATTAGGCGTCCATATGGATAAATGACAATGCAAATTGGAAGAGACTATCATTAAGAGTGTCCCTAGGTAAATGACAATGCAATGGGATGAACTATCCGTTAGGCGTTCACGAAACTTATAGAAACACGTAATAAGCAAGTTCAAGGATAGAATGAATGAAGTGGAATAGGAATGACAGCTGACGGTGATGGGATTCAAAATGACTCGACCAATTGAATTGGAAAGGCGGCCGATGCTCAGTCGACGGATCATCGGTTATTAGGCATGTATGTATGTTGGAGCTGGTCAGCCTGAGATTTATCTAATGAAGGAATTTATGGGTTTAGACGTAACAACTCACAGGAATAGACTAGGTCATAAAGTACTTGATGCATGTTGGCTAATCTATATACTAGCAGTGTACTAGGAAGGAAGTCTGTCTGGGGATGGGACTATAACTCCAAATATTGTACAAGTTATTTCCTATGGACAGTTAAATCTACTGGTTTTAGTGAC
The DNA here is from genome assembly GCA_025330945.1 of Mucuna pruriens. Taxonomy (NCBI): domain Eukaryota; kingdom Viridiplantae; phylum Streptophyta; class Magnoliopsida; order Fabales; family Fabaceae; genus Mucuna; species Mucuna pruriens. The sequence goes on from JAENHJ010000077.1 coordinate 21,543, forward strand.
CTACCTAGTATCTAGGAGTTGATGATTTTTCTTCTCTTCTACTTTCACAAGTGGTTCTACTCACTTAACAACTCTCTAATCTCAAGGTGGCAGGCGCTCCAAACCTCTCTTCTTCTAAATTCTGCCAAGTTTAATCTCAAAACTTTTTGACCACAAACTCTTTTGACTCAAACTCTCGATCTCAATTTTTCGACTACAAATTCTCCATCTAAAATTTTTGACACAATCTCTTCGTTACAGAGGCCTTTTTATGAAATTTCTGCTGAGTCATCAGATCGTCAGATTTGACCATGTGTATAGCTGAGTCTTTTTGATTCCTCCTTTCTTTTATTTTGCTGATGTCAAAGTCACTAAACCATGTGTTTTTGAAGCGTAGTGTAAGATGGCATGTCACTTCAGATCGTGGCACGTTCAGCCTAAGACACTGACTCCTTGTTACTTTCTTCCATATTTTTGGTTGCTCGAGGCTGACAACAAATCAAGGGCAGGGAATTTGCAGGAATGTTGTCTCCTCCTGCTTACCTGAGACAATGGGGCCCTCGATGTAGGATGTACAAGATTTTTGTCTCCTCATTCTGACCTGAACAAATTTAGGTCCCATATTTATCTACTTTCATTTTCTGCATTTCTTCTTCTACTCTTTCTTTTTATTTTAAGTTTCGATTTACAATTTCAGCATCTACATATGCTTTCTTTTTAATTTCTTGCATTTTCAATTTCAGTAATTTTCTTGCTCTTTACCTTTCCATTGCATTTAGCTTTTTGCATTCTAAAGTTTGTTTCATTTAGATTATTTGCATTGCCTTTTTACATTTCATTTTATTTTTCAGTATTTACAATTCAGTACTTCACTTACAAGTCATTTACATGTTTCTGGCAATTTTACATTACACTGTTCTTCTTTATATATATTTAAAGTCTTCTTTAAAAATTCATGCATTTACTTTCAACCATTTATATTTGCTTTCATTTTACATTTAGTGCATTTTAATAGCTTTCGAGTTTATAGTCATTTACATCTACGAAATTACATTTTTATATTAAAATTGAAGTTTTTATCATTTTCATTTTTCTTTGATTTTTCTTGGTACACTTTGATTGAATTTCATATTCGATGAATCTTTCGTATTTTTCAATGCTTTGTTTACATTTTTGTCATATTTGTGAAAATCAACAAAAGTTAAGATTACTGTCCAAATCAAATTTTTACAAATCAAATTTAGACTCTTAATTACTTAATTAAAATCTTGATCATAATTAAATTGATATTTTAATTTAACTATACCATCAAATTGGAAATACAACGCCGTTCGTTTCAATAAAAATTCACAACTAATAATTAATTCTAAGTCTTTCAAATAAATATATTTGTTAATTACATTCATTGTAAAAAGTTATGCATTCTACCAAAAATTCTCGAGATTTATCATAAAGTTTGAAATAAATTTTTCATCCTCAACAAATAGGTAATCCATTGAAAGGATATTTCTCAATCAAAACTAATAAAAATTTTTTTAGGCATTAGTTATTATAATTGTGTGATTTTTGGTTTTCTTTTATTTTTAACTGTACAATTTTAGTTTTCTAATTTTTTTAATTGTGCAAATTGGATTTATCAAGTATCACGTTAGTACAATTTTAGCCTCTCCATAATATTTTTGTTAAATATTTAACATATTTTTGTAATGTTATTCATACACATACATCATCTTTGATATCAGTCATCAATACCACACCATTTATTGTGTTAGATGTCATCTCTCATGTTACTAAAAATGCTTAAATAATTTAATAAAAAGACTGCCAGATGGACTAAAATCGTATCGTTACAAAATTTGAAATCAATTAATGTAATTAAAATTTGAACTACCTAAATCGTATAATTGTAATATTTAATGGACCTAATTGACACGATTAAATCGAGAAAGACCAACAATTACATAATTATAATATATGAGAAACCAAAATAGCACAATTGCAGTGAAGGAAAAATACAATTAAGGTTTTGATTCTTGGATGGTTTCAAATTGGGAGATTTCTTTAGTTGGAAAAAGTTTAGAGTAGTTATTAGACGTTATTTAAAGTTGTCATGAGTTATTTTATAAATTTGAAGTTTGGGAGAAGTGTTTTGTAATTATTCAAGATTGTAGTTAATTATAAGTATAATATGTGTTCTAATTTTAGGAATTTTTCTTTTTAAGGGTAATAAGAATAAAGATTGGTTTCATTTACTCAAAATTTCTATATATGTGATCTTGTCATCAATTTAATTAATGCAATTTGTTTTTATTTTTGTCCTTTATTTCTATTCTTTGCATGACTTTTTATTTTTGTTTTTGGTTTTATTTCCTTGTTATTTCTAATCTTTAATTTGTTTTCTTTTTAGAAGTTATTTTTATTTCTTTTTAATCTTGATTCAAAATTGTAAACCTACCTAAAAAAGAATCTATATAAGAGGATTTGATTATTATTTAGAATCAAAGATATTTTTTTTTATTGGTACAAAAATTATATACGGATATCACATATATAATTTTTTTAAATTTGAATATGATATTAATATAGATAGTATTGCTTGATATATAATTAGATTTTTGTGAACAAATGCTTAAGTTTTTTTTTTTTAAATTTATTCAATCTATCTATTTATAATATATAAATATAAAGTGCTAATTATAATGTTTACACCTAAAATATGATCTTATTATTGTTGTCGCCACCAACATTTTAGTCTACGTGTCATCTAGAATTCAATTTCTGACATTTTCTTTATCAAGCCTTACACCCAATTTAATTTCTATTCTCTTGAAGTTTCTCAATAAAAAGATTTGAGTCATTTATGTTCTCATAAACATCCATCATTACTAAAAAAATGAGCCCACAAGAAATACTATGCATAGCCTTCTATTCTCTGAAGTTTTTTTCAATAAATGAGACTTGATAGTTATGTGCTCATAAATATCAATTCATTACTAAAAACTAACCACTTGAAATCATCATCATCAAACTTATAATAAATATATGTACGTTTTTGGGAAATTTTTCTTGTGTAATGAGGCTGACTTAAAAGAAAATAACATTTGGAGTAAGTTGTGAACTAGTCCAAGATGGATGACTTTGACTTTAATAAAGTTGTGAGATGTTTTGTGATGGCTCTTCCTTTTGGCATAATAGAAATTGGTAGTAAAGTGCTGTCTTATATGCAAATACATTTCAACATTCAAGTGATCAGGGAATTTTGACAAATTATCAATGAGTATCATAAATGCATACTTGACCCTATCGATAATAACTTCTTATAATTTTGTTAGTGCAAGTTCTAGAGTTAATGTTTTTTGATTTACATTTGTATCATGACACTTATTCACATAAATTTTATTTATTATGTTATTTATTAATTATAATAACAAAGTCCTTATATTAGATATAGTTTGTTTATTGGAATATCAATGACTTGATTGTGAGACACTATTTATAGCGTAACAAAGTCCTTATATTAGATATAATTTGTTTAATGGAATATCAATCACTTGACAGAGATACTATTTATAATAACAAAGTCATATATTAGATATAGTTTGTTTAATGATATCAATCATGATTCAGAGACACTACTAAATAACAAAATATTGTTTTTTAGAAATATATATATAAAAATATTATTAATTAGGATGATAATAATGCATCGATCACATGTATACATTTACTTATTCATATTTATGTCTTAAAATAATTAAAAATAAAAAATATTTTTATTAAGATAATTATATTATTTTAGGTAATATTTTAATTAAATAATATGTTATCATTTATATTAAAAATAAGATAATATAATTTATTTTATAATTAATTTTATATATTATTATTAAATGATTTTATTATTTTAATATTATTTTTCTTTTAATTCACTAATTTATTTTAATATTATTTTTAAAATGTTATTTAGATATTTAAATTTAGTTTGGATATATTATTTTTATTATATTTTTATATTTTAATTTATTAATTTGCTTGATTATGTTAACGACTAATAAAGATTTGGTTAATCTCTATTCATGAATTATTTGCCGACTCAAAAAGAATTAAAGCCATCTTCATACCTCGATTCAAGTTTTGCACAAAAATTAATAGAACTTTATTCAATCTACTACTTGAATGTTTCAGTACTTTATCTTACTATTACTATTGTTTTCTAAACTTTTTAAATGAAAGTAAAATTTAAAAATGAGAAAGCAGTTATTTGTTGGTGTAGTGTGTGAAGACAAAGGACTGTTTATAAAGAAAAATTTGGAGGTGAATGGTGATGTCCTCTGACAGTAATGGCAAGCTTAAAAAGTTGGAAGTTTGCTTTAGAACATAGTTATAGTAATTAGTAATAATTAATTTTTAAATGAAAACTATTTTGATTATCTATTAAGAACTCATATGTTAGGATTACAGACCATGGTGGATGTCTCTGTCCATCCTAATTTTATCTTTTTTATATGTTTGCTTATATATATATAATTTTATTAAGATAAAATTATAAAATAAACAGTTTAGTTTATAAAATTCTGAGTAATTTTCTAGAATTTTACAAATTAAAAAGAATACTAGTTGAACTTTGCTGTAAACGAGAGTTTTGGACATTTTACACAGGAATTTTAATTAATTCAGAAATTTTCAAAAATTTATTTTATTATTATAAATATTATTTTAAGCTTAAAAATATTTTTTTATTTTTATCAGTTTGCTAATTTATATTAATATTATGATTACTACTAATTTTAAGATAAAAGTGATTATTTTATTATTTTTTAGACTTCAATCATGAAATATATTAAAAATTAAAATTAGATAGTATTCATTATTCTTATCACAATGATTCAATTTTCCAAAAATAAAACACATAATAAATAAATAAAAAATTTGTTACATCAATCACCCGCTACCATTATCACTATATTATCACCACTTTGATCACATCCTTTCCATCACCACTCCTCTTTTATAAAAATAAAACAGTTTTCAAAATATATAAAATACATGTGTCTTTTTGAAAATTAGGGTAGCAATTTAATCCTTTTAACAAAATGTAAATTGTGAAAAAAAATTATTCACTTAATTAAATAAGATTTCAGTTTTAAATTTTGTAAATAAACAAAAACATGATTGAGATAAGAATCACGGATAACAGCGTATGTATTTTTGATAAATATTAGTTATTAACAAAGTGAATAAATATTTTGTAACTATATATATCATGGTGCCTAAAATTCTTTTATCTTTATTTTTTTAATTTAACTAAACATGCTAAAAACAACTTAGAAAAATATCGTTATAATACATCATTGGACAATATTTGTTGAGTAAATATCACGTGAGTGTGCAAAATAAAAAGACAAAAGTTGCCAGTAAAATTTATTTAAATTTCATTCGATAATAAACAGTTTATTACTAAACATGTGTTAAAAATTAATAAATTTTAAAAACAACTCATTGGCTCTGGCATATATCAAAATATATAAACAAAGTCTTGGACAGTTATTGTGAAATGTTTCTCCATTTGATGCTTCCTTTCTTTCCAATTTTCATCACTCTCTCCTCATTTCCAGCCATGTCAAATGGCCTAAAAGGTCTATTGTAATAAACACTAGTAAAATAATTAATAAGATTTGACCACTTTATTGCATTATTTTATTTATCAATAATAAAATAAATTTCTATTAATAACTGTAAAAATATTTTACTCTAAAATAATATAAATTAAACTAAAAAATAGTATATTTTATCTCATCATTAACAAATGGAGGCCAAAACGGCCTTGGACTCATCACTTTAATTCCAAACTTTTGGAAGCAGCCTTGAACCAGCGAACCAGCAGAAACAGACACCGACTTTATGTGAAATATATACTTATGGTTTTAATTATGCTAAATTATAATTTGTTCATTTATTTATTTTTTATATAGTAAAATTTTGTTTTTATTTATATCTTTTAAAAAATTATTTTGATTATTTAACTATTAAATTTGAGTTAAATTATTTTTGGAAAAAATGATTTTTTGATTTTGAGACACGTTTTGAACTATTTTTTGACTTCATTGAATATGGCGATGAAAATTATAGAAACTAATTTTGAACAAAGAAGATAATAAACAAGGTAAAAATGGTATTGAAAATAGATCTCATAAACATTAAAAAATAAAAATTTCTTATTAGATTTTTTTTCAAATGTTTATGAGACTAACATTCTTATTGATTTTACTTATTGTTTATAACTCTTTTTTGTTTGGTTTAATAAAGATTCATAGTTTTTATGTAGATAAATCTAATAAGATAAATTTAAATGACCTGAATTAATAAAAGTTCAAAATAAATAATAAAATAAAATGATTATTTTTTTGGATAAACATTATTCAGATTTGAAAATTAAAAGGAAAGATAAAATATAAAATAATTTTTACCATAATTGGGTTTCATAGTTTTTCATGTTGATAAATCTAATAAGACAAATTTTATATTGTGCATTGTTAAAAAAGTTTTAAAATTGTGCCTTGAAAATGATTATTTTTTGGATTAATAAACGTTGTTCAAATTTAAAAGTTAAATGAAGATAAAAGACAAAAACAATTTTTTATCATAAATAAATGATCAAAGTTATAATTAACATTTTAATTTAACATTTTAATTAAATTGATTCTTGAGATATAAAGTTGTAATAAAAGTATCTGCCTACAGGCCCAACTTTACAATAAAAAGAAATTAGTTGAGTATAAAAATAAGTTTCAATTAGCTCTTGACACATTAAGCATTTTATTTATTAATATATTTTTAGAAATTAACAAAATTTATAATATTTTTTATAAATATCAAAAACATATTTAAACTTAAATTATATTAGTCAATGTATCTTTCTCCTTATCTAACTTCTTATCAGATTTTATCTTTTCATAAAAATTACATTTGACCTTCATTATTTTCATAATTAATGTCATTCTTTCTTCCTTTCATATTTTAATTTGTGTTTTCCCCTTTGTTTCTATAAGGTTAACCATTACGTTAATTTGATAAATAAGTTTACATCATAAATTACAATTATAACAGTTTTAATAAATTATTTTATTAGTTTAAAAGGATCTCATTTAATTTTAAAGTTTATTTAATAAATAAATTGGGCATCTATATATCTTGAAGAGAATAAATAATGGAAAGATAATCCCAAACCAGTATATTAATTTATTTTAATTAAAACTATTTTCTATAATTTCATTAATCAATGCTTAGATTTCTTCAACTAATTTAAATATAATATATAGAATGTCTGGAAATCACCATTGAAATTATTTTTATTGTTAGAATAAAATTCAAAAGTTTTAAATATCTATATTTTCGTATTTATTATCATTAACATAAATATTTGATAATTAAATTAATTTTATTCAATATTATTTATTAAAATCTTTATATTTTATAAATTTAACTGTACGTTGCACAGGACACTTGCTATTTAAGCATCTAAACCAGAACAAAATACAACAACTTCAATTTCTGACAGCCATTATTGCGAGGCAACAAAAAGTGATTTTCAACTGTTTCTTCAAGGAAATGATTGAACTCCATGCTACTACAATCATTTCTATATCTGACTCATCATTGGTTTTCAGAACTTTGGAAGACAAAAGAAAGCAAACAATAGCTTTTAGGTCCAATAGAGTTTTGTTTATTTGATAATATGTTTAAGTGCCAAATATTAACTATTTGGTAAATTATATTAATCTATTAAATAAGTTTAAAAATAATTTTGATTTTTTATTAGTCATTATTTTATAAAAATTATTTTAATCATTTAATTTTCCAAAATATGAGTTAATGTTGTCATTTAAAACCAATACTCTTTTATTTATTTATTTTATGATTTAAAACAGCACTTTCTTTATTGATTGAAATATAAAACTTATATACATTGGTCTTACATAGAAAATTACTATAACTTAATTAATGTTTGTAAACAAAAATCATGATGAAAATAAGTTTCATGAAAGTAACACAAAAAAGAATTTAATATTAGATTTTCCAAGTTTTCAATTGTCTAAGACTCATTTTTTCATACAACTTTTACTTTGTTTTCTCTCTTTTTGGTTTGAGCGTTAATTGAGTTTTATAATTTTAAATATAGATATTGATTAAGTTTTCGTCTTGAATTAAACAAAAAGAAAAATAGTTCAAAATTATTCTCCAAAATTGAAAATAATAATTGTTTTTGAAAGATAACATTAACTCATATTTGAAATTAAATAATTAAATGATTAAATAGATCTTTTAAAAAATAAAAGATTGAAATAAGTTCTACAATAAGATAAGAACAAACATATTGGAATAATCGTTAGTCATTGAAGTTAATTATAATGGTCTATCAGTGTCGCTAAAATTAATAAAATAGAAAAATTGTCCTTAAATTGTATGTACTATTCAATTTGATAGATTAAAATTGTAAGTCAAAGTTGGTCATAAAATAAATAAATGTCAAAATAGTCATTGGTATGGTATTCATTTAGTTCTTAAAATGTAATAATAAATCAAATTAGTTCTAAAATTAAAAAGATTTCACCTTTTTTGTCTCATAATTTTTAAAATTTTCAAATTTATCCATAATTTTTGCACATTTGACCTATAAACTTATATAATTTTACCAATTTATATATAAAGAAATTTTAAGGATAATTTGACTTATTTGAGGCCAAAAAGTCTAATTAATCATTTTAATTTTGAGACCAATTTAACCGATCATTATAATTTTTAAAAACTAGAATTAGTAGATAATTACAATTTCATATAACATTTTTTATTTGTTTATTTTAGAGACTAATTTAACTTAATTCATTACAATTTCAGGAACTAAATTGAATAATGCTGGTTTAGTACAAATACTATTTTACTACTTTATTAATTTTAGACCTATAAGATTTATGAATTATTAATTACAATTTAAGATATTCAATTGGTGATTCACTCCAAAAATATATTTTAATCTAAAAATAATTAGATATTTTTCTTATAAAGGTTTCTTATCCAGCTACTTATCAGACTTTCTCTATTTTCATAAAAAAATTTCCACTTATAGCCTTCATTATTTTCACTAATTAATCTCGTTCTTTCTTCTTTCATTTTAAAGTTTAACTAGACCTACATGTATTTGGACATCCCTATCTTGAAAGCAAAATATAATAAGCGAAAGGTAAATATTCAAAAAACCTGTATTTTAAATTTAAAAACTTAATTCTCATGAAAGGTTCAACATAGTGAAAGGATCAAATTCTTCTGTTGTGTTTATGATAAATTAAATCAAATTAAAATTAATTTATTTCTTAATTAGTTATTTAAATAAAAATATTTTCTGTAATCTCATTAATTAATATTTAAATATTCTCCTTCTTAAATGTAATATGCGAATCACCACTAATATACATTTTTTTTAATTAGAATAGTTTTAACATTTCAAAATTTAAATTTTTGAAATATCCATATATTCTGTTTTATTATTAAAATAATTATTTATCAATTAAATTAATTTATCAATATTTTTTAGTTAAACCTCTTATATTTTACAAACTTGAATATGCTTTTGTACTATATAAAATTAATAAGTTTGATTTTAGTTATTATAAATTTTTCTTTCATTTTCATTTCTCAAAAAGTTGAGATCATTACTTTTTTTTATTTTCAGACATTGTTAATGATTTATGTATTTAATATAATCTCAAAATAATAATTTCAAATGATGTTCAATTAAGTATAGTAGGTATTATGTGATATTAATTTTTTCTAATTAAATAAAATAAATATTATTTTCATTTTAAAATAAAACGTTAAAAGACGATAATAGTTATTTAAAGTTTTTAGAAAGATATAATCAAAAGAAAAAATCTAGGTAACAATTAAAATTCATTTATTTAATAGAGAACAAAACTATTAATATTGATTATAAGTAAAAAGTTATAATAACTAAAATCAAAATTTTTTTATTTTATAAATATAAAAACATTAAAACTTTTGTATATACCAGGAGAATGAGGAGGTACCCTGCACTTTCTACATGCTTTTACAAGTAAAATAAAATAAAGGAGAGAGGATAAGATTAAATAAAATGGAAGGAAAGGAGTGTAGTTATCATTGTGGTTAAGGTGAAGTTAATTAAATGAAAAAAAAATAAGGCAAATTAATTATGACATGCATGGAATAAAATGGAGTCATTACTTTCAGTTGAAAAAAAGACAACATCTAAAAAATAAGACAGAAAACCTGGGCATTAGATATTAGATATTATTAAATATGTAGATAATTAGTCGTACATTGCGGAAAATTGCTATTTTAAGCATTACAAAACCGCGAAAAATGCAGCAACTTCTCACTGTCATAAAACATAATTGGTACATGCATTGATGAGACCTCAATCGATTCTTAATGGAAATATTGAAAATAATCCTACCTACCCACGTGGTCTCAAGGGGACAACACTGTTGTTTTTATTCTGAAAGGAAATTCCATAACGACATTTGCAGCACACATTCTGAATTACATGCGCGTACGACTACGAGCTCACCTTCATTATGGCTAGTTATTTACATACAACATTTTAGTCGCTATAATTAACACCACTGAAAATGGTAGGTGCTAGCAATCTAGAGTATGCAATACAGAAAATTATTACATCTTCAACAATCATGGATATGATTTTCATCAATTTTCAGGTGAATAATAATCTTGTATGTCATGTAATAAATTTTCTCATATGCATCACTAACAAAGCTAGCTATATAAAAATTCACTCTAAATGATAGACAGATCCACACAACTATATTCTATGACTTTGGATGAATTCTCTGCCATTGAAGGAGAAAGATAATTAGCAATCACCTATTTCACCCTTCTGAACAAAAACTTATTTTTTAAAGTTTTGCCAAATGTTCAGTCTTATTTATCTCTAATTCCTTCATTTTCTCAAAGCTACACAACGATTATGTCCTCAATTACACCCTACTTTCTTCCTCCAAGGTGAAAAGGACAATCCAAAACTCAACCACCCTTTTGAGGTGAAAATGAACATCCTCTTTGAGGTTCTCATACATCAAAGAGAGAACCTTGTGGTCTCTCTATGCTCTCTTCAATAACCCAACATGGAGTCAAAATGGGCCAAAACCAACCACCCCTTTACAGTACATTTCAAAGTCTCATCTAGTGTCAATGTAGGCAATGACTCTGGCTTGATTTTTGTTGGAAAAAACCAGAAGAGACAAAAGTGTCAAAAGGGTTCCTGCAGATGTAGATTATCTTGCAGTTGGACTGTTTGACTAAGATTGGGCAATGAAGCAAAAGAACATGGGTGCCAAAGCCTTGGCTCATGCGTATGTTGGAGTGGTCAGGGACCTTGTCATGCTTGGCATAATCTGTGTACTCAAAAGGGGCACAAGGTCATGGGGTTGAAAGTGAGAAGAGGGTGGTTCTTGTTGAAGGAAAAGAAGTGGTGGCAGTTCTGGCAAGGTAAGGCCTTCAACCAGGTGGTGCCTGATTTTGGCACACTTGCCTGAGACATCACTGTTTTGGCTTGGAAGTGCTTCTGAAACGTGATTATAGCTTGGATTTCAGGTGGGTTAACAAAACATGGAATAGATACATATAGTGTTCTCCAACCTTTCTCTCTTGAAGGAAAGAGTGGCTCCTTAGTTTCTTGGCTTAGTTTCTCATCTTCTTCTTCAATTGCTCATACTTGATTGGAATTTTGTAAACTTGGTTGGAGCCATTGGAAAAGAGTAATAATAATAACCACTTATAGGAGTTATGGTGTATATATGGCGCTATGGCTCTCATGTTATTTATAACACCCTGAGGGCTGGTTCAAGAAAATAATATTTATTATTGTTGCTTGTGCACGTGAGAAAAAGCACTAAATGATCAGATAAGAAAAGGCAAACACAACTAGTGGTCACGTAGCAGCCTTCTTTTGTTGGATTTGAAACATTAATTTGGACTAGAAAAAAATGGATTAATTTTTAAAATTACCAAATACTTTTTAAAAACTGTACCTTGTTTTTATTATAAGTTAGATTTCTGAAGCTTAATTTTGCTTTATTTTTTTATGGTTAAAAGCTGCTACAATTTTTTTGTGGCCGTATACAACCACTAGAAATTTCTTCCACAAAACCAGTCGAGTATTAGAAGTCTAAATTAAATCGTAAATGTAATTCTTTTTACAAAGTATACATTGTTAAAATAAAAATTCAATCAAAATTTGTCGAAATTTGAAATTTAATTGTTAATTAAGTTAAAATGATAAAAGAATACCATTTTTATATGTCTGCTATTTTTCCTATAATCAACTATAGAGCCTTTGAGCTGGATAAAAAAATCATATAAGAGTTTTTGTGTACATAACCCCACATAAATATATTGGTATATTTATTTAATTAATACTAATTGCTTTTTCTCATTTGAGTATCACTTTGTTTACATATATTTATTTTTTTCTATTTAAAAGAACGTGAACTCGTTCCATTTATTTCTTTTGATTGACTATAATTATGTGTTTAATATAAATATTTTACACCATTATTTATTTAATGAATAAAATTAATAATATTAGAAATTATATAAAATATTAAACATATTGAATAATATTATAATATTACTTCATTAAACAATATTGTAATTTCTTTTTGTGACAGGTAAATTTTTATTATACTTTATAATTAAATCGTTGAAATATTGTACTGTCACTACCATATTCTGCATTGATAAACGAAATTCTGAAGATTTTTATTCTCACTATTACTTTGATGGCTTCTTATATTATATCACTACAAAAGGCGTATTAGCGACGGAAATTAGCGACAGCAAAATAAACATCATCGATTAGCAACAGCATTAGCGACGGAATATGCATATATGAGAAGGATATACTTTTTGCCCCGATTTAGCGACGGAAAGTTTCACACAGAAAATAATAATTAAAAATCGACGAAGTTAGCGACGGATTTAACGACGGAATGGTGGAAACTACAACCTTTATTGTTTGCGACCGAAGTTGCGACAGATAATAGTTAAAATAAAAAAATATAAATGACTTTAGCCACGAGTTAGCGACGGAAAAATTGAGCCGTAGAGGTGAGCTTTTGCTTAGGATTTAGCAGCAAATCTGGATTTTTAAGAAACGTTTTTAGCGACGGAATTAGCCACGAATTTAATAAATAAACTATATATATAAACAAAATTTTTAGCACTAGATTAGCGACGGAAAAAAATTGAAAACCGTGATGTAAACTTTTCTTGCCGATTTAGCACGAAATCTAGATTTTTAAGACGTTTTTTAGCGATGGAATTAGGCAGAATTTAATAAATAAAAATATATATAACAAATTCTAGCCACTTAGATTAGCGACGAAAAATCATGGTAGCTTTTCTGCACGAGTTAGCCTGAAATCTGGATAAACGTTTTTAGTGATGGAATTAGTACGAATTTAATAAACAAAAATATATATATAGAAAATTTTAGCCGCAGAATTAGTGACGTAAAAAAATGCATGGTAGCTTTTCTGTAGAGTTAGCAGCAAATCTGGATAAGAGTCTTTTAGCGACGGAATTAGGCAGAATTTAATAAATAAAAATATATATAAGACAAAATTTTAGCCAGTCAAATTAGCGACGGAAAAATTGAAAACCATGAGGTAAACTTTTTGCAGATTTAGCGCGAAATCTCTTTTTTAAGGAAAAAGCGTTTTTCTATGACGGAATGAGCGAAATTTAATAAATAAAAAATATGTAAAACAAATATTTATGGCAGAATTAGCACGGAAAAATTGAGCCGTGAGGTAAAACTTTTCTGATTTAGTACAGGGAATCGAATTTTTTATAAGGAAAAACGTTTTTATGAGCGGAATTAGTAGCAGAATTTAATAAATAAAAATATATATAAAACAAATATTTAGCCATGAATTTCTTGGAATATAATGATAATATATTTTTTAAAATCAAAAAATTATAATATTTGTTTAATTTAATTATATATAATTTTATTATTGTGCAAATAATTTTTTGTGTAATTTTATATAAGTTCTTTGATTCTATATATTTTGTAATTAATTATTATTTTTTATTTTTAGAAACATAAGGTGAGTGTCATGATTTTTTTTTTAAATAAAGTAAAAATTAGTAAATTTTGTCTTTAAAATTAAGATAATTTTACATTTATTCAAATAATAGTATGTTTAGTAGCAATTTATCAATTAAATGAGTAATTTGACTCTATATTACAAATGATTAAGTGTTCAAGTTTTATTTTACATGATGCCAGTGTCATGATTTTTAAATAAAAGTAAATTAGTAAATTTGTCTTTAAAATTAAGATGGTTTCTGTATTTATCCAAATAATAGATGCGTTTAGTAATTTATCAATTAAATGAAATTTGACATATTCAAGTAATTAGAATTATTCAAGTTTTATTTTACATGATGTAGTATCATGATTTTTAAATAAAGTAAAATTAGTAAATTTGTCTTTAAAATTAAGATAATTTCTACATTTATCCAAATAAAATGCGTTTTAGTGATTTATCAATTAAATGAGTAATTTGACTCTGTTTAGTAATTAGGGTGTTCAGGATTTTATTTTACATGATGCTTAGTGTCATTATTTTTTTTAAAATAAAGCAAAATTAGTAATTTGTCTTCAAAATTAAGATAATTTCTATATTTATCCAAATAATGAATGCGTTTAGTAGTAATTTGACTATATTCTGAATAATTAGGGTGTTAAATTTTATTTTCTACGTGAGGTGAGTCTCATTGTTATTTTTTTTAATAAATAAGATTAGTAAATTTGTCTTTAAAATTAAAAGATAATTTCTATATTTATCCAAATAATAGTATGTTTGGTAGCAATTTATAATTAAATGGTAATTTAACTCTATATTTAAAGTAATTAAATTGTTCAAATTTATTTTATATGATGTAGTGTCATGATTTTTTAAATAAAGTAAAAATTAGTAAATTTGTCTTAAAATTAAGATCATTTTCTATATTTATTCAAATAATGAATGCGTTTAGTGGTTATTTATCGATTAAATGGGTAATTTATTACATATTTAAAGTAATTAGGGTGTTCAAATTTATTTTACATGATGTGAGTGTCATGATTTTTTTAAATAAAGTAAAATTAGTAAATTTGTCTTTAAAATTAAGATAAATTTCTCCTTGTAAAATTCTCTCCTTCTTAAAATTTCCGCCATTGCTTAAAATTTCCCTTCTTAAAATTTCCTCCTTCGCCATTCAAAATTCCCACCTTTTCAAAATTTCCCCTTTTTCAAAATTTTTCACCTTTTCAAAATTTCCTTCGAAATTTGTCGATTAATTTTCCCACGCCTGAAATTTCCACGTTCTTAATTAATTTTCCCTTCTCATTAATTTTCTCAACTTCTCATTAATTTTCCACATACCGACATTCCCCTCCACAAAATTTTTGAGTTTTTCTCTTCTTTCTTCGACCACGCCTTTGACCGCGACCCAGTCATGGCGTCACCTAAGCGCGACTCGATCCGATTCAGATTCGAATCTGAGCCAGTAGCCGGCGGGCCGGCCGTAGCGCGATCACGGCCGGCGGGTAGCGGGCCCGGCCGATCGCAGACCTGCAGATGCATTCGCCATCTGGTTTAATGCGGTAACCATAGCATTTCCGTGTTTTCTTTTGCTCTTAAATTGCGTTTATCTTGTTATAAAATTTTTTTCAAAGGCATGGGAGATTTTTCGGTCTACCAATACTTTTGATCTTTCTGGCATGTAATGCTTTATTATTATTGAGACATTTATGAAAATCTTAAGCTAATGAAAGAAGGGGAATGAGAGCGACTTTATAACCATGGACTGGTTACCTCAGTTTCAGGTTTTTGAGGTGGGCATATACTAAAATAACGACATCAATTGAATCAAGGATTTTAGGGCTTTATAGTATAATTTTTGTAATGGTATCATGTGATACTTGTATTATTTGTAATTTTAATCTTGTATTTCCTGTAGATACAGGTGATGAATAATCACTTGAGCAAAGAGAAGTGAGCAGATCTGACAACAAAATCGACAAATCATTGACTTATTTCGTTGAAATCTCTTGTGATATGATGATGGCGCGGTTGATATCTTGAGATATTATCTTTATATGATGTAATAGACAATTATTTTCCTGATGTTTAAGATAAATTATATTCATGAATTATTATGATTTTGAATATTTAGTAATCCATTGGATCTTTTAATTGTTAATGTTTTTTCATACATAATTGTTTATTTCAAATTTGTTATTGTATGTTATTTATAGTGTGATTAAATTTGTAATTATTGATAAATATTTGACAGGTTACATAATATATATATTACTAATTTAGAAAAGAAAAACTGAAAAGTTTTAGCGACCAATTATTTCCGTCGCTAATTTCGTCACTAACCTAATATGAAGCTTTAGTTTTGTACTGAAATAGCGATGGATTTAAAGTCAACCAACGTTATTATATTATATTTCGAAATATATTAGCAGTCGATTTTAGCGACCGATCATTTAAATAATTAAATTTCGTAACTAATTTAGCGACCGAAGTAGCCATTCGTTTTCGGTCGCTAAATTTCAGATGCGTAGTTTACATACAGAAACGAATAGCATAGCTAAACCATTTATGTCAGATCATTAGCACTAATATGAAGCTTTAGTTTTAGTAGCGACGCAGTTTCAGCAATGACTTTATTATATTATATTTTTGAAGTATATTAGCATGGGTGTAGCGATAAGATATTTTCGATACAAATTCAAATCTGATTACTACAAAATCGTATGACCTGAAACTGTCAGTCACTAATTTTGCTTACAAATTTATTCAGTGGCTAATTCGTTAGTCACTAGGGATATTCATGATAGAATTCGGTCATTTATTTCGTAAAAGGTTTTAATGCAGATATAAATATATTGCGCCAGATTTGTAATATTTAGCAAATTTTTGCGATCATTAGTCTTGAATTTTTTGTAGTGTATTTATATGAGATTAAGGAATATGTCAGTTTTTGATTCATGTTCTGATGTGATAACTGAAGAGATGAATATGATGATGAAAAACCTTGCCTTTGCTTCTGTTGTTATTTTTTTGCCTAAGCTTTTCTGTCTATGGTGGTGGCTAATAATAATATCGCTGTCATAGGATTAAGCTGGTCCACATTTTTAGATTCACCCGTTTTAGCAAGGGGCATGGATGGTGATATGCGATATTTTAAATAATTTATAAGTCATATATATAATTTTTTGGTGAAGACAAAGGAAGGATAAATGCGATCATGAAAAGTATACATATTAGTTTCATCAAATTGACGTCGGCATGACATTATCAAAATTTATGCGTATTCATTTTCATGTTAAAAATGCTTACATTAAAATTAATAGTTAAATATATTAAATAAACATATTTATAATAAACTTTAAATTATTTTAATCGTTATAGTTTAATCAACATTATTAATATATTTTTATTTTAAAGATGTACTCTTGAAGATTTAATTAGGAAACACCTACATTAATTGTCCAAAGCAAATCAAAGTATTTTACAAGTCTTAGTTATTGCTAATAGAGTTTATTTGGATATCACACTCTGACCTCAAACTGGAGTTTTAGTGAATAGAGTTGTTTTTATTTAATTATAAGAAGTTTTTGCAGTTTATTAATTGATAGGAAACAAATTTTACTTGATATATTCACCATGCTCTTATTAGAATTTGATCATGAATAATATAGTAAGTAACATTAATAAATCTGAATGGACTTAGAGTTAATTTGATTCCAAAAAGTAAATTCAAGAGGTAGAATCGTTCTAATTTATAAAGATTTTACTTTATTTATAACTAATATAGATTTAGATTTTTCTAGTAATAAAAATAAAAATTATACTTGTTTAAATTTGAATACTCACTTTTGTTACTCTTTCAATTTTTCATTATATAATGATTTCAAAAGTATGTGAGTGAAATTAGTGTTTTAAGATTTTTTTAATTTTTAATTTTAAGTTATTACTATTATGAATATGTTATTATCTTCTATCTAAATTCAATTCTAAAATTAAATTAAATTATATTTTATTTCATATTATAACAATTATTATAATTAAAATTAAAATTATATTAACTATTATTATTATGAGTAGAGTTATTATCTTTAAAATTTAAATTAAATGTTATTTTATTTTAAGTTCTAACAAATATTATTATTTTTAAAATTATACTATTATTGTTAATTATTTTAAAAACATTTATTGTTATAATTATTCTATTATTTTCAAATTTAAATTAATTAAATTTGTTTTATACTGATTAGTGAAAGAAAATAAAAATTCAATTTTACATATATAATTAACTTCTGATTGGATATCTTTTCTCTATATAAATTATAATAATTATTTAAAAATGTTTGAAACAATCAATTTTTAAAGTGTTTTTAGGAGTTTTTATTGGATAAGTGTTTGTAGAGTTTTTAACCCTCTATGTCTTTTAATATATTGTTTTCAATATTTTTATTTTGATTAAATTTAGTATTTTTTAAAATAAATTCAATAACTAAAATGATATTGTGTCACAATATAAATGATTTACTAT
The DNA here is from genome assembly GCA_025330945.1 of Mucuna pruriens. Classification (NCBI taxonomy): domain Eukaryota; kingdom Viridiplantae; phylum Streptophyta; class Magnoliopsida; order Fabales; family Fabaceae; genus Mucuna; species Mucuna pruriens. Next base: position 40,194 of record JAENHJ010000077.1, read on the forward strand.
AAATTTGATATATAATTTATATATTTAAAATATTTATTTATTGTAATTTAATTATAATATAATTTATATATTTAAAATTTTTTATTTATTATAATTTTTAGTTGTATAAAAAAAATTTATTCTGTATAATATACATATTAAAATACTAGTAAAAATAATAATATTTTTATAAAAATAACTTATAAATAAAAAGTATAACAACAAAAATCAAGTTGTTTAATTTAAATAGTTAAGTTTACATATATCTTTTTAAATATTAAAATATATATAAATCAAATTAATTTTACAAAATTAAGTTCAAGAGTTAATTGAAACACTTATCCCTGCTACCGCACCAAGAAAAGAATTCATCTGCTTCTGTTTGGAGATGCGTTCAAATTTTTAAAAATATTTTTCATCAGAAATCGTTTAATTATCATTATCTCCTTTTATTTTTAGAAATTAAACCTGAATTAAAAATATGTTACAATATCTGTACTAGAAATTAATTTAGCTTCGTAATTTTCTTTTTATTAGATTTTGTATGCCACATAAAATTTTTAAAATATTCATTAATTTTCACTATAATAATAAAACTTTCTAACTTATTTTTAGTGAACTTTGTTTTATTCTTCCATTTATAAGAGAATTTTCATCTTTAGCTTGAATATTAATTTTTCATCTATAAAAAGCTCATTTGCTCCGATGGGCAGTCTACCAACGTACTTCGTCCCATTTTGTGTTTTAATATATGAGGTTGACATAAAAATTAAGAAATTAATTAATATTTTAGATTATATAGAAAAATATTGATAGAGATTTTATATTTTGTAAGATTAAATTAGGTTAAAAATTATATTTTAATATTATATTATATAATTTATTTTAACTATTATTATCATTTAGATCAATCGTTTTCAGGTGACCACTTACACATATTTTGTTTCAAATATCATACTCAATTTCATATTAAAATGTGTATTTAAGTCTAATTTAATTAAAATAAATAATAAAAATATAATGAAAATTATATTTAATGCTTCACGAGGTAATATTGTAGAATGTCAATCAATATGAAACAATTTTCTTTTGTTAAAAAGTCAAACAAATTGAGAATGAAAAGAGCATTATTTAAACCCTGTCAATACATATTACTAAAATTTATTAAAATTATAATATTAAAAGTAAAATCTGAGTTTTTCACCGAGATATGATTACTAAAATATGTGAATTAATCTATTTAATTTAACACCGTTATATTCTCCTTCTCATTGACCGAAGATAGAATAGCAGCTATCTTCAATCAAAATATTTTTAATAGTTATTCATGAAACAAGAGTTATTTTAAGTCAATAAGAGCATTTTAAAACTTTTTCTAATTTCTTATCTATTTCAATTATCATTTTATTTTATTTTTTAAATTAAATTTCAATATTTTAAAAATATCAATATTTAAAAATAATCTTGTATTACTAAATTATCTATCATAAATTTTAAATATAATTTATATATTAAAAAGTATTTATTTATTATAAAATTTAATTATAATATAATTTATAAATTTAAAAATATTTATTTATTATAAAATTGACTTTTAATATGTTTTAAACCCTATAATTATGACTATATTTATTTTAGAACTTGAAATTTTGTTATTCTCATGTCTTTGATATTTTTTCGTCTGTAGTCTTTATTAGTATCTTTGATTAGTTTTAATTCTAACCTACCTAACAAAAATGAAGGATATTAATAAAGATAGTTAAGATGATAAGAGTATGTTAAGTTAAAATAATTATATTATTTTATGTGTATAATTAATTAAGTAATAAATTTATTATTTTATATAAATAAAATAATTATATATAATATAATTTTTATCTTATTTTAATATATTATGAATAGTAATTTTTATTACTGTTGATTTTATTCATAATTTTTCAATTCACTAATTCACTTTTTAACATTATATTTTCTAAAAATATAATTTGGAGTTAGATATTTATAGTTTAGTAAGTAATATATATTTTTATGTAATTGAAAAGGTACAAAAAGTAAATAATGTATTTATATATATAAATAAAGTAAGTACATAATTAAATTATATTTTTAAAGGTATCCAGAAATTAAAAATAGATTAGTTATGACTAATTATCTTAATTTTAAAATATTCTTCATATCTTAATTATTTTATAATTAATATTATTTATTTTATTAATTATATCAGTTCTAAACTAATTAGATTGAAATAAAGTGACTAAAGTACTAAAAATATCAGATTTAAAAATGAATATATATAAGGAATAAAATGAAATATAATCATATTTGTAATACTTGCTATTTTCTCTTATGTGTTTATAAATTGATTGAAAATGATCACGAAATAATGGTGTGACACGCTATACTAGAATACTTAGAAATTAAAATAATCAGTAAATAAAAGCAAGACAAGATAAAGATAAAACCAAGAAACTCGGGTGGTATTAAGGATAAAAGGTTCACATGGTCATTATCATATTCGAGCATTAAGTATAGTATCACATAAATTATTAATGTTGATCTAAACTCATCGTTCATGTGTTTGACACATATTTCAAATATATAAATCACATTCATTTACGTATACATTTAGTGAGTTATTGATATGCGTCATTTTCAAATATTTAAGATGCAAAATGCGTATTAAAGACATAGAAACCACTTGATTCTAAATCCCAGCTCACGTGCCACAAATCGAGCAAGACCACGCTCTTCAAAACTTCAGCGCGCGAGTGTCCTCAGCATTACCAGAAAACCTCGAGATTGCGGTGAGAAATAACATTCAATCATATATAAATGCGATAGTACCCCGATCGCCATTCTGACGTACGATTACTAACGAGTTAACAAATCTTCATATATCGATTATACGTTACATCGCATTCAAAAACAATCACATTCGTTCATGTTTTACGGAATGCGCGTGCTCGCATACGATGCATATCTTCAGTCCACGCTCCCTAAGAGTCTGCGATTAGAACTTCGCAGCATGGGCGAACCTCCTCGATCCCATAGTTATTATTAATGATGGCGTAGGTTAAGCACCCATTGGTCGGTGTGTCGCCTGATGAAAACATCGTAGGTGCGAGCATTCTACCGACCTATGGCGGCATGTAGCATGTTAAACATCACCTATGGCTCATGCATCATCGTGTCATAGTATTCATCGCATTCTCATCCCATTCCATCATTCTCAGCAGTCACTTTCAAATAATCATGTCCAATTTAGCCATCATTACCGTAAATCATTTATAAGAATGCCTGAAAGCATACATAAAACACCATTGAATTCCGCTTCATTTACATTACACACGAGAGTCTAGTGGACCTGACAGGATGAATAACCATGAGCTGACCACGAGAATCGAAGTAATTAAGATGATTAACCATACAATTTCAAGCGAAAATCACATTAAGGCAAAGCGTTAATTCAAGAATTTAACTTAGCTTCAAATGCCATGAGACACCATTCGATAACGATTATTAATAAAGGGTGCTAGGGAAGCCCTCTTGCTTTCTTCTTACGTAAATGAAACCCGAATAGTAAGATAGACTGACATCTCGGCATACTTGGAAGCATAATGAAGAAAACATGTCCATGAGAAAGTCATTCTTTTCATTAGGGATTCTCTAAAGGTTTTCCTTCGCAAAGGCAACTGATTACATTATCAATTAAGTCGGCAAAAATGATACACATTGGCCGAATCTTTTCTACCAGATAAAACATTTTTGAGAAATGAGCAAAACAAGTTTGAGAATTTAGATCTGAGAGAACTTCGGATCCTCGGCTACCATTCACATCTCACTGAACCCGTCTCATTACGCTTAGATCTGAAGAAACACGAGATCGATGCGAATCAGGGATCATTTGGATATCGCAGTCTCCTCACAGCGCGTCCCCATCTCCTGCCAGGTGCATACGCGCCTGGCCTACTTTCATTAGGGTAAAGCGGTTACTCATGCAATATTCTAGCTAGGTCGGGTCAACTCGGACATGCATCAAACTTCCCTAGTTAATTCGATTAATTAAATTAATAAATAAAAATAATTCGGATTAATGACTCGTCATAGTTTATAAAACCATAAAAGCTCTCATTAAAATAAAATTAAATGTATAAATATTTAAATACTAAATTAATTTTCTGCTATCATTAAGAATAATAAACAATAATAATAACATTTCGTTTCAAAAATGCAATTGTTTAATAAAATAATTTCCTGCAACAATTAATATTAAAAATAAAATTGATACTAATAATAATGACATAATTTATTTTCTATAATTAAAATTTAAATTGTTGAAAATTTTAATTTAATAAATATGTATAATTTCAATATAAGTTTTAGTAGAAAATTTTTACTGAATCTAGGATACATTATACTTTGAGAGTGATATATGCATGAGAAGTGAAATAGTCATTTAAAAGATTTAATGATATTAGTCTCATTAGTATTATTAGGTCATGGTAAAAATTATTTGTTCTTACATGTAAAATAATAATATTTTGATTCAATTTTAAAAATTTTATGACATACTTTCATTGTATGTTTTAATATTGATCAAGATGTATTTTTTAGTCATTATTGGTTAGAATAAGTGATTGGTTATGTTTTGTAAAATTTATTATTTTGAGTTAAGCTGTTAGTTTGATTTTGCTTGTACATGCATTACTCTTATGTGGTTGATAGTTGTGCTCACTTTATGATTTTGAAAATTAGAGATCTTGAGCTATGAAATAAGCATAAGAATCACTTAAAAATATTAAAAATAAATTCTAAAATTGAGTTGAGGTTGATCGGAGTGCACTAAAAATGTTATTAACCTTTGAGCCTTGTTTTTGTTACTTCAGCTTGTGAATATAGGAAAGCTAAATATATGGTTAAAAACTAGACTTAACAATATTAAAAATGGTGGGTTATATACGTTTTCAATTTAGTGATAGATCGTTAGTTCGTTACGTATAGTCCTTTATCTGATTGACATTCTGAACATAGTTTGATAAAATTCATATATCTAATCCAATCTTATTTGAACATTTGACACACTGTTTTGAAAAATAGACTTTTAAGCTATAAAAAGTATCAAAGTTTATAATTTTCAGTTTTTGATTTGTAACAGGAAAATATAAATAAAGTTGACTGTGTTAGTAGATTTCTGAATTTGATCTTTTGATCACTCTAAAATTAATCATGATCTTCGATATTCTTTAAAATTATTAAAGTACAAAACAATTTAGTGATTTTCCTCTAACAAATAACTTGAAAGATTATAAGTAAATTTCTAAATGTTGAAACTAATCGTTGTATTAAAAATAAAGTTTTGGAATTAGTTAATTTGATTTGAATTAATTACAGTTTTAAAATTATATAAGAGGTCAAGAGTATTTTGATTCATTCAGCAATCCTTATTAAATTTATGAAAATCTAATTATGTTGATGTATTTAGCTATTAGTTTCATTAAAAATAATTAAAATATAAATATAATTAATTAAACAATTACATAAAATTTATAATGCTGGATTGCGTAAAAGCGTTGGAAATTAGAAAAGGTGGTATTTTTGCTTAAAGCCTCATGGAGGTCATCAATGTGATTGAAGACCTGAGGTTGCTATGTCTCATACACATGATGGAGCTCCTAAGTAGTGACACATGTTGAACTTAGTGCCTCGTGAAGGGTTGTGTGGTGTGATGGTGGGCATAGGTTGCTATGTCTAATCCATAAGATAGAGGTCTAAGTGGTAAGACTTGTTGAACTTTATGATTATGTTATGTGATAGCAAATGTATGCATGCGAATCTATAATCAGGGTGAAGACGATGAACCTCATGTCGTAGTTTACGAGCACTTGGTGGTTGTTTTGGTGGGACTCTCACCCATGCTGGAAAAAGTTGGTGGGTGAATCTATATTGACCAAAGTTATTACAAATCTTGTGCTGTAGTGGTTACTACTCTCTTATGTCTATCATGACAACATGTGTCCCATTGGTCATTTGACATGTGTCACGTCTAGTGTTGTTGTTATACCATGTTATGGGACATGGTACACTGGTCACTCATAGTTATCTTGATGAGTTTAGTGCATATCCTACATAACCATTATTAGTTTAGATATGTGTGCCTTATTGCCAAAAATTAGTATAAATTGATTGTATGAAATTGTTAAAACAGTTGTAGAATAAGTTGATGTGTGTAAAGTCGTTTATTTCGTAAAAACTTGTATATTCTTGTTTGCTTGAAAAGTGTGAAAATTTTATTTTATATTTATCTTTGTTTTTGTAAGCTTTATCCCTACTGTGTTTTTGTATGTATGTATTTGTGATGATTATGACATCCGCTTTATGAGAGTATGGTTTGGAGTGCACTTACTTTTTAGATAAAAGTCCTTTGCATCCCAGAAATGTCCCTTGACGAAGAGAAACTTTGCTAGAAATAACTTGAAAATTCTATTTAATTTTAATGTTGTGTTGATATAGATTTACTCAACAATGGAACTGAGTTCTAAAATTTATATATATTTATGTTGTGCTATAGATTTATATTTTATACAAACGTTTCCAATAAGTATATTTATCACATAAAAGTTACATAATGAGATGTATATATATATATTATTTAATATTGAATAAAATTGTATTTAAATAATGTTTATGAAAAATATTTTTATAAATAAATAAATTAAAAGTTTTATTAAAATTTAAATAAATTTAGGTGGTGTTTATAATGTCGTGTAGCGACATCAGATCGTAACAATATTATAAAAACTTAAAATATATTTGTTTTAATTATATAAAAAGAAATATTTATCTCTTATTTCATTTAATGCAAATACCTAATAGACGAGTAGATACGAGGACGGGTAATAGTATTCATATGTGGAGGCAAAGGCCGATGGGATGTTCAATCAATTAATATTTTTCAATTTTAATGTATATTTTGATTTCCAATTTTTGTGTTTGATATTTTATTTGTAGTAAATTAAACCGGTTATGGATATTCTTAATCGTAAGAATAGAAAAATAAGGTTGGAAAAGACCAGAAAAATAATAGAATATTCAAAAGACAATATGTCTCATTAACATATGATGGAAATTGTCCTGACCTAAATTGTGGCGTTAGTAGTCGTAGAAGTCAGACGGCAGTGGATCGCCACGGCGTTTAGTTAGAGGCATAGGAAACCTTTTAGCGAGGCTGGTCTCGAATCGGACATGTGGGTTCGGGAGTTGAGTTACACGCTATAGGCGTAGGGGCCCCGACATGCCTATCAGCGATGGTCACCTCGGGCTAGCTATATGGGAGGAGGGACGGTGTTTGGCATTTGGATGGTTTTTAGGTTTTTGACTTGATGAGGTGTGCCCTGAGCCGTACCTCGGCTCTCAGAAGGATTCAAAGTCGCGTAGTTACAGGTGAGGGGAGGTTTGGTGGTTTCTCCTTTTAGTGGGAGGTGAGTAAAAGGGGATAAAGGGATGAAAAGCTGTTAGTCTCGACTCGTAGAATGTCGGATTAGGCATGATGGTTTGTAGTGGGGATCGGTGACTCGTCGGCTCGTCTGCCATGTCGACTCGGCCTGCTATGAGGCGGGTCAAAGTCGGCCTCGACATCGGTGACAGGGGCGGAGTCGGCAGGTGGAGTCGACTTTGGTTACGTACTGGTGGTGCTTCAGGCGGCCGAGATGGACTCGGCCGGTGAGTTGGGTTTGAAGGGTGGTAGGGAACTGTTGAGTGTAGAGGATTAAGATACTAACTTTGCGTGCTTGGAGATGGTGGGCGTGTCTTCCTGTCTTTGCAGATGTTGATCTCTTTCTCTCTGGGCCGAGCCAGGGTCCTCCTTCCGTCTGGCGGCGTCGTCGTGAAGCTATACTCTCTTGGTTGGTCGCCCTTCTTCGCTAGTCTCTGCCAGGTATCCTGCTGCCTCTTACTCTGCTCTCCTCCGTTGATGTCCTTTTCTCTTCTCTGCTGGGCTTTATATGGAGTGCAGGAGGGCATAACTAGCAAAGATCCCAAGATTTTCTCGAGATATTATTCTCTCTTTCTCTTTTCGGTTTCTCCCATGGCCTTGCAGGGCCAGCTGGGATGTGCGAGCTCGGTCATAGAGGCCCAGAGTCATAGGCGAGGTCAAGCGATGGACTCTGTGGCACGATCTCGGCTGACTTTGGTCTGCGTAGGCGGCAGTTGGTAAACCTGAGGAGGTGGGATGTTAAAGTCTTCTGAGTTTGCTCTTTATTGCGTCGATGTGAGGCACGTGAATGCAGACATAAGATCTGAAACCTCTCACGACATGGCACGATGGGGTGGTCAGATCTGGAGATAGTGAGCTATTCTTATGGATGTAAAGTGGGCGTTGGGCTTTGAATTGGGTGCCCGCATTTGGAGAAGCCATCAGAATGGTTGCTCTCAGTGATTCTTAGGCTTTCAGCTTGGCGCCTAGGTTTGATGGTCTTCTTTGAATTGTCCTGGTGGGTTGGCCTTTGAGACTTTCGCTGGGTCTTCGGGTTTGAAAAATGGCCATTGGGTACTTTTCAAGTGATCACTAGACTTCAGTTTGTGCTAGGTTTGATGGTGTTCTTAACTTGCTTTGACTTGGTTGACCATTGGGCTTTCCATTGGGTGCCCAAATTTGAAAGTCATTAGGTTTGTTTGTGTCGAGGGCGACTTTCTTTAGGAAACTTCCTTTAGGCGCTGGGTTGATGGAATCTTTGGCCAGAATTAAGATGCTTGGCCGGGGATGGATGAGTGTTATCAGGAGTCGACGGCGTTGGTAGAGATGGTGAATCTTGTAGTCGGCTTGGCGTTGATGAGAGAGGATGGATTGAATCTTTGTCAGTCAGGCGTTGGCGGAGCCAGTTGAATCTTTGTGCAGTCGGCCAGCGTTAGAGATGGATTGAATCTTTGTCAGGTGACGGCGTTAGCGAGATGGATTGAATGTCTTAAACAGCGTTAGTAGAGATGGGTTATTAATTTATTATTTTTTCATTTTTCATTTTTTTTTTGAACTCAGACAAGCTGAGGTGCAGCGTGGGGGAAACGTGCCTAGTCGCCTTTGGACCACGCCTCTGGGTGTCTTGTGAAGTATTGATGGCAAAGGTGCCGTATTGCGCCGTTCTAGGGGAGTGCGTCTGCCTGATCAAGGGCCAGAGTTCGAGGGTTAATAGGGAGGCTCATTTTCCTCAGCCGACTTTCTTACGTTTCCTTCTTTTGTTTCCTCTGCTCGCGTTGTTCTTTTTCCTCGTTTTCTTTATTGCTCCTGCTGTTTCGTTTTTCAGATACTAAACCGGACGCTGTATTCTACCATGTGGGTGCTATGCTCCTCTTACATCTTCTTAGATATCTTCTTGGGTGAGGCTTTGAAGTCATGCAGTAAGCCCCATTTATTCTTTGAGGGAGGGTTGCGTCACCCCTATGTCCTCAAGGCCCCAGTGGAGTCTCGGCGATGGGTCCGTAAGGACGTGCGCTGGAGAATCGGAATTGTCCATTCTGAGTGGAGTCTCAGCCAGCTGGATGGGAGATCCAGTGATTCTCGTGTGACTCACTTTGGAGATTGTCATGTGTAGAGGCGAGCGGGTGTCTGCGGCCTATGAGAAGGAGAGCACTTGATTCGTCTATATGTATGAGGCGGTGTTAGGCGGATTTGAGGGTGGTTCTCCACCCTGAGTTCTTTGAGCGGATGTCTCTGCGGATCTTTGAGGATAACCCTACTCATGCATCCGCAATTTGAGGCGAGCTATTCGAGGCCTTTAAGGTGATGCAGCAGGCGTTAGGGATTGTGCCCACCGCCCAGTCTTCTTGAGTCACTACCGCAGAGTCGGCCCATCGTTGGTGGGTCTCGTGACTCCTTGCTGACTCGAGACTCTTCACTTCCTACAGCCTCCTGAGCGAGGCCGTTTGTGAGATCAGAAATGAGTGGGTGGGTTGCTTCTGCCTTGACCCTCGGCCAGCTGCTCATTAGTGGCGAGCCTCCCAAAGTTTAAGGATTGGCAGAGTCAACTCCCCAGAGAGCTAAGGTTGATGCTGCAAGCTGTTGGACAATCGCCATGAGGGGATGAGCTTCAGAGACATCGTCTCTTGGATGATCTCAAACAGCATTGCTTCATCTGAAGAGTGAGTCCTCTCTTTTTGGTTGTTTTGGAGTCGGCCTTTGCGTAGAGTGTGCTGATGTGTTTTGCTTGCAGGGTATGTTGAAGAAACAAGGTGTTGATATGATTTGAGGCGATAAAGAGGCAGCCTTGTCGATGTGCTGAGGAGTTACAGGCGGCTCAGCCCTTGTCGAAAAGGCGGTCATCGGGTTGGTGAGAAGGATTCGGTGGCTCAAATGGCAGAAGCGGGCCCAGGGCAAAAAAGGTGACGAAAGTCGACTTCTGTCTCGGTCGAGGAGGCGGCCGTAGAAGGGGAAAGGCTGTGCTGTTCCTTACTCCACCGTGTCTCCACTTGATGCTCAGGCGAGGGTGGTGGTGAGGGCACTGGCATGCCTCTTGGGGGCTTGCCTTGCTATGTAGCCCCCACACATTTGGTTCCAGTGTAGGGGCTGGGTTTTGACATCTCGTGGCTTGCTTCACGATTGCAGCTTATCCTACCATGATCGTGGATTGCTGGTCTCGAGTGGAGTGGATGGTGTAGGCGATATGATTGCCCTCGCTATAAGCTCGCTCCATAGCCTCTGTGGAAGTTTGGAGGGGCGCCTGCGGAGGACAATGGTGGCTTGAGGCCATTTGAAAGAAAAGAGTTGGAGGAGGCTCGGAAGGCCGAGAATCGTTGTGGTTGAGAGTTGAAGAAAAATGAAGGAGGCTGGTCGAGAAGGCTGTCTTTGAAATGGAGGAATTTGAAGGCTGACTTCTTTGCTTCTGGCCAGGAGTCATCTTTGCTAAAGGCAGTCTCATCGGAGGCTGAAGTGTATTGCTGATTCTGATCAAGGGTAGTGGAAATGGAGAGCCTGCTAGCCGAATGGGAGGCTTTTAGGCGTGACGGGCGGCCAAAATTTGAAGGAGGTCTTAGAGAGGGTGGAGTGCTTCGAGCCATGTGAGCATGAAGATGGTTTGACAAAGCCACTTGGGCGAATAGCTTTGGTGGCTGCCCGATTTCGACCTCACGACCCATATGATATAGCCGGATGTTAAGACGGGAAATTGATTTCCCTCTTGGATTAAACTTTTAATAATTGTACAAACTTATTTGTCGATGAAATGATTTTTTTGCATCTTTCCTTGTGTATTTGTTTTTTTGTTTTTATTTTGCTTTTCTTGGTGGTTTAGTTGGATTGGGGTACTGGTCTTGACTTGAGGTTTTGGTGCATAATATGCATGGGAGGCGGTGGTGAGTCGATAGGTTTGGCTCGTATAATCTAAATTTTCGGCAATGGAAGGTTTAATCATTTCCAAAAAAAGGTTATGGGCTAATGGGATTAACATGCATGAGGCGTTGACCTGCAATTTGGATTAGTTAATGGATTGGTGACCATTATTTGTTAAGGGATGGTGACTCGGGACTAAGAGAAAGCGGTTCAGTTGATGTGTGTTGACTTTCACACTCGGAAGAGTTGGTTATATAGGTTGGCGGTGGTTTTTGGTCGACTTATGCATGGGTGGCTGGGGTGGTGTGAGCACCATGGGGCCGACTTGGATGGAGACGACCTACAGGGTGGTAGAGATTGAGGGACGACTACGATGGGGTTAGTTGAGATGGAGGCGGCCTCGTGTGGATGCTGGGATGGAGGCGACCTACGTGGTGAGATTGAGGCGACCTACGTGGGGTTGGGCGAGATGGAGGCGGACTACGTGTGGATGTGGTTGGGATGGAGGCGGCCTCGTGTGGATGGGTGAGATGAGGCCCTCAGTAGTTTAGGTGATAAGTGTGGATACTTAGTCCCAGTGACAGAGATGGAATCATCTTAGGGCAAACTTAGACATGAAATTTCTCTGTTCTAGGAATCTCGCACTTAGTGTTATTATACTGTTGTTGTTGTTTTCTTTTTGATTTGCGTTTGGCCACTCGGCCAAGAGTATCGCTCAGCGTATTGAGCCATCAATGATCTTGAGGGATTAAAATGCTTGAGCGGTACCTTTGATTCTGCAGATTATACTTTAACAATGTAGATTCTTTTTGTTGAATTAATAAGGCTTAGCATAAAAAGACAAGGAGATAAAAATGAAACAGGCTTTATTGATAATGCGTGCTTTACAAAGTGAAAGCATGGTTTTGCGCGTTCTTTTCGGGATGGGTGTTTGATAGGATAACGAGACCTACTCTGGTTTTCCTAATCCTATTTTGATTCCTGGCCGGATGAGGCTACTTTCCACCGCCTTTAGTTAGATTTCAAGGAAGAACTTCGACCGGAAACAGAGTTGTGGGGGTTCAGCGCTCTTGTGTCGATTGGGAGTAAAGGCTCCCACTTTAGCGAAAGCTTTACCACATGTTGCCCTTCATAGTTGGGTGCCCATTTTCCTCCCGGTTCTTGGCGTTTGGTAAGTACCTTTTTGAGGACCATGTCCCCGTTTGGAACGTCAGGAGGTTTCACTTTTTTGAAGAGCACTTTAACCCTGCTTGATAGAGCTGGCCCAGTGGCATAGAGCCGTGAGGCGTTTTTCTCGATCAGGTTTAGTGATCGTGCAGCCTTTAGGAATCCATTCGGCGTCTTCTAATTCTGCCGCGGGTAACCATAAAGAGGTATTTCGATCTCTATTGGGACTGCTTCAAAGAATTACCATAGACCAGGGAATAGGGTGTTGCTCAGGGTGGAGGTTCGCATAGAGGTCCTATATCAGGTAAAGTGCATAGGGTAACATTTCATGCCAATCTTTGTAGGTTACCGCCATTTTAAAAGTATTATTTTCTTGATATTTTGTTGGCCTCTATTGCTCCGTTCATAAAGGCTTATAGGGAGTGGAATGTGATGACGGATCTGGGAATTGCTCACATTCAGTTAAATCATCATCTTGTTTCAGATTGGTGCAGATTATACTAATGACGGGGGGATCATAGCGACAAATGATGTCGCTTTTTGAATTTGACCCTACGCTTGCAGCTACCGAATCACACGGCCGCTGCTCTACCGCATTTGGTGAAGTAGTCGATGGCGCTAATGAACCTATGCTGGATTGGAAGCCTTGGGCTCGATGGGCCCGATCACATCTATGCCCCGCATACGGCAGTGCGGCAGGACTATGTAAAGGGAAGGAAAGAGGCGACATTGATCTGGTCGGCGTGGACCTGGCATTTCAAACACCTTTGGACATGTTGGTGTGATCGATTCGGCTTAGTCGATAATACCTGCGGAGTATCTTTGCGAGCGGGGGTATGGCCAACTTTGCATGGGTGCCGAAGGTTCGCCGTGAACTCTTATTATCAGATTCGGCCTCGGGCGTCTACCCATGTGAAGTGTCATGTCTGCGTTCCTTTTGTATAACGCGTTTAAATTTCGAAGTAGCGCGGGCCTTCTCAGCGTCCTTTGCTGATTTTCAATGCCCGGCCCATGTTCCCTTTTCAAGTACCTTTTTTTGTAATCAGTACCGGGGTTCGTCCCGTTTTGGGTGCTCAGGGTTGAGTGGTGGCAATAGGCTGTGCGAGGGAGTTCTTGGGGACATGTATGATGTCTCACTTGATCATTTCTTTCGTACCATGGGAGCCGAGTCGCCAAGGCATCTGCCGTTGATTTTCTTCGGCGTGGCACGTGGTGGAATGTGACGATTGTCGAAGGCCACGTCATTTCCCTCGGCGTGAGGTAGGATGAGTTTGCTGTCGTGTTTCCCATTCTCCCGGGTGATGATCCATAGAAGTCTCAGTAGGGCAGGAGTCTCTTGACACAGTGTTCCAAACCATAGCGAGTCCATGTAGTGCAGGCCGTACTCTGCCATGTTGTTTGTACAATCGAACCCCGGGTTGGCAGCGAAAAGGAAGTAATAATTCGGTTGGGAAGGCCAAGACCACGCCCGATCCCCATTTCGATACGTTAGAAGCCAGGTCGAACCACATCGTCCATTCGTTCTTGGTTGGACTCTCCTGTTACTGATGTGTCGATCAGAGTGTGAGCGAGGTTTAATGAATCGCCCGAGTGGGTGATAGGCGAGGTGTCCGTAGAAGCTCCCTTTTACGGCGTGGCTGACTCGCATAGCGATGTCAAACTCGGATAGAGCCATTTTGCCCAGCGTCTTTATGCGTCACAAGTGCGGGCTTTCGGGATATGTTATTTGATGGGGTCGGTCTTGGCCTCTTAGCGGGGCCGGGTAGGTATTTATGTAGTGCCGAAGCCTCTTGGCGGCCCAGACCAAAAAAGCGCAACAGGTTCGTTCACGTAGAGTATCTTCTACCTTGTCTGTGAACCTTTTCTTTGAGGTAGTAGGCGCTTTCGTTCTTTCAGCGCAAATGCTGTCACAGCATGCAACCCGTAGATTTAAATCGGCCTTAGTAAAGTCTGAGGATCAGAGGAGTTTTCGAGGCGGCGGGGATGAGGGCCAAGCGGACATTCAAGAAATCTTGCTTGATTTTCTCAAAGGCTTCTTGACATTCTGCATCCGGTCGAACTTATGTCGTTTCCGAAGGAGTTTGAATATGGGGTTGCATGTTCTTTTTAATTGGGAAATAAATCTGGTATGAAATTTTATTCGTCAGGAAGCCAGGACTTTTGAGTGCATTTGTGGGAGGGGGCATTTCCTGATAGCTTTTTGCCTTATCTCGGTCCATTTCGATACCTTTCGCTACCACAAATGGCCAACAATTTTCTGATGTCACCAGAAGGTGCATTTGGCCAGGGTTCAGCCTTGCTTTAGACTTGCGACCTCTAAAGACAGTTTCAGTAAGTCTTCGAGGTGTTGTTAGGAGTTTTTGATTTTGCAATCATGTCGCCGGCATACACCTCGATTTTCCTATGCATCATGTCGTGGAACAGGTTACCATCGCTCTTTGGTAGGTTGCCCACAGGCATTTTGAGGCTAAATGGCATTACCTTGTAGCAAAACGTTCCCCGTAAGGTGACGAAGGTCAGTCTTCTCCTGATCTTCCTTCGCCATTAGAATTTGATTGTCTGCAGAAACCATCCATGAAGGAGGGCGTAAGGCGTGATATGTCGTATTGTCTACGAGCATGTCGATGTGGGGCAGAAGGAAAATTATCCTTGGGGCTCCAGGTTTAGGTCTATGATCGACACCGCGTGCTTTTCTTCCTTTTTGGGGTGCAGTGCGATGTTCCCACCCATTGGGGATAGTTAGATACGACCAAGAACCCCGGCGTCCCATTGCTTTTCTACTTCTTCCTTGATTTTAAAGGCCACGTCGGGTTTCATTCTTATATTTGTTCATGAAGCGAGGGGTTGCTTTGGGAGCATGGGAGTCTATGTTCCACCATGCTCTGATCGAGGCCCTGGCATGTCTCGGTATGACCCACGCAAATATGTACGAGAACTCTTGCAAGAGTTCTATGGCGCTTCTCGATTCTTGTGACATCGACCTCCTGATCGCACTTCTTTCTTATTCCTCTCGTCCCACTGGGTTCACGCTTTCTAACTCCAGGAGGGGTTGAAACTTTGGTCTTTCGATTCTATGCAGTTTTCTACCTCGGCCAGGCTTCCAGTTTTCTGCGTCTTCCTCACCTCTGGGTTCCTCAATAGGGGACTAGGGTCCTCGTATCGCAGTGTATCGATTGTAAAGAGAAATTAGATCGCCAGAGTGGCTCAGTTGTCCAATTAGCTGTCCACCAGCGTAGACTCCCGGCCGACTTTTGGGCCATTTACCTACCATTGCGCATTTTCATGACAATATTGGCCGTCTTCTTTGCAGGTTGGGCGTGCTCTTACTGATAATAGGCTTGGTACCAGTCGACTCTCCCTTTATTTTCTGGATTTCGATTGCGGGGATTCATTCTAGAAGAGGGCCAAGGCCACTTTGCAGGTTGGTACCTGTCTTTGATCATGGCCAACGCCATGTTTTACGCCACAGACCGGGGAGACTCTTAAAGGCTTGCGGCGATCTCGAGTGCTTGGAAGGAGGTTTCGGGGTCTCACTCCTCTTTCACCGAGTATCCATCGGTGTGGGGGTGCTAATCATCAATTCTTGTTCCCCGTTGCGGCCCGACCAAGCATTTGGTGGCGGCAATTTAACTGCTACGGGTGAAGGGAGGAGGTGCGGCTCTGCGTGGATCAAGGCCTTCCCGAAAAGCGGTATGCCTTGACGAATATCCATGACTTGGAAGAGGATGTGGAATAGGAGGTAGAGACAGCGTAGATGGAGAGTGATTTCCCCATGGCGTCCCCTAGCCCAGGCGTCGAATGCCCTCACTATCACTGGGCACCGCCCGGTTGCGTGGGTGGACCCGGCTTGTCTAGGGTGGCCTTTGGCGGGACGTTGAGGAAGAGCCATTGTCGATTAGTACTGCGGTAATCATGTAGGTAAGCGTTTGGCAATGATATGAAGGGGCTGGTTATCTTTCTCTTCATAGGCAGGGATCTCTGAAATAGAGAGAAGGTCAAGCGAATCGAGGCTAGTGAGGCGCTGTGATAATGCCCCCAATCTTTGGTTTAATAAGAGCTCGTGTGCTTCTTTCAAGATTTTCTTAAGAGGTTCGCGGTGGTTTTACGAATTATTGACGATGGCGAGATGCGTCTTGGGGTCTTGTTGGATGGTCCCAGTCGTACTCGCTTAGCGGATGAGTTTGAGGAATTCTTGACCTCCTTTTCTTTGGGTGCCCCCTTTCGGACTTCCCTTGGGATCTTTTCCTCCCGAGGTTGGGGTGTAGATCCTTCCGCCACGTGTCATTCCCGGGTTCAGCGATATTAGTGACCTCACCGGTTGGGAGGTCCCGGTTCTGTTTCAGCGGGTTTCTCGCACTTAGGAGTCGTAATGCCATGGGGACCGCGTGATTATCCTTGAAGTGCCCTAAGGTGGGCCGTGATGATCAAGGGTGGGACGGATCGGGTCGCATTGGATGATTAGTGGTTGGAAAGGAAGTGGTCTTTTGGACCTATGACGGCATTACTTCCTCTTACGCCTTTTGAAGTGTCGGTGTTGTGACTTGGCGCATTAATAGCCTGTGGGCGGGGAGAGGGTTGGTACCAATGTTGGGCTTGTTCCTTCAAACCCAAGCCATCTCTATCGAGGTCTGGACTTTATGCTTGAAACTCGGCACCTTTTTCCAAGAATCCCACTCATGATATAGTCGATGGCTTTTTTGGGGTCGTAAGGGGTAGGGGAGGCTCTTCAGCGGTTTTGAATGGCATAACACCGCTATCATGCCTTTCCGAGTAGGAGAGGGAAGAGGAGTGGCGTAAGGCATCGGGATGGGAGTGAAGACTTCTTCTTTGTCGAGCCCTGCAGGGGTTTTGAGCCTCACGTAGATCTTTGCCCGAGGGGTATTGAGTCAGAATCAAAGGAGAGCCCCATCCCGTCTTTGTTCGGGATGAGCTTACTACGGCCTTGTGGGGATCGTTGTTCGGCATTGCGTATCTCCTCACTTTTCTCTGCTTTCTTGCGAAAGCTTGGCTTCCCACAGGTCTTCGCTGAATCCTTGGAAACTATCCTTTCTCCTATGATGGTAGGTCAAATGGTTGGAAGTTACGCTTCCTACGACCTTAATCGTAGAAGGCCAGGAGGGTGTCGATGAACATGGAAGCCATTTCCTTTCTCAGAGAGGTGGTCGGACACAGGCAATTTAACTCTATGCATCTAATCTTTGAAGCCTGCGTCGGCCTTTGATAAGTTTGCGGTAGAGGTTCAGGGGCCATATCCTCATTGTACTTATATTGCCGTGAGGGAAGGCGTCGAGGTCTCTCCAAGTCTTTATGTGCCCGTTGTCAGAACCAACGTATCACCGCAATGCCGCTTCAAAAGGCCTTGAAAGCGATGCATCAGGATCTTGTCTTGTTGGGTGTAGGGGCCATCTTTCGGCGCATACATGGCTAGATGTACACGTGGCAAGAACTTTTTATTTTTCGAACTTGGGAACCTTGAAATCGGGCAGGTAACTTCGATGTCGGGAACCAAACATAGATTGGCAGCGTCAATGCCGTGGCTCTTGGTTCCTTCAATGGCTGCATGCGCTCTTCGAGTCGTTGATCTTGTCGCCGGGAATGGTTGGTTCAGGTGAGTCCGTGTCGACCCAGCATTCAAAAGGGGTGATAAGAGATAGATGGCTGACTGACCTGGGAAAGGCCCGGATCCTCGATCCTTGCCCCCCACCTAGTCCCGAGGTGTTCCTGTTGGCCTCTTGGGGGCTGCCAGGTTTTGATAGTGGCATTCCATGCCTGGGGTGTGAATCAGGGGGATGCGTAGGTGGATGTGGCCGGTGCAGAGTCGGAGTCGCCTAGCGAGGGGGGTTGGGGCTGCGAGTGATGATCTCGAACATTTTGTTAATTTGTTCCTTCATCTGCCCCATTTCAGTCTCATTTCCGCCTTATCTCGGCGTTCAGTTGTTCCAATTCCTCCATGGCTTGTTCCATGTTTTAGTCTTGGATCGTGTGGTATCGGTACGCAATGATTTCTCTTTCTGGTATATGTTTTTTTGATTAGTTTATGCCTTTCGTTTATTTTATTTTTTGCTTTCATGCTTGGGAATATGTATTTAGCTATACTATATGAATGATGAATGATGCAAATGCACGATGATAACATTGAGTCACGGAAATTCAAAATAATGTTTATTGAGCCTAAAGAGGCATGTGAATCTTGACAAAACAATTCCTTATCGGGGATAATTCCTTCACCATATCGGATAATTCATCTACAATGTTCTAAAATTCTTTGATCTCTTGGTGTCTTAGTAGGATCCATCATGCCAGCCACGCGTAGCGGGCCTTTGAATGCTCACTGCTCGGGTTGGCGAGCCATGCTAGTTTGACATATCTGTCCTTCAACCCGCATCTACCGTAGCGGCACTTGTATTTCAGCCGTCATGATATCTTGACACCCTCGCTTCCCAACTTTCTAGGATCTTTTCAGCTCTCGAGTTCGAGACTTTGCTTTCATCGATCTTTCCTCGGGCCTCGACCAAATTTAGCAATCCAGGATCGCCTTTGATTTTGTAGGTGTTCCTTTGATAGTTGGGCCGCTTTAAGTTCTTCCTCGGTAAGTGTGTCCTTTTCCCAGATTTCTTCTTCTCTCTTGGCTTCCCTAGCCTTGAGGGTGGCTCTGGGTTTTCTCTATTCGTTCTTTTTTAAACTCTTAGTTGATCGCGTTAAAACTGCTAGAATATGCTTTATGATCAACAACTTTTAGACACTAGCCCATTTTAGGCGGCCTTCCTTTTCTGCAGAACTTTCTGTTAAATTCGCCATTTCAGGCGTCGTTCTGTCGGGCCTCTTCTAGAAAACATTTCCAATTTTCTTTTGGCGTTCCTGATTCTGTTTTCATTTGCTCTAGAGTACCTTGGAGTGCCTCAACTTCGGGTGTCTCTTGTATCTCGTAGGCTTTGAGTTGCTTGGTCTGGGTAGGATACTTCCCAGCGGTCCACGAGGAGGACACTGCTCGAGGCAGGCTCTGTACTCGGTGAGTTCCACAACTTCTGGTTCGCCACGTTGCTCCTTGTCCGACGACACTAGCCCAAGCCCGGTGGATTTTTACGCAATGGTGTTCGCCCCTATGGGCTGTATCTATCCAGAAGGGGTGAGAACTTCCTGGGCGGGTCGAGACTATAGGGGAACCCTGGCTTGTCGGGCGGTCAGCTCGGGGTTATAATTGATAGCCCCAGGGGTCCCCGAGGAGGGAACATTAGGATAATCCCACACCAAGGATTTCACTGCCTTTCGTTCAAGGCGGGGTACCAGAATTGTTCTTTAGGTGGCCTCTCCCAGTTGTCTTTCCCACTGCTCTTTGGTCATTTTCTTTATGCAGCTCCATTTGAAGTCTTCCACTGGACAAACAGCCTTGGTCTTGCATTGGAAGAGATGGGTCAGCCAGAGGTACAAGTGGGGTGCAGATCTAAGGTTCGCCGTTTTTCCGCCCACTGCAATGGCTAAGTGTGTAGTAGGTGCCGCTAGAGAGCCATGGTGGGGTTTTCCCCTCTGTCCTTCTTAGCCAAGAATGCCTCTATGGCTCTTGAGGTCAACGTAATCTTCGATGTAGGGAAATAGCACCACCCCGCAGAGTGAGTAAGCCCAGCACGTCTATCATGGCGCCCCAATCGTTCTTCCTGAAACTGGAGCGATCTTTCCTCTACGCATACACCCCGGTATTCCTTCTATACTGTTGCGGCTCCTTTCCACTTAGCAACTTAAGGTGTCAGGTACTCTTAATAGTTTGGCGATAGTGGTCCAAGAAGGCGTTGGCCTTGATGGAAGTAGAGTGGGGATTCGACGAGTGGTAATCCCATCAATCGCTCATACTCCTTCCAAGGTTGGCGCCATTTGGAAGTCTCGAAAGTGAAGCACCAGATTGGTGAGTCGTCGAATCTTTGGACGAGGGCTTCCAATGCGGCTGGCTGAGTTTCAACCTCCAATGGCTCGGAAGATTGCCATGGAGCTTCTCGAGCGTCTTCGCCATGGGCCTCAGCAACTGCTTGATGGAGCGGGTGCGGACATTCGGCGCTTTTTTAGCCCGGGTTGCCGAGGTGATCTAGCCCAATATTGTGACCCTACTTCCATTATCCGAAATTCCGTGATCAATGTATCATAATGCATGATTTTGTTTTTTTCTCTTTTCTTTTTACGTGGTGTATGAGATGCATGTATGCATGCCGGGTTGGTATAAGGGTTTTTTTTTTTTTTTTTTTTTCCATCATCTGGTTTGTACTTATCCGATTCAATCGGTTTTGCTTGATGTCCCTTAATCGTGCATATGGTTGGATAGGCTATGTTCCCCCTTCTCTGGGGCTTTTCTAATCATTCTCACAACAGGCTTGGGGTCTATAGACCTTCCCGAGGGAGCGGTACCATGGACGGATGTGGATAGATATCCCCAGAACATGATTACCCCCCCAGGCCCCAAGTGGAACTATCGTGATCCCCAAGATCGAGACGCCTCTAGTATGGAGACCACTACACATTCCTCTCTCCTTAACTCATGGAGGGCCTGGGAATAAGGCCCTCACATTCACACCTCATTGTGCCTCGCCTCGTGAACCCCACAGTATTATGATGACAATAATAGGAAAGAATAAAACAAGCATGCATGAAATAAGCTAAAATACAAAAAGAAAGTGGAAAACGGCCGGTATTTGGACTCATCCGGTCTCTCCTTCACGCTAACCTATCAAGGCTCAGCCTCAGGCATACATCCCCATTGGGATGCCATCCGTCCACAACCTAAATTGTGACGTTGGCTGAGTCTACAAAACCCAGCCGGTGCAGGAATCGCCATAGGCGTTTTTGGTTTTTAACGCCAGAAACCTTTTGGCAAGGCTGGTCTCGAATCAGATATGTGGGTTCGGAGTTGGTTACACGCCAGTGGGCGTGGGGCCCCAAAGATGCCTATCACTTGATAGTTACCTCGCCTAGCTATATGGGAGGAGGGACGGTGTTTGGCATTTTGGATTTTTTGGTTTTTTAGGTTTGACTTGATGAAGGGTGTGCCCTGTGCCTACGTACCTCTTTATTCCAAAGTCCACGTAGTTCTGGGGGGGAGGTTTGACCGTTTCTCCTTTTAGTGGGAGGTGAGTAAAAGTGATAAAGGAATGGGGTTTGTTGGCATTCCCAATTCCAACCAAGCCGGATTAAGGCATGATGGTTTGTAGTGGGGATCGGGTAGGCTCGTGTCGGTTTCAGCCTGCCATGTCAATTTCGGCCTCTTGCGGCGGGTCCAGAAGTCGGCCTCGTATCGGAGGCTTGGCCAGAAGTCGGCTTGGAGGAGGCCGGGGTCGAGGGAAGTCAGCAAGGTTCGTAATTTGGTGCTTCTAGGCGGATGGACTCGGCCAGGAGGTGAGGATTTGGGTTTGAGAAAGAATTGGTAAGGGAACTCGGCTGGGGCCGGGGTAAAAGGAGGATTAAGATACTAACTTTGGTGCTTGGAGATGGTGGGCGTGTCTTCCTGTCTTTGCCGTCTCTTGATCTTTCTTCTCTGCGGCCCTTGGGGTCCTCCTTCGTCTACGGCCTTGTCGTCGTCGGCTCTCTTTGGTTAGTCGCCCTTCTTCCTTGGTACCTGTAGGTATCACCTCTTCTCTCTCTCTCCTGCATTGATGTCCTTTTCTCTTCTGCTGAGGCTTTATATAGAAGATATAGGAGATGCTGCGATAACAACCGAATCCCAAGATTTTTTTCGATATTATTCTCTCTCTTTCAGTTTCTCCCATGACGCCTTTGGGGCCCATGGGATGTGAGACTTCAGTCACGGGGCGGAGATCGAGTCAAACTAAGACGGTCAAACGTGGACTCTTGTATCTGCCTCAGCTTTTTGGGATCAGGCCGAGATGGCCCAAATGCCGAGGTGGGGCCTGGGAAGCAAGCGAGATGGACTCGGCCCAGGAATTGGGCCGGCTTCGGGAGGAGGGCTGGGACGTCATTCTGGCCCGGACATTTTAGGGGTGCTACAGAAATTTACATCCGTAATATTGAATCTGCATAAATAAATGAAATATGATGAAAAAAAAGTAAAAATTAAGTACGTTTTCAATGCTAACAGGACGGAAGCACATGACTGGCTATATTGCTTTCATCGACAGACTCAAGAACATCAATTGACATTTGACAACAATTAATCACTTAATTGAAACTTGGATTAATTATTTATTCAGTTTACTAAGTAACGTGCTTATTTTTAAGGTTCTCACATCTTCTCAAAATTAAAATTATGCGTCTATTTTTTTTTAATTTGTTTAATATAATAAAATATATTGTTTTCAATCAAATTATGGGTCTATTTTTTTTAATTAAATATATGTTTACATTTTTTTAATACTTGTATATAACGAGACTTTATTTATTGTTTCGTCTCAAATCCAATTAATAATTTATTTTAGATTATTTATTTCAACTATTAATTATATTATATAATTTATATTATTTATTCTATTATTTTATTTTATTATTTTTTTGAATATTTTTATTTTATAGTGTTTATTTAACTATATTTTATATTATTTATTTTATTATTTTAATATTATACTTTAAGATATTTTAACATTTATCCTAATTAACATATTATATGAGAAGTTATGTTATAAGTGTTTAAAATTCACTAAGTTCTTTGTGTTAGGATATGTCTATAAACATTTACATAGTGTAAAGTATTTGAATACATTATTATATAAGTAATTATAAAATATTATCTCATTTTAAAACTTTAAAAAGATTAAATTATGATTAAAAATAAATTAAATATTTAAAAATTAACTAAATAATTATTATACTAACATTATATATCACAAAGTATTAAAAATACAAATTACTAATCATCATTTATCTATTTATAGTTTTTAAAAAAAAAAATTTAAGTATCATAAAATTTTTAAAAATTTGTGACACACACAGAGTATTTCACCGTATATCTATCAATAATTTTAAAATTTAAAATATTTAATAATCAAAATAATTATTTATTTTTTATTTTTGCATCTCAATTTTAATTTTTTATTAATAATTAAAATATAAATTAAAATGTTAAAATCAAAATCATATATATCTTAAAATTATGATACAAACTTAAAAATTTACTATTTACGTGTATAAATAAATTTAAATATATAAAAATAATAAATTATTATAAAATATAAACCACTACACATTGATGTAGAAAGAAATATAAAAAATTGCTAGTAACACAAAAAATATTTATTATTAACATATAAAAATATAAATTTATTTAATTAAATTATATTTTATAGTAGAAAATAAAAAATATTAAAAAATATTTTTTTACTTGTAACCAATAATTATAATTTATTTTATGTAAAGGTTAATATTTATGGTAATTTGGAAGAATAAAAAAAAATAATATATTTTATTTGAAAAAAGAAATAAACAAAAAAAAAATACACACTCTCTATATTCCACTCTATCAAGATTTCGAAAGTGATATTTTTCACATAAGTTTTTTTTATAAGATATAATATAAAATTAATAGTAGAAATATATTAAATATTATCCTAAATATATTTTTATTGATAAAATAAAATTAAAATTTATTGTAAAATAAAATATCATATATACTCTAAATTTTCAGTTTCTAATTAATTTTTCAATTAAGATAGTTTTCAGTTATTTTTGTCAATAATAACCTTATAAACAACATAATCATGGTAATTATGATGATATTTATTTTCTGAAATGAGTTATATGGAATATATTCATTGTGATATTAACATTTCTTTCTTAAAATAAGTTATATATTAAACGTAATTATGATACGAATAAAAGTTCAAATATTTTGTCTATAATTAAAAGTAATCAATACTATGTATAAAGAGTGACCTGCAAAAGTAATTCTAACTACAATTTTACATTCAACCTCAGAAACTGTCCCGTACTCATAGTGTTTTTGTAAGTAATACTCTACATCACCACCATATCTCCGTAAAAGGTACGTAAATTTTTGTAACTACATCTTGAAAGTGAAAAATATGTTCAAGATAGTATATATATTACCCATTAACTTATAAAAACATGTATTTGAAGGTCATTTTCTGTAACAAGATGAATAGCACAAGGAAGTGTTCCGTCACGCTGGCATTCTTATTGGCTTTCTTCATCATTGCATCAGGTTACAAATCATGTTTTATTTATCTTCCCATTGGAGTGATTAATTATGTAGTGATTTTTATACGAACTAAGTTATTTTCAAAAATCATTTTTATGCCAATGGATTGTTTGTGTATGCAGATATGTGTATGGAAGCAGAAGCAAGGGGACCCATTGTGCATATTCATTGTTCTAGGGATATAGACTGTGATTATCGTCCTTGTGCAAATATATGTGGTTGCAGATGCATTGACACCTATTGTGTATGCATGAGACCTCCTCTTACACATAGTGTTCTTACTCATGCACCCACAAATTGAGTAACGAGATCTTGTGATGTCCCTAGTCAAAGTGAGGACAATAATGGATTGCATCTTTTTGATAGTCTATGTAAAATCCTAGTTTTGCCTTATAAATTTTGAATAAAATTTATGCTTTTAGTATTTTTGTTAATCTTTTTTTTTTTATTAATGTTTACATTTGATTTAGTTTAAAGAGAAACTTAACGTAATGTTTTAATTTATTATCTATATATTTTTCACTCGGATTTAAATAATATCTTAAAATAAAAAAAGAGAAAAAATAAAAGCACACCAGTGGTGACCAGCCTATGATTTTAGTCTCTCATTCGTCTGATTTCTATTTTTTTCCCTTTTGATATCTTGTTTTATTTACTCTATTCTTTTTTTTTTACTTTTTGTTTATTAGATATCTTGCTTTATTTATATGTTGTCTTGATACTAACCAAGTATTTTTTAAATGATAAGAACTGATGTTGGTATTTCATTCTGCTTGAATGAGTATCTCCTAGTAAATACTGAAGTGTACGGTCCAAGGGAACAAGTTGATTTCTCTAATTAAAGACCAAATATCAAATTTTATCAAATCCAAATCAAACCAACGTGTATATCTTAATAAAAACTTATGACCTTTTTCTCCGGATTTAATTGTGTAGGTAAATTTCCAAAAGAAATTTATTTTTATGAATTTTTACAAATTTAAAATATAGGAAAATTTAAATATTTTAAAAAAAACTATAGAAATTTTAAAATTTTTTAGGGTTGTATGGCCAGCTGTAACCTATTTAATAAAAAAATTCTTGATTTAATTTTTTTAAAAAGTCACATTTTAAGCCAAAAAAAGCCTATTAAACTGAAGTAATTAATTTCTTTATATAAATTATTATATATTTATCATATTATTTATAAATTATATATTTATACTATATTATATATCAATTATTTATATTTAATTTATATAATTATTTATATATTTTTTACAATAAAAATTTAAGTTAACTAAAATAGCCAACAATTCAACACATCATATTTCACTTCTTTACTACTAGGATACGTCTTCATAAATGGTAGTAAAAGTATAACGGCACAACGCATAACAAATTAGTAAATGGTAGTAAAAGTATAACGGCATAACACAGCAAATTAGTAATTTGGATTCTTTATTGGACCAAAACATCGTCTTTATCTAGGGTAGGTGTGGTTTTGATCTATCAAATAGATGACCCAGTATTTATCTAGGGTTGGTGTGGTTTTGATCTATCAAATAGATGACCCAGTTAGTTGACCCCTTTCATGTTTATAGACTTTTAGAAATATGACCAGGCTTTTAAACATTCTAAATCAAACCTTAAAAAAAAAAATCTAAAATCCGTAAACAAACAAGGTTAAATTTAATTGTTATGATGTAGGTAAGACTCAAATTCGTGAAAGGGTCGCCTTGTTCTTTTTGAGAAGTGTCACCAGAGGGTTAGTATTTGAATACTTGTTACACCCTCCTCTTTTATACTGTTAATGATGCTACAGACCTGAACAGTTACAGTTATAAATCCCGGTAGATTTCTCAATGAGAGATCCCTCAACAAATGAAACTAACCCAGACTAAGTAATAGTTGGGAAAGGATAACACAAAAGGAGGAGAATATTTAATCATTTCCATTACTCTAGAAAAAAAATCAACCTTGACAAGGTGAGATTTCTCAACTAAGGTGTGTTATCAACACAATCTGAATAATCTTCTGAAACAACATCCTGACTATATAACTTCTCTTATCGACATAAAAGGTTGTCACTAAAAAATAAGAGAATAATTTATATTCATCCAAGTAAAAAATCCAAAGTACCGATTAGCACGACACCAAAGTTTACTATTCAATTACCATGGATATTCAACAAGTCGTAATGTTTGGGGATGAATATGTTGGGTTACTTTTGGGCTCCAAAACTATGTGACAAAAGTCCAATACTCTTAAGCCCGCTAGGTTCCTCTTTATAAGAGGAGAATGAGTTAGATTGAGACACACATCCAAATGAAGAAACTCTATTTAGAGTGTCTTTTCTGTATTCTTCTTTGAGAGAAAGAGAGATATATACAGAGAGGTTTGTATACCATCCGAGAGGGTGAGATTCATTGAGAGATCCTCAGAGATTGAGAGAAATACTTTATAATCTTACTTTTATAGTGGAGATTTTTTACTGGACTAGGTCCCGTGGTTTTTCCCTAGAGGGTTTTCCACGTAAAAATTCTGGTGTCTTCTTCCCTCTACTCTTTCAGTTATTTTTTTCTTATGCTTCCACATAATGCCCATTTTGCGTTCTCAGAGGAGGGAATTGGTATTGCTGAATCCCAACCGATAAAATTCCCAATAACTAGAAATGGTCAATTAGTGTGAGAAATAACACGTGAAAAAAAGGTGAAGTCCAATATGAACGGTTTCAAGCAAACAATCTAGTACCCATGCCTCATAACATATTAAGTAGGAAGTATGTGAGGAAGTGTCTACTGAATGTATTATGTGTGTTATACACCTACAATATTTTTTTTATAATTAAATAAAACTAAATTTAAGGATACTAATAAAAATTTTTAATATTTAACTACGAAATCTTTCTATATTTTTCTATTTACATAGAATAGATGAATATCTTTTAACCCTCTTCTCAAGTTATAGCATATATATACATCTTTAGACAATGTTGGAGTGTTAGCTTTCTCAGTATCAGTCAAGTGACTTATTGATGTTTGACGACTGTTTATCCATAGCTCCTTCTTCGGAAGCTTGAAAGCTTCATCTTGATCTAAGGTGCCATGTAACTTCTTCTCTTTAACCACGATGGGAAAAACAATTAATCTACATGCAATGATGCAACAACACAGTGGATATAAATTGCCCTAACTTACAAGAATTTATAAGAAGTAACAAAAAAATAAAAATGACAACAATAACTAGAAGAATTATGCAAGAGACATCAAGATTTTTTAACTTCAATGTGAGAAGTAAAAACCATGGGTCGTCCAGACCAAATAAATCAATCCACTATAATTAAATAAAGATACAAGAGTGTTCAATCAAGAGTACAAACTCATGCATACAACAAGTCAAAACAATCAAGCAACAAAGCTTGCAAATGGAGAGCAAGAAACGAGGAAAAAGAGAGTGAAAAACTCACAAAATCGTGTTATTGTATGAGCACGATTTCTCACACCATAGACCTCTAAATCAAGATTTGAACGATCAAGGTGAAGAACTATGTGTGTTGAACCTACTGGCAAAGTTCCAACCCAATCCAACGGTTAACGAAGAAGATATCACGATTTTGACGTTGTGCTAATCTATGCAAAGATGAAAACATAACTCTTTCTTTCTCTCCCTCATTCTCTTCTCTCTTTTGTCTGTGAAAATCCATTCTCTCAATTTCTCAACCTGACCCCTTCTCCTGTTATAAGAGAGACCTAACAGGCTTGAAAATAGAGCTTTTGTTCATATAATTGGGAGTTAAAAAATAATCCAAGTTAAACAACATATCTCTTCAACCTCCTTATCTTCTCTTCTTTATACTTCTTTATACTTGTTTAAGTCTAGTAGAGGTAGCCTTGGACATATCCTATCAAGTTGAATAAGGATGTTTATAGTAGGTCTAATGAACTAAGAGAGAAGTATGAACCTCAAATCTGCTTTTGTCCATATAATTGGGAGTTAAAAAATAATTGAAGTTAGACAACATAACTCTTCAGCCTCCTTATCTTCTCTTCTTTATACTTGTTTGTACTTGTTTATACTTGTTTAAGTCTAATAGAGGTAGCTTTGGACATATCCTATCAAGTTGAATCAGGATGTTTATAGTAGGTCTAATGAACTAAGAGAGAAGTATGAACCTCAAATCCGCTTTTGTCCATATAATTGGGAGTTGAAAAATAATTAAGTTAGACAACATATCTCTTCAGCCTCCTTATCTTCTCTTCTTTATACTTGTTTATACTTGTTTAAGTCTAATAGAGATAGCCTTGGACATATCCTATCAAGTTGAATCGGGATGTTTATAGTAGGTCTAATGAACTAAGAGAGAAGTATGAACCTCAAATCTGCTTTTGTCCATATAATTGGGAGTTAAAAAATAATTCAAGTTAGACAACATATCTCTTCAGCCTCCTTATCTTCTCTTCTTTATACTTGTTTATACTTGTTTAAGTCTAATAGAGGTAGCCTTGGACATATCCTATCAAGTTGAATCAGGATGTTTATAGTAAGTCTAATGAACTAAGAGAGAAATATGAACCTCAAATCCTTCAGCTCATGGCCTGCATAAAATCAACCACTCATCATGTGTTTTTAGTTGTAGGAAAGAGTCCTTTAGTGTAAGTATCATAACTGAGTAGTGGCGAGACAACAAAAATAATAAAAAAAAAAACAAAAAATGTTACCAATGTTTATTAAATAAAAATATTGAAAAAATTAAAAAAAAAATGGTATGCGAAAACCAAAATTTGAGTCCGAGAGTCAATTATGAGTAGGAAAGATATTAACATGATTTCTTTATAAAATGGTTACTTCTAATTTAATTAAGAAATTTATTAATAACTTTTAAAATATTTATCTCAACTAAAATAATTAAAAATAATTATTAAAAAAATATATATTTTACATTCATTTCATTTTGATGAAGATTAGATTTTAATCTTATTATTATGAAAAAAAAGAAAGTAATATCTTATTATTATGTTTTTAGCTCGATATAAGTGGTCTTCTTTTCCAAATTATCTTAACATGCAATGGAAATTTTGAATTATATAATTTTTTTTAGAAAATATTTGTACGTTAGTGTTTTTAATTTTTTATTAAACTTTAATATTTATAAACTGTCCATAATTTTTTACTTGTCGCAACTGCAATTGCAGTACAATGATAAATGTAATTTATAGTTTTATATAGACAAAGTCCTCCAAAATATATTATTTTTGTTTATAGTTTTAAATTGAAGTCCACAATCGCAATTGCAACATCAACATAAAAGATTTTATACTCACATAATTGTAATTACAACTGCATCAATAATATTTTTTTTTATAATTTCCTGCAACATAAAAAATTGCAACGAAATCGCAAGTGCAATTTAAAACTATATTTTTGTTGATTTCGTTTTTAATATTTATGTGTATATAAAATATATTTACAATTTTCAATTCTCACTCTTTCATCATTTAGTGTTAGCAAAATTTAAAAGTAAATGCCAAACATGTTAAATTTATGTGTATATATAAAATCTTTATAGTTTTCAATTTCGCTGACAAGTTCACTCTTTCATCATTTAATGTTAATAAATGTCAAACATGTTAAAATTTCAAATGTAATGAAAAAGAATTAGAATATCTTCACTTGCACTGCCCCGATTGGTACACAAGCCCAATGATATTCAATGTCAGATTGTCATTCCTGGTATATACAATTTAGGGTGGGTATGATAAAATTAGTTTATAAAATAATTAAAGTGGGTAATTTATAAGTTAAGGCATGTAATGATGAAAATTTATAATTAATTGATTGAAAATATATATAATGGTAAAATTAATTTATAAGTTAGCTGATAAATATAAATGACATATTCATATATTTGATTTATAAATTGTAAAAAAATAAAAAAAATATTTTAAAAAAATTAATGAGAATAAAAATGAAAAAATGAAAAAAAAATAATGAAAATAAGTTAGAAACTACTAAAGATAATTTTGGGTAAAGTTTTTTTTTTATAAAACACTTATAAGAGGAGAAAATAGAAAAGAAAAATAAAATAAATTTCTCTATAAGATAAAATTTGCATGTACATATGTTAATTTGAATAAGCACTCTCTTTCATATTAGCTTATCAAAAAATCATTTTTTAATTTATGCATAACTAATTTTAATCTATAGAAAAGTTTATTTTATTTTTACTTCTCATTTTCTCCTTGTATTAATGGAGAAATTTACTCAATCATATTCAAAAGTAAATTCATGTATCATATAAACTTTTTGTCAAACTAATTTATAAACTAATTAAAACAATTTATAAACTAGTTAAAACAACTTATAAATTACTAAAATGATTTATAAAAAAAACATGAATATTTATTATAAAATCAAAGTAATATATTTTTTATATTTATATTTATTGTATTAATTAATGTAATTTAAAGTTTATGCAAAGATACTTATAACTGAAAAATATGGTTAAGAGATATACCACCCCGTTTACTTATAAAAACATGTATTTGAAGATCATTTTCTGCAACAAGATGGACACTAAAAGGAAGTCTTCTGTCACACTGGCATTCTTATTGGCTTTCTTCATCATTGCATCAGGTTACAAATCATGCTTTATTTTCATCTTCCTGTTGGAATAATTATGTAGTGACTTTTATACGAACCAAGTTATTTTCAAAATATGCTTTTATGGCAATGTATTATTTGTGTATGCAGATATGTGCATGGAAGCAGAAGCAAGGGGACCTATTGTGCATATTCACTGTTCTACGAACGATGAGTGTTCATATCGTCCTTGTATAAAATGTGGTTGCAAATGTTTTAACACCTATTGTTATTGTCCAGCACCTTCTTTTCCTGATAATATTCATACTCGTGCACCCCCAAATTGATAACGAGGTCTTGTCATGCAATCACAAAGTGAGAATGACAATAATAATGGATTGCATGCATCTTCTTGTCTATGCAAATTATATCCAATGTTTAGGCTTTGGAATTTGATTAAGCTTTCTTAGATTAATACTTACAGCTGATTTAGTTTAATGATAGTATATATGGCAAAAGATTAAGTAGACTATCGTGATATAAAAGAGGGACTTTAAATTATTCTCAAAAGATTAAATATAATCCAAGAACGCCTCATTAACTTAATTTACCAATACTATATAGAATTTCTTGTGCACCTCATCAAACGTGTGATTCAAATTTGTTAGTCAGTTATAAATAAAAAAATGTTATTATCACACTACGTACTCATCCTATGAACATTTATGTATGTTGCATTGACAATCTTAAATTTGGTTTGGGGTTGAATCCATTTTTTTTAAGCTAGTAAATGTATTATTTAGTATCTTCAATATAAAAAATAAAAAATAAAAAATAAAAGTAAGGCTTCATCAATTTTCTTTTTCAGGTCAAATTTGCGAAATGATTAAGGTTTAGAATTTTCTATTATTATTTCTTGACTTTAGAAGTAATGCTATTTTAGTAGCTATTCAAGTTTGTTTTTTCATCTCAAACCTTGCAAAGTGTGCCAATTTTTAACCGTGAAATAGTATTTTTTTTAATTGTCAGAAATTGCTTCTTTTCTCTTTTTTTTTTTTTTTAGTGTAGTGGAGATTTTAATAGAAGTTCTAAAAGAAATGGTAATTTAGATTGATCTTTATTTGTATTTCACACTTGGTATTGGTAATAAATGTTCAGATTTAATAAAAAAAAAAGCAAAAACTACATTAGTAGTTCTTTGAGGCAACAGCTACCGTAGGCCTTCATTGTTGGTTTAGACATAAAATTACTACTACCTTTATTTTCTTTTGAAGTGTATTTTAAAGTTTTTATACACAAATTAAGAAATATAATAAATTTTCTTACATTATAAAATAGTTTTGAAATTTTCTAATTTATTTTTTTACCTCACAATAAATGCATAATAATAGTTATAAATGTGTAAATTAATTAAAAATTAATAAAAAAATAAGGGTATAATTTATAAAAGATAATTAATATTATTTTGAACTTTAAAAAAAACATGTAAATAGAAGCAAGAATTTTCTAAAAAAAAATGGCACTTAAAAAGAAACCAGTGAGTAACAATTACGTTAGCGGTTAAGAATTGCTAATATAGATTCTCAAATTTTATTATCAGTAACATATATAATTAAGGTGTTATAAACAACTGTTAACATAAGGATATTTTAACAGCAAATAAAGGCCTATTTTATAATAGTACTAGATGAGAATAAAAATTAATCCTCAGGGAGGTGATAAAATAAATTGTCTAATCCATTCTTATTGATTTTCTTGTTAATTGACTTGTTTACTTTTTGTTGTGTTAGATATAAAAGTTTAAGAGCGTTGTTGATTATGTTATTAGCAAAAAATGATGATTGAAAACGAAAATAAGTCCCATCGATTATGAGTTTTAATTTATTAAGGTCATGATATTGTGTCTCTATAAGAATAGAGAAAAATATGATGAACAAATAATGATAATTAACCGTGAAATAAAAATTTTCTGATCTTATAGGGAAATAAATCAAATATACCTTGTACAATGGACTGAATGGAATGGAGATCTCACAAGGATGTAAATTTTATGAAGAAAGCCCATTATAGAAAATAGTAGTGGTAACAATTTCAAAGTGCTAACAAGTCAACTGTAACTGAATTTGGTATAAAGATGCATGTGCTCGTTTATTGTATTAAAAAATAAATATGTGAAGTCCATTCATTTTATTTAGTTATTCAAAACGGCACAAAAATGGAAACTAAAAATGAGGTAAAGTTGCAAAAAGTCAGAAGAATATATGAGATGAGGAAAAAGTAACATGTACAGCTATTAAGAGGGAATAACATAGGTGTTTCAACTAGAAATTAAAAGTTCTAGTAAGATCTTAAGTTATGAAATGTATAATCATGTTGATTTGGTATACTGGTATTCAACTTAAATAGGAAATATAATGGGTAAAATCTTGGTAGAGTATTTTCATATTCGAATTTAAAATAAATTCTCAAATTTAGATTCTTAATCATTAAATAATAACTTTAATATTTATGTTTTTTATTGTTTGGTACATAAATGTCTATATCTGTTGTATTCATTGTCCACACGCTTAAAATAACTATATTAAAGTTGATAAATAAAATATATTGATTAAAAATATTGCAGTAATTAAATTAAACCATTCAAATAATTTTTATAAAACATAATTAATAATCATAATTATATAATATTATAAAAATTAAAATCTTATTTGAATATTCTTTACAAAACATAGATGTTATAACAAATCTCTACAATAATAAATTTATGAACTTGCAACTTACTCTTCAAAATCTTTTAAAAAAACAATACATTACATTAGTTAATTATAATTATAATAAAATCAAAATAAATAACCCAAATTAAAAATATTGTAAATATCTATTTTACCTTATTTTCAGAATTAGAATTTTGAAAAGACAATAAACATGAAAATATATATATATATATATATATATATATATAATATGTGAGAATAACAACATTGTATAACAACTTTATACCATCGTCTATATGTGTGAATGAATTTCTATGAAGAAAAATAGAAAGGGAAATCAAACCAATGTCATATATCAGTGGTGGGGTTGAGTAGTATGCACCTTTAAGTAAAAAAAAAACATGATTTACTTATCAAATTTTTAATAATAATAATAATAAAAATAACAATAACAACAATAATAAGAACAAAAATAACAAGAACAGCAACAAAAATAACAATAATAAGAACAACAAAAATAAGAATGACAAAAACAATAACAACAAGAACAACAATAGGAACAATAATAACAAGAATGTATTAGTATATATTTCTTTTTTGGGGGGTAAGTTAGGAGATATTCCTCTGCTCACTAGGTCCACCCACATGGGTAAAGTGATACCTCCAGTTATAACTCTATAATCAAGTATGTGACATCCTTTTACCCCGAATACTTATATTAAAATAATCAAGTAAATAAAAAGGAAGACAAGGTAATAGATAAAACCAAGAAAACTCAATTCGTATTAAAGATAAAAGGTTCACATGGTCATTATCATGTTCAAACATTAAGTACACATGAAAAATTTATCACATAACTTATTAATGTTGATCTAAACACGTCATTTATGTGTTTGATACATATTTCAAGTATATAAATCACTTTCATTTCTGTATACATTTAGTGAGTTATTGACATGCTCATCATTTTCAAATATTTAAGATGCAAAAATACATAGAACCACTATTCTAAATCCCAACCCCCAATGTCACACAAATCAGAGCAAGACCTTGCCTTTTTAAAAATTCGGCACCACAAGTGCCCTCAACATTACCTAAAAGAAAACTACAAGAGAGTACGATGAGAAATAGCATTCAATCATATATAAATGCAGATAGTACTCCAAATCCCACCCATTACCGTACCCAATTACTAACAGTTAACAAATACTCATATATCAATCACACGTTCCATCGCATTCAAAATCAATCACATTCCATTCATGATTACAAAATGCACATGCTCGCATAATGGATATGCTCATCACCACACCTAAGAGTCTCGATTTGGAACTCCACACCATGGACGAACCTCTTCAATCCCCTTAGTTATCACTAATGATGGCTATACTGTTAAACACCCCATATGGCCGATATGTCGCACAGTTAAACACCATCTATGACTAGTGCAAAGACATTCTATACAACCATTAAACACCACCTATGACCAACGTGTAGCATAGTTAAACACCACCTATGGCCATGCATATGAATGTTCTCCATCATTAGTCCACCCTGTTAAACACCACTTTTGACCAGGGTCCCCTGTTAAACACCACATATGGCCAGGTATTATAGTCACGTCTAGCTTCTCATGCATTTCATCTCCATGCTCAATGCATTCTCATCCACATTCTCATTCTCAAGATTCATACATCATTCATACAGTCCATAATCATGCCAAAATCATATCAATTTAGCCATAGCAATCATTACCATAAATCATTTATAAGAACGCATAGAAATACACATAAAACACCATTCAATTCCACCTAATTTCACCATTATACACAAGAGTCCCAAATTGAACCTCAACCATGAATAACCATGAACAAACACGAGAATCAAGTAATTAAGAAAATTAACCATACCATTTCAAACAAAAATCATATCAAGACAAAACATTAATCCAAGAATTTAATCTCCCTTCAAATGCCACAAGAACCATACAATAAAAATTATTAATAAGGGCCCTAGGGAAGACCCTACTGTTATTTCTTATGTAAATGAAACCCAAATAGTGAGATAGAATTGACATCTCTGCATACTTGGAAGCATAATGAAGAAAACATGTTCATCAAAGTCATTCTTCTTTTTCCTTTGGGATTCCCTCCAGAGGTTTTCCTTCACACTAAAGGCAACTAATTACATTATCAATTAAGTCAACCAAAACCACGATACATATTGACCAATCTTTTATATCGATTAAAACATTTTTAGAACATAATAACCAAACAAATTTGAGAATTTAGATCCTAGAGAGACTTAGGGATTGCACTCGCTAGATGGACTATAATTCACTTGAAAATTACAAGAGATAAATTAATTTGTTAATAATATATGTAAATAATTGTTGCTAAAAATAATAAATTCAACAAATATTTAACTTAATTGATTTACTTGATTAATTTAATTTAAAATTACTAATTTATTAGGATAAAATATGTCAAGATTAATTTATTACAGAAAAATAATTACAAAATTAATATATTAATAGTTTTCAGAAACACTCATTATGGTCATCATTGTACACAAATTTTTTTATAAATAATTATTACAAAAAATTAAAACAATCCAACAAATAATTAAATTAAATCAAATCAAATAATTTAATTGATTGATTAAAAATAACTAATTCATCATCATAAAATATGGATAAGGGATGACTCTGAGGGAAACATTTGCTTATATGATAACATGAAAATAAATAATAACAATCATTGAATAAAGATTAAAAATAATAAATCGTTAATATTAAAATTTAATTATAAACATCACCATCATATTGTACCACCCTCACCTACCCCACTACCATCATCACCTACTACAACCATTACTACTACTACTACCAATACCCCATCCACCACCACTATCACTACTACCATTGTTGTTGCCTCCACTACTACCACCATCATGGCAATGGTAGTGAGGGCGACGATAGTAGTAAGGGCAACAACGATGGTGGAATGACAACAGTGATGATGATGCTGACGATAGTAAAGGTAACAACATCGATGGTGGTAGTGGTAAAAGGAGTATTGGTAATGATGCTAGCATTAATAACGATGGTGGTGGTACAAGCAATGATTATAGTTGTGAAGATGATGATGACAATAATAGCTAAGATAAGAGTAATGCGACATTGATGATGATATTTATAATTAAGTTTTCATCTTAACAATTTATTATTCCTAATTTTGATCTAATAACTGTTATTATTTGTTCTCATCTTTTTATATAAACATGTGTTCTCACTATATTATATTATATATATATATATATATATATATATATATATATATATATATATATATTCAATTTACTATTTGTACTGTTTTTTTTTTATATTTTTACTACATATATTTATATATCCAATATATTTTTATCATATCATTAAATTATTTTCAAAGAACATATTAAATTTACCAAGGTATTCTATTACGCCACGAATCAAGAGTCAAACTTCTACAAGTACTTGATGTGCCTCGGAAACCTCAGAAAAGAAAAGGAGTATATTAAACCATATAGTTAAGGTAGAACAATTAATGCTTTTAATTTATTATACTGTTTTAGATATATATTAATTAGTTTTCAAAAGTCATTATTTAATTTAAAACACAGTCAACATAAAAAAAATAAACAATTAAGTTTTTATATTGACAATTAATGCATCAACAATACAGAGGTATTTAAAAGTGAACATACGAGTTGAAGACAGTATCATATGCATTTTTTTACATAAACATTCTTTAAAGATCATGTTGTATGACAAGATGAACACTAAAAGAAATTCATCTCTCATAGTGGCATTTTTATTGGCTTTCTTCATCATTGCCTCAGGTTAGAAATCGTAGTTTATTTTCATTCTATATATTACATTACATCTCAGTCCAATGAGCTAATTTCTTATACATTATGATTTTTCACTCAAATCAAATTGTTTTCATAAACCTTTAATTTGTTACATAAAAAGTTGTTCTTATATATGTCTATGTATTGTTTGCTTATGTAGATATGAATATGAAATCTGAAGCACAAGACTCAAGATTTCCACAGGGGCAGGGACACTGTAGCAAAGACTCAGATTGTAAACGTTATTGTCCAACTTGTCGTAGCTGTAATTGTCTTGGTGGCATATGTTTCTGTGAAAATCCACCTTCTGCCCATAATATTCATGGGGATATTGTAATCTAATCATCCATGGATGAGAATAACAAAGGATTAATATGAAATTATTGCATTTCATTATGACTGTAAACTCTAAACATTAATGAATTTCAAATAAAACCTTTTTGCATTTTCTTAATCTTTCTTGATTGATACTATTGAATTTGTTTAAATTAAGATAGAGTGGAAAATTTTGATTATTAATTATAATATAAAAAAAACGAATTATTACTAGAACTTATCTAATTACATGTATTTCTTGTGGATTTTGATTTTTAAATAATACCTTTGGGGATAATTATTAATTTCTTGCAAATTTAAAATTCACACAAAATTCCCTACAAATTTTTATACTAATTACAATTATTTTTGCAGCAATACTGTTCAAAGGAAAACTGTCATGGATTTTAAAAAAAAAAAATCCAAGCAAATTATATTGTTGAAAAGTTTGCAGGTAACTCTAGGTATTTTTTTGCGAAAAAAACTTTGCAGGTAAATTCATACGTAAATTTCAAATGTAATTTTTTATAGCCACAATATTCACATAAATTTATTTGTTTAGTTTATTTTGTAAATTATAAATGACTCTAGATATTTTTAATATAAATATTATTTTATTATAATACTACTAATATTTTTATTTATATTATTAAGATGTTAGTAAAATTATAAATTATACTATTATATATAATACAATATAATATGTGTTATATTACAAAAATGATATTTTTATACACTATTAATATAATATTGTACACTATTAATCAATTAAAAATCATCTTAGATATATTTTTAATTTAATTTTTATAAATTGAATAATTTTTAAAATGGTAGACGATCATACATAAAAAAATTATTATTAACATAACTTTTAAACTATCTATTATAAAAATAACAAACTTTGTATTACACTATTAAAATTATATAGAAATATATGATTGGAGGATAGTATAAAAATTAGTATATTCAAGTATACCCATATATAAGTAAACTAATTGCAATAATATATATATATATATATATATATAAATATATATAATATGTTACTATTATAGTATTTATATAAACATTAAATAGTATAATTTATTGTATTTATTAAATACTAGCCAAGAAAACAAGTATTACGTGTCTCTTTGTTTGCATTTTTTATTTTTTAAATATTAAATTTGATTTAATATATTTCTTTTTTTAAAATTTATTTGACAATATAAAACTATTTTATACTTTAAATCATAGTCTGTTTTTTCATTTTAAAATTATATAAAAATCATGATTATCTATTATAAGTAAACTAATTGCAACAATGTATGTATTTAATGTCATTATTTTAGTATATATATAAACATTAAATAGTATCATTTATTTTATTTATTAAATACTTGCTGAAAATTAAATAGGTATATTACAAGTATGTTTGTTTGCATTTTTTTATTTTTTTATTGTTAAATTTGATTTCTTTTAATATATTTCTTCTTTAAAAATTTGGTTGACAAGTAGAATTGTTATTACTATCAAATCATATCTTACTTTTTCATTTTAAAATTACATGTGATAATATTAAAATTTGTGTACTCCAATATATACTAAAAAAAATTCAATATTAGCGAAGAGCAAAATGGTCGCTAAATCTCAAAAATCTATCACTAAATTTGAAATTTGGTTGCTAAAACCTTTAGTGACAGAATTAGCGACTGAATTTAGACGGTGGTTGAAATCTTAAGTCGCTAAACGAATTAGCCATTGAGATTCGGTGGTAAAATTAGCAATTGAAAATATCGGTTGCTATATAATTAGGTATATAAATGTAATTTAAAATTTAGCGACCGAAAATGGATTATTATTTCGGTCGCTAAATCCATCCAGAAATTAAATTATATTTAAATGATCGGTTGTTAAAATCGGTCGCTAATATGTTTTAAAAATATAATATAATAAAAATATCCATCGCTGAAATCGTTCGCTAATGTGTTTTTTTAAATTGGTTGCTATTTTGGTGGTTAAAATTAAAACTGTATAATAGGTTAGCGACCGAATATTTCGATTGCTAAGTTTTTTCTTTTTTCCTTTCTGTTTAAAAGTAGTAATGTATATTATGAACCTACCAAATATTTATCAATAATTACAAATTTAATCACACTCTAAATAACATACAATAACAAATTTGAAATAAACAATTATATATGAAAACATTAACAATTAAAAGTATCAATATAATTACTAATAATTTAAAATCATAATAACTATCAACATAATTATCCTAAACATTTTGAAAATGATTGTCTAGTACATATCTTAAAGTTACCATCCTAAGCATTTTCACCATGGTCGTCATTATTATCTAGTGTAGTGGGGGTTGACATAAGAGATTTCAACTACAAGTGTTGTAAAATAAGTTGCATTTGTTGATTTTGTTGTTCCATTTTATTGCTAGTTGTAACATCCTAAAATTTATTTAATTATTTTTAGAAATAAATTTCATTATTATTATTATCAATTTTATTTTAATTATTAATTGCTTTAGGAAATAATTTATTAAATAATTGCATTTTGAAACTGAAATGTTATTATTATTGTTATTATTCTTAATGATGGCAGAAAATTAATTTAGTATTTAAATATTTACATTTAATTTTATTTGAATGGAGGAGCTGATGATTTTATAAACTGATGAGACATTAATCTGAATTATTTTCATTTATTAATTTCATTAATTGAATTAACGGGGGAGGCTGACGAGCAGGTTGGGGTTGACCCGACCCAGCTAGAATATTAGACAGGGGTTAATCAATTTACCCTAATGGGTGTTTTGCGTGTCAGACAGCCAGACCTATAGGAAAGAGAACGCAGACCTGAAAGAAGGAGGAGCTAGGGTGTTCAGATTGTCCTGGAGCCGCATCAGATCCTCGCTGTTCTTCGCATCAAAGGTATGGGGGAGATGAGTTCGATTATATGTGAATGCGGGGGTGTACGGGTAGTGAGGGCAATTCCTAAGTCCCTCTAGGATCTAAATTCTCAAATTTGTTTGGTTATCATGTTCTAAAAATGTTTTAATAGGTAGAAAAGATTCGTCAATGTGTACCGTGGTTTTGGTTGACTTAATTGATAATGTAATCGGTTGCCTTTAGTGTGAAGGAAGACCTCTAGAGGGAATCCTAAAGAATAAGAAGAATGACTTTGATGAACATGTTTTCTTCATTATGCTTCCAAGTATGTAGAGATGTCAGTTCTGTTTCACTATTTGGGTTTCATTTACATAAGAAAGAGCAGTAGGGTCTTCCCAAGGGCCCTTATTAATAATTGTTATTGTATGGTGTCTTGTGGCATTTGAAGGGGATAAAATTCTTGGATTAACATTTTGCCTTAATGTGATTTTGGTTTGAAATTGTATGGTTAATTGTCTTAATTACTTGATTCTCATGGTTGTTCATGATTATTCATGGTTGAGGTTCAATTTGGGACTCTTGTGTATAATGGTGAAATTGGGTGGAATTCAATGATGTTTTATGTGCGTTCTTATAAATTATTTATGGTAATGATTGCTAAATTGATATGATTTTGGCATGATTATGGACGATGTGAATGATGGATGAATCATGAGAATGAGAATGTGGATGAGAATGCATTGAGCATGGACATGAGATGCATGAGACGCCAGACGTGGCTATAATACCCTGGCCATATGTGGTGTTTAACAGGGGACCCTGGCCAAAAGTGGTGTTTAACAAGGTGGACTAATGATGGGGGACATTCATATGCATGGGCCATAGGTGGTGTTTAACCATGCTACACGCCAGCCATAGGTGGTGTTTAACGGCTGTGTAGAATGTCTTCGCACGGGCCATAGGTGGTGTTTAACTGTGTGACACATCAGCTATATGAGGTGTTTAATGGTGTGGCCATCATTAGTGATAACTAAGGGGATTGAGGAGGTTCGCCCATGGTGTGGAGTTCTGAATCGAGACTTTTAGGTGTGGTGATGAGCATATGCATTGTGTGAGCATGTGCATTTTGTAAACATGAATGAAATGTGATTGATTTTGAATGCGATGGAACGTGTGATTGATATATGAGTATTTGTTAACCGTTAGTAATTGGGTACGGTAATGGGTGAGATTTAGGGTACTATTTGCATTTATATATGATTGAATGCTATTTCTCACAGTACTCTCTTGTGGTTTTCTTTTAGGTAATATTGAGGGCACTCGTGGTGCCGAGTTTTGAAGAGGCAGGGTCTTGCTCTGATTTGTGTGACATCGGGGCTTGGGATTTAGAATAGTGGTTCTATATCTTTTCATACATACTTTTGCATCTTAAATATTTGAAAATGATGGGCATATCAATAACTCACTAAACGTATACAGAAATGAAAGTGATTTATATATTTGAAATATGTGTCAAACATATGAATGACATGTTTAGATCAACATTAATAATTTCCGTGATAATTTTTTTTATGTGTACTTGATGTTTGAATATGATAATGACCATGTGAACCTTTTATCCTTAATATGAACGGAGTTGCCTTGGTTTTATCTATTACCTTGTCTTCCTTTTTATTTACTTTATTATTTTAATTTAAGTATCCGGGGTAAAAGGGTGTCACACTAGTTGCATGCATCAGGAATAAGTCATTGATGAGAGGCATCAAAAGTTGTTGCTGAATTGACTTTACATGTACGCCAATATCAAAGAACCACAAATAAATAAGAGAGATCAAATATAATGGAAAGTTTAGCATAACTTGGAGAAGATCCTGAATTGTAATCAGAATGTTAAAAAAAATTACATAAAACAATCCTTGAACACTTGGTGCCATTTGACAAAAAGACAGAAAAATATAGATATGATAAATGATTTTAAAAAATAAATTTTAGTAAAATATTTAATATATAAGAATATTTATATATAGTTACTATAAAAAAAAGAATGCTTTGACGGTTCCATCCACTTTTAGGTGATAGGTCTATTAATCTTTTTGAAGGATTAAAATGATAACAAACTTAATTATAAAAGTTAATGATTAATTAAACTTTTGACTAACAAACTTAATTATAAAAGTTAGAAAATTAATATGGTGATGGTTTAAATTTATGAGATAACCTATAAATCTTAACTATTTACGACTATAATTGTAATATACGTATTGTTATCATGATTGTAACTTGAGTTTTTATCAACAATCATGATATTGTACCTTTTTGCATAATAAAATACAATTATAACATTACATTTTATTAAA
The DNA here is from genome assembly GCA_025330945.1 of Mucuna pruriens. Taxonomy (NCBI): domain Eukaryota; kingdom Viridiplantae; phylum Streptophyta; class Magnoliopsida; order Fabales; family Fabaceae; genus Mucuna; species Mucuna pruriens. The sequence continues at coordinate 83,525 of JAENHJ010000077.1, forward strand.
AATTTTAATTTGATTCTTTAATTTTAAAAAATACTATTCTTTCTATTGCAATTCATTAAACATATTTACAACAGTTTGATGAATATTTCTATTGAAAACAGTGTAAAAACAATGCAAGACAAAGTAGTAAAAACATCAATGGAGTGTCTAAATACAACAAATACAACAAATACAGCAATACAACAAATATAGCAAATACAAAAATACAACAAATATAGTAAATATAACAATACAACAATATAACAATACAGTAATACAACAATACAACAATACAACAATATAGTAATACAACAATACAACAAATACAATAATACAACAAATAAAACAATACAACAATACAACAATATAGCAATACAACAATACAACAATATAGCAATACAACAATACAATAATACAAAAAATACAACAATACAGTTTGCAAGCAAGAATATGTACCAGAAAGGCTGGGGTCGTCGCCGAAAAGGGTGGGGTCATTGCTGGAAACGTTGGGATGTCGCCGAAAAACCAGGTTGCTGCTAGAAACGCGATGGTCGTCGCAGGAAAACCAGCTTGCTATTAGAAACAATTGGGTCATCGTCGGAAAACCAGCTCATTGTTGGAAATGCTGGGGTCGTCGCTGAAAAAACTAGATCTGCTCGCAGATCTGAAGCTAGATGTAGATCGGTGGTGGGTCGTAGTGATTTAGGTAGAGGCGTGGAGGAGAATGTTGTGATGGTTGCAGCGGTGGTGGCTGGGCGACGGTGACAGACACAAGGGAGGAAGAGAGGGTAAGGAGGAAAGGAGGGAGATTTGCTAAGTTATATTTGAAGTAGAGCTACATTTGGAGTGTAGGCAAGATTTTAAGAAAAGGTGGGAAAAATTAAATGGTAAAATTTTGAAATCCAATTTGCATATTATTATTAAATACCTATATTCAATTAGTTTTTAAACTTTAATCTAAAAATACTAAATTTATTTTATTTTAAAAATACCTATATTCAATTAGTTTTTAAAAACTTTAACATCATAATTACACATAATAAAAATATTAGAAATTTAAATTAAAAAAGTTGAAATTTACTACATTTTAAAAATAATTAGATTCAATTTAATTTAAATATAGTGTAACTAGACTTAAAAATAAACTTGACTCATTTAATTAAAAAATACTACTAAACATCATATTATTTGGATAAAAATAAAAAATATCTTAAATTTAAAGAGAAAATTATTAACTTTACTTTAATTTAAAAATAGTTACACTCACCTCATGAAAAATAAACTTCAACACCATAATTATAGGAAATATAAAGTCAAACAACTCATTTAATTAAAAAATTGCTACTAAACATACTATTATTTGGATAAATATAGAAAATATCTAATTTAAAGAGAAAATTACTAACTTTACTTTATTTTAAAAATAATTACACTCACTTCATGTAAAATAAAATTCAACTTTGTAATTACCGGAAATATAGAGTAAAATGACTCATTTAATTAAAATTTTTTTGCTAAACATACTATTATTTGGATAAATATAGAAAATATATAAAATTTAAATACAAAATTACTAAATTTACTTTATTTTCAAAATAATTACACTCACTTCTTGTAAAATAAACTTCAACACACTAATTACAAGACATTAGAGTCAAACGACTTATTTAATTACAAATAAAATAATTATTTACACAAATAACCAAATTATGTATAATTAAAATATACAAAAGCTATATTTATTTTTATTTTATAAAATACGCTCACTTCATTTAAAATGAATGTCAATACTATCATTACAAGAAATATATACTCAAAATATTCTTTTATTTATAAATACACGCTAATACGGTTGTATATTCCAATATTCCAGTTCCGTCGCTAACTGATTTTTTTATTTTGAATATTTTTATTTTCATTCGCTAATTCGGTCGCTAACAGTTACTTTTTATTTATTTTATAATATTTTATTTTTGGTCGCTAATTTGGTCATATGGTCAAAGGTTTATGTGTTCCCTGTTTGGTCGCTAATTCGGTCACTAACCGTTCCTAGGATTTTACCTTTGGTCGCTAATTCCGTCGCTGAATGGTTTTTTAACATTTTTAATTTTTGGTCGTTAACTCGGTCGTAAAATAAACGGTTTCTATTTTCCCTTTTCCGTTGCTAATTCGGTCGCTAATAGTTCCTTTTTTATTTTGTTAATAATATTATATTTTCGGTCGCTAATTTTGTCGCTAAATGGTTTTTTGAACATTTTTTAATTTCGGTCCAAAATTAAAAGGCTCATGTTTTCCTTGTTTCAACTGCAGTTGCTAACTGTTTTTTTTATTTATTTATAACATTTCATTTTCAGTTGCCAATTCGGTTGCAAAGTCAAAGACTTTCCGTGTTTCCTGTTTTGTTGCTAATTAGGTGGCTAATCATTCTTTTTCTATTTTATAACATTTTATTTTCGATCGCTAATTCAGTCACAAATTCAAAGGTTTTCTATTTTCCCCATTCCGTCGCTAATTTTGTCGCTAAATTGTTTTTTATTTTAAACATTTTGTTCTTTTAGATAGTTAATTTGATCGCAAAATCAAAGGTTTTTGTTTAGTTGTTCCATCGCTAATTCAGTTGCTAACAGTTCCTTTTTCATTTTTTATAATTTTATTTTCAGTCACTAATTTCGTCGTTAAATGGTTTTTTAACATTTTTAGTCGTTAATTCAGTCGTAAATTTTAAGGTTTTTGTTTTTTCTATGTCGTCGCTAATTCGGTTGCTAACAAATTTGCTTTTTAATTGTTTTTTTAACCTCACTATCAGTCGCTAAGTCAATCGCAAAAGTATCAACTTAAAACGTTGGCAGTTTCTGTCACTAACAGTGACCACTTTATTCGATTGCTAATTTTCGTCGCTAAAATGCCTCTTTCTTGTAGTGATGTAAGTAAAGTAATTGCAATAATGAATGTATTTAATGTTATTATTGTAGTATTTATATCAACATTAAATAGTATCATTTATTGTATTTATTAAATACTAGTGAAAGAATAAGTACTGGGCATCTTTTTTTTTTTGCATTTTTTTTTCAAAAGAATCGTTAAATTTGATTTCTTTTAATGTATTCCTTCTTTTAAAATTTGTTTGACAATGTAATTTAAAAATGGGAAAATAGGCTATGCTTTGAAAGTATAAAATTGTTTTATAGCATACCCTATTTTTTCATTTTTAAATTACATAACAATACATGATTAGATGATAGTATATAAATTAGTATTTTTTCTGGTTTTTTTTCTAAGATCCAATTAACTAATTCACTAAGATTAAAGAAATTAATTTAAGTAGTAGTATTAACCTTGTTCTAAATTTATATTTTTTCAAAATCACCCATAATATTAATGAGACATATTATTATTTTTTTTATAAATATTTTTATTAGTTTTCATTCTTTTAATCTCTCTTAATATTGATATATTTATTGTTTTAATTTCTATTGAGTATATATGTATGTGAAAAGTCAAATAAGAATCTTAAAATGTTCTCCATACAAGACAAAATTAGAATTTGAAAAAGCCTAACACATTAATATATAATACTTATTAATTATTAACCTTAAAATTGACTCATAATTAAGAGTATTTTTTTAGAAAAGTCATTAATCCACGAGACATTCTATATTAGTTATTATAAAAAGAACTAATGCAAAATTTAGGTATTGTAAAAAAGACAAGAATAACTATATTTCAATATATATATATATATATAAAAGTGAACTAACTGCATTAATGTATGTATATAGTGTTAGTATTGTAGTATTGATATAAACATTAAGTAGTATCATTTATTGTATTTATTAAATACTACCAGAAAATAGATACTAGGTATTGTTTGTATGCTATTTTTTTAAAATGTTAAATTTGTTTTCTTTTAATATATTCCATCTTTAAAAGTGAAATATGATTAATTTGACCATGGAGTTTATGAGAATAGTGTGTGGTTTTAACTTGTAGTTTTGACCAATATATCATAATTGGACTAGTTATTGGCTTGATCAAAATATAGGTTTTGTGGGTCACTAGGTGAATCAATGTGTAACTAGTTAAACAATATGAATTAATATATATTATAAAACTATAAAGACTTAAATACACTTTTTGTCACCCATCTTTAACTATGAAATTTGTGTATTTTATCATCCAACTTACAACATTTTACACATTTTATCTTATTGTTAAATGTTTGTCAAATTTAAATGGTTTGATGACGTGACTTATTACATATCATTACATTATATAACTTGTATGCACTTTTTGTCACTCATTTTTCACATTTTCACAAACTTTGTCACCAAATTATAAAGTTTACATATTTTGCCACTCAACTATGAGGTGATAACATGTGAGAGAATGAAAGACATGAATGCAAAATCACGTCTGTACTTGAGATTTGTCGTGATTTTATTAATTGTGTAGGAAATCAGAGAAGGAATTTGAAAATTGATATTTCGATTGGTCGCATATGCACTTTTAATACAAATATTTGGATTGGCGGTTAAAGAAATTGTCAAAAACCATATCATTCTGTGTGACAGTTTATAATAACCACCACAAATAAACCCCACTAAAAATATTTTTTTTGTGTAGTGACATCATAGAAGATCATGCAGGTGGCACCAAGGAAATAATATGTGTGGCGTGCAGACGTGTAAAGTGAAATGGATAATAATGAAATAATAGTTTCATTTCATCATAAGAATAAATTATCATTTTCCTCCGATATATATTACCTTAATTTATTCTAAAAATATGATCGACCTACAATTAATATATTTTCTTAGCTAAAAGAAAAAGTTAATTTTCTGAAATGGGATTGCGCTCCTTCTTATTCCTTTTTCTGCTTCTTGTTGTTATGTTGTCTTTAATAGAAGATTCAACCTATGATTTAGACACGTATGCAACCCATGTAGCATCGGAAAGGAAACCAAAAACAAAGGTTTCTTTCATGTTTATGCAATTATTATGTTATTCTCTCCTCTTTGAACTCCTGGAAGGGTAAGTTCAACCAAATTAATATAGAATTTTCTCTCCGAAAAGTTCCTAGTGGACTAAACCACATTCATAATTGATGAGATACAAATGGTTCTAGATGGCATGCATGTATATAAAAGAACTCAAGAGTTTTAGGGCAGTCATACCACATGTATATTAAATAAAAGATAACTACAAAATAAAGGCTTGTAAATTTTTTGTTTTTTGGTTCTGGCTAAAATTGAATATATCATGTAATTATAGTATGTTGTTTTCCTTTTATCTTTTTCAATCTTCGTACCAAGACTTTGATGACCGATGTGGTTATATATGTTCTCATCCGTACATCCTTCTTTCAATTTTGTCTGATCATGTGATGAGTGTTATGCCTATTAGAATAAATATTTATTAAGATGGATTATAAATTATGGTATTATATCATATATCATATTCAAACTAACTAATTCTAAATGAATGTCTAATCAATATATAAGTTGCTTCTAAAGATTAAGGCATGAAAATTTTCTATCAGATGATTTCTCATATACTTCTCTAAGTCTTATAATTTACCATTGGAGAAAAGGATTTTCTCAGCAAATTTTAAGGATATATATTAGCACAATAAATCACCAATGATGCTAACTAATGTTAATATAGATGACATTCTATTGTTGGCGATTTAAAATTGCTAATAAAAGGACACTTTATTAATGATTTTTCTTAGCAAAGGCTAATAAACTTTGATGAAAAAAATTTAACTTCCTCCCACTCCTTATACACACATTCTTAAAAGTCACAATGCTCCCTGCCTTAAAATGACTCTTTCAATCTTGATAGCGTGTTGCATCCCACTATTCAACTTGTCAATATTGTTCAAAAAGTGTGCATGATGACAAACCGCACCAAACTGCTTAGAAGCATAAGAACCATTCAATTTTAGAAAAGAATGAACAATGCGATCACATCATAGACATATTTGAAACACCAGAATTCTTATTTTATTTTAATTTTTATTTTGTAATTATTTATATTAAGTATTGGGTGCTTAAATTATATTTTATCACTAATTAAATAATATTTTGGTTTTTAAAAGATATTATCTTCGTATTAATAGATATTTAACAGTTTCAAATATAATTAATTATTTTTGGATTATTAAAAAGTATTATTTTCATCTCTAGCATATATTTAATAGTTTTAAATATAGTTAACGAATTTTAGATATCTACATTATATTATTCTTACACTACAAAAAATTTTATGTTTAGCAACTGCCAAAATCTATCGCTATTTTGCTAAAATTGGTCGCTAAATGTGTTAGCGACTGATTTGTAGTAGAATCGCTAAGTTGTTTTGCGACCGTTAATTTTCAGTCGCTGATTTGTGACCGAAAGTTTTGGTAGCTAACAACATGCATCGGTCGCCAACGTTTTCTATTGTAGTTGAACATGAGACCAAATTTAGAGACTGAATTTTCGGTCTGTAAAAAAAGATAAATTAAATTATTTTTCTGTCACTAAATTATTTTTCGGTCGCTAAAAACTAAATTATTTTGTAACTTCTTTTAATACATATGTGTAATTGGTAATTTATAATTTTAACTTGCTAAATAATTATAAATAATCAAAAATTTAATCAAACTATAAATAACAAAAGATAAATAAATTCCAAAAATAGTATATCAATAATTACAATGAACAATTATATATAAAATTATAACCAATTAAAAGTACCAACAAAAATATAATATTATAATTATGAATTGTTGATTCTAAGGTTGAGATGTGAATGACAGAAGTGAGAAAGTTTGTGGTGGCCAGTACTCACCCTCCAATACTACGACTTCTGCCCCGGTTAGATGGTCTACGAACCATCACTTCTACCTCTGTTTGTCATCTGTATGTAGAAATGTATTACATATATGACATTTAGCAACAAACATAAACAAATTTAAATATTAGATTTTTAGTAAAATAGAAAGTAACCCAACTTGTGAGAGAAATGTGTCACTTATCACTTCTACACCAAAATGTGTCACTTATCTTTCCCCTCATAATCACTACAAGTAATTGCTACAAACAATGGTCATACAAATGTAAAAATGAATTGACAAAACAAATGTAGTTGAGGTTAATGTATCAATTTTGTAAGAGGTATCTGTATCATTAAAATTACTCTCAATCTCACCCTCACTTGATATGTATGCATATCCAAGTTTGGTTGATCTAATAATTGTGTATCTACCTTTTTTCCACCACCATTAATATTGACAATAGAATCATTAATGACATATGGGTCAATATGGAACATTATAAACAACAATTGCAACTATCAACAAGCTATCAATAGTTATCTATTAAAAGAATGTACAAAACTTTACTTAGTTTTATCTAATTTCTATAACGTATATTTTGATATAAATCATAAAATGAGTTAGTTAGTAGTCGCTCTACAAATATAATGATATATATGTTAAATGTTAAAGTGCTAATAATATCATAATCAGTATGGAATAAATTATATAACCATAATTAAACATAGATATGTAAAATAAAAAACATGATAACAAGAGGAATGTAATACCAACAGGTGGCGGATCTGGGCGGCAAGCGGGAAGATCTGGGCAACGGTCAGGCAGATTTGGGTGGCAGGTGGGCAAATTTGGGCAAATCTGGTGGAGGACAGGTGGATATGGGCAGATCTGGTGGACGACGGGTGGATCTGGGCGGTTGGGCAGGTCAGGCTGGGTGGCGGGTGAGTAAATCTGGGTAGATTCGGGCGATGGGCAGATCTGGGTTGATTCAGGTATGCGAATGGGAGGCGGCGAGCGACGCGAAATGGGGAGATCCAAGCAGAGCGGTCGGGTGTGCAAACAAAGAGATCTAGACCGAGCGGGGTGCGTGGGTGGCGGGGTTGCGGGGACGACGGGTGAGCAGGGTCGACGTAGGGCTAGAGCGGTCGCACGGGGCAAGAATATGCGGCGTGGGTCACGCAACCGAGTAAGGGCAGTGAGAGTCGTGCGAGTCCGAAGTGGGTTGCGCTGGCGAGCGGGAGCGATGTGGGTCCTATGGGACGGGTAGGGTTGGAGTGGGCGTGAAAAGGGGGAGGAGATCCAGACGCGAGCGGGGGTGGGTGGAAGCGTGCGAGGTGGCGGCATGGTCGCACGTTGTAGTATGGTCGACGACGTGGCCAAGTGCGAGGTAGCGGGATCTAGCTGCGAGGGGCGGAAGGACCTACCGTTATTATAAAGAGAAAAGGGAAAATCTGTAAATTGAAAATAAATGGAGGGAGAGAGCATGGGTGGATGTGAGTTTAAGGGTTAATTTTTTTTCTTGTTTTAATATTGTAAATGAAATTATTTTATAAATTTAATATTTTATATATAATCTTCTAAATATATAATGTATAGATTTTAAATACATTGATACAATACTTTAAATATATAATGTATTATTATTTAAATATATTTATATACATGATTTTAAATATATAATTTATTTTTATTTAAATATATTTATATACGTTATTTTAAATACAAAATTTATACATATTTCATATATAATATTTTAAATACATAATAATCTTCTAAATATATATTGGATAGTCTTTAGATAAATTTATTATACAATACTATAGATATATAATTTATTATTATACAATACATAATCTTTTAATTAAAAAATGTACTTTTTATTTTAAAAGTTCTGATTATAAATTTATAATTAAAATAATCATAAATATAAACTAAATATATACAAGCTTTTAAAAAAATAAAAATAGAAGTGTTTTAATTAAAAAAAACAAATGTTTGAAGTATACGTAAATATAAACAAAATATTTCTTTTATATAATTTAATTATATTAAATTACTAATAAATACTTTTTTACAAATGTCAACTAAGTAAAAATCACTTTGTATGTATGATTAAAATCAAATGTTAAGAAAGGTGTTAAAACTTAAGATAAGTGATGTAAGTTCAAATTGCATTAAAATAAATTAAATTAAGATGCATGCATAGAGCCAACTATCACTATTAATTTCTCTTTCTTTTTTTTAAGATACAATCCATTTGAATTCATTTATGAACCCTACAAGAAATTTATTAAAAAAAGACGAATTTATAGATCGAAAACAACTTCATATCTTGTAATTATTATCTTATAAATAAATAGGATTAACTATCACATAAATGTATATATGACAATTTAGCAAATTTAGTAGGTTGACAATTTAGCTATTTTAGTGGGTTGAAAATCAACTTCATGCCTTATAATTATTATTTTCTTAATTAGGATAAATTGTTACATGAATATATATATGTCAATTTAGCTAATTAAGTGAAATGAAGATTTAGCTAATTTAATTGGCTAAAAATCAATTTGATATCTTGTAATTTTTATTCTCTTAATTATGATTAACTAACTTTCACGTAAATGTATATATGACAGTTTAGTTAACTAAGTGAGTTGATGATTTATCTAATTTAGTGGGCTAAATATCAACTTCATATCTTGTCATTATTATTCTTTTAATTATGAAAATTAAAATTAGTAGAGGTTAATTCCATGCATTTGTAATCTTCAACTATTTATCTATGGTTAATGATCATCATTTCAATTATTATAACTTAAAAACTAAGAATAAACCCCAAAAAGGAAAGGAAAAAAAGTTTATTTGGTTCTATTTTAGAAAAATATATTTTTAAAATACAAATACAAAAATTATTGTATCATACATGTTCCTTTTTAATTAGGTATTGAAAATTTTTAAAATTGTCGTAATTTTCTTTCATAGTTTCATATGGTCATAAATTAATTCTAAAAATTTAATTATAAAAATTATAAAAGATCACTACAAAAAAGTATTTTTTAGCAACGGAATTTAGTGACTGATTAAGGCGTTGCTAAAAGCGACAGAATTAGCGACCGAAAGTGAATTTTTTTTAAAAAATTAGCGACCGAAAACTACAATTCTAAAAAATAAAAAAAATATATTAGCGATCAAAATAGCGACGGAATGAAAAAGTAAAAAAAACGTTACATTTTGCGACTGAAATTCAGAAAATAAAAAAAAAACAAAAACAATTTAGCGACCGAAAATAAAATATCAAAAAATAATAAAGTGCATATTAGCGACGGAATAGAAAAGGACAAAAATATATGTATTTTGCAACTAAATTAGCGACAGAAATTAAAAAAATTAAAAAAATTATCTTTTATGTTCTCCACCTTTCTCTCCTCCTCCACCACCACCATCACCTTTTCTCCATTCCATACCTCCTTCCACTCCTTTCTCTCCTTTTTTTCTTTCCCTCTCCTCCTTCCATTCCTTCTCCTCCCTCCCTCTCTTTTCCATCTTTTTTTCCTTCTCCCTCACTCCCTCCTCCCTCCCCCAACCACTAATCGACCTCCACCCATATAATTTAAAAAAAAAATTAGAGAAATTTAGCGACCAATTTGTAAAAATAAAATTCAATTGTTTAAAATAAAAATTCAAAATAGCGATCGTAATAGCAACTGACTTTTTAGTAGCAACCTAAAATAGGATACCATTTAGCCACCGAAATAGAGACCAATTTTTTAATATATAAATAATTAAAAGTAAAAAATTAGTCATCGATTTTTTTAAAAAATAAAATAGCGACCGATATAGTGACCAAAATTTCGGTTTCCAATTAGCCACCGAAAAGAATTTAGTCGCTAAATTGCTTAGCAACTAAACTTTTGCGATAGAAAGAAATTGATCGCAAATTCCGTCGCTAATCCATTTAGCGACCAAAACAGACATTAGCGACATTTTTTAGGTTTAGCGACCGATTTAGTTGGTCACTAAACTTAAAATTTTTTGTAGCAGATTAAAGATTTAATTACATTTTTTATGATATGGTAAATTTGATTTGGATATTTACGTATATTTTAAATGCTAAACTATACATAAACATTTTAATAAAAATAGGGTACCACTTACATTACAAAAATTTTGATTTTTAGTGGGGGTTTATTTGTGAAAGTTATTATAAACCGCTACAAAATGGTATGACTTCTGATAATTATTTAAACCCTATAAACTACAAAATTTAACTACCACAAAATGGTACGAGTTCTAATATTAAATAAATTTATTTTACGACATACCTTTACTCATTGCACGACACTACCACCACTTCACTTCTATTTTCATTTGAAGAGTGTCCATCGACTCTACTCTTTGGAACTCAAATCTTTTGTTTGTGATTTCCTACGAGTATATTGCTGCTCTCAAAGATGGTAACGTTTTCTTCCTCTTCCTCTTTCTTTTAGAGTTTCTTTTAATGTTCACCTACGCATCCTTCCTTTCAGTTGCTTCAATTTCAATTTTCTCTTCTCTTGCTAATGAACATTAATTTTTGTTGATTTTGATTTTTGATTTTTATTATACTTGTTGCGGGTTTTGTCGAGCGCGACTGCGAATTTCTGCAATTCCATGTTTTTTAACATTTTTTATATCATTGCAACAATTGTTACTAAACCAAGCTTACAAGTTTATTTTAACCTTTGCTTTTTTATAAAAGTATATACTCATCAATCTCTAATTGCAAGTTTATGTTGATTCTTTTGTTGCAGATTATCGAAGAAGCTTGCCATAACAAAAAAACATGTATGGACAATAACATATTACGTGTGTTTATTGAAGCAGGAATATGTAGGTTGTCAAGTTTTTGGACAAACAACAACCACTCATCATCATGAAGAGTTGACTAAAATCGGTATTAATCCGTCTTTGAAGTGGGCCAAAGCCTCCCTCAGATTTCCTTATTAATTTTCTATGCACCACCTTACCAATCCTCAAACTACCTTGGTGATCTTAGGTCAATAATTATATCATTGAAATTTGAATTGAAGAGAAAATCAAAAATATAAAAGTCAACTTTTTTTTCTACAAAAAAATACTGTTATTCATGTTTACGAGTTGTTTTTCTTCTGAGCTTTTGTGTGGTGGATTGTCAACCAATCAGGCTGGCTGCATCGTGCTGGAATGGTGAAGGTGCTTTGCTGTTTACATCAAGCTCTGCTCCTTATGATTGTAATGATAATGGATTGTGTGATAAGGTAGGTCTTAAACATCTTTGTCTGTTCTCTCACACTCTGTTATGGCTTATTTTCTGCTGTTGGCAATCACTTATTTTCCTCATCTTAACATTGTAGAATCATGTTTCCCATGTTTTGGGCATGGGGGGACAACAATATATCTTGTTCATGGGATTATTAGATGTTTATTTCTGTCCAAGATAGTCGAGTTGTGCCAATAGGGAGGAGCCCAAGGATTGATGTCCTTTTGAAAGCTGAAAATATAGTGTTGGAGTTTGGTGGTTCTGTTTTAAGACTGTCTGGACTTTATATATCCTTTTTAGAATTCGGTTTACTAGGACGAGCCTTGCAATTGGATCCTAACATAGGCTTTCAACTACCTATTCATCTGGGTGGTTATTTCTACTATTATATTTATGTCGATTGTCTGCTTCCAACCTTGAAATTTTAAACAAAGTAGATAAAGGTGCACATGCTTATTGGTTAGAGAAGGGGATTGTTGAATCTCGTCCTGATCACATCCTGAATCTTATACACTATGGGGTCAGAATTTCAGTGCATCTTATTGTATTGTGTAAATTATTATCAACATAGTGGTTTTATCTGCATTTGGCAATTGACATCTTTAAAACTGTTTCACATACATTGAGTCACTGAGGTATTGAAGTTCGATCATTTTATCCAGCTTTACCAGCAAAAGCCAAAGGATATGTTTCATTTATGTGCTTTCTCTTATTCCATATATATATTTTGTTTCATATTTATCATTTCACCATGAGACCAATTTGAGTCCCTTGATAAACTAAAACATTGCATTTTCTTATCTACTTTTGGTCATTTAGTATTTGTTAATATGAAAAGTTGAATATAATGCTCAATGTGCCGCTTTCATACCAGGATGCAGCTTCCCTCTCAACTGCAATTTTGAAGAAACAATTTCGTGGGAGGATTTTCTTGGGTTGTGATAATCATCCTTTATCCAGGTTACATGCTATTCCTTGAGTCTTCAACTATTATCATGGAGACAGTAAATGCTTCTTTCTTTCTGAGATTTATTCCTCACTCTTGCAATTGCTGTGTTAGGTAGTGATGTGATGCCAATATATGTTTCCTTCTCTCTGACCCTTTCCAAATGTTGGCAGGCAAGAAGTGATGGATCTAGTTATCAAAAGTGGGAAATTCAGTAAAAAGTTTGAGAAATTTACAGGTAAATAAATACTGCGAATTTCTGCAATTCCATGCTTTTTAACATTTTTTATATCATTACAACAATTGTTACTAAACCAAGCTTGCAAGTTTATTTTAACCTCTCTTTTTTTATAAAGTATATACTAATCAATCTCTAATTGCAAGTTTATGTTGATTCTTTTGTTGCAGGTGATCAAAGGAAAGGATCTTTTGAATGAAAGAATAGATACTGAACTCAGATATCTTAAGAAGGTATGCTGGCTCTCCCTCTCAACTTATACACAAGAACACTTATTTGTATTCTAACCAAGTGACCTTGATAATGCTCACATCATAGGCATGGAATAACATTTAAGTTAAGATGAAAAGTAGGTGAACCTGAATTTGTACCAAAAACAAATGGCCACCCTTTCATGTCTAAACACAGCGTTCATCAGTAAACTGTGACTATTATAAATGTGGTGTTTCTTGATACAACAAATCAAATTTCTTGGAAAATGCACATTTTTAGTATGGAGAGAATAGAGGTGTTACAGATCAACTTTGAAGATAAAGTTAATCAAAAGCTTACTAGGAGATATACAAGAAAAATGAAAAGAAAAATACATTATTTTATACTTAAAATCAGAGAAAAATATTCTAGGAACTCAGTTCAAAATAGCAAATATCAATGTATCTAGGAGGAAATGGAGGTTATTTAAGACTATTGCTTTATGCTCTTATTGTTGAGCGTCACTTCCATTTTGTTGTGCTTCCCTAAATTAAGTTTATATCACTTAATGGTCTCTTGTTTTAAATTTATACTTGACAATGGTTTACCTCCTATCTAAATGTTTTGGGCTTGATGATAATTTGATCAGGTTTTTTGGGGAAAAAGACTCTCCTCATTGGAGAAAAAACAGAACCAGCAAGTGACAAAATTTCTGGTTCAGCCCCACCTTCACATATGTAATATACCAGTAGAAATTTTAATTTGATAAAACTGCAAATTCTTCTAGGGTAGTAATTTGATCGTAGGGATTGTTTACATATTATTAAGAATCCAAATATTAGGGTATATGCTACTGGATTGCAATTTGCACATAAATTGTATTTGTTAAAACATGTATTATTATGTCTATGTTCGATGTATTTTGTAGATATAAATATAATAATTAGGGAATTGTATCTTTGTATTTATTACATTCATTTATATAAATATTGAGTTTGTGGTGTAGTTGAAACACAGATTTCACATATATAGTTATACTTCTATCTCTCTTTTAACTGAAATAATTATCAATTAAAATATGTTTATAAGTTTGTGCTAGAACATTTGTCATTGAGGACTCCCCAGTGAAATATAATAGTTTTTTCCTTGATCACATTGACATTGTCATGCATGATGAGGGTGCGAGTCAAGCATTAAATCCGACAAGCTATATTGTCAAGAGACATGAGCTGAAAGAATTTCACAAAAAGAAATAGGAAGTAGGAACAAATTATGTAATGAGAATATGATACATTATCCTGACTAATGTATCATAATTTCTTCTATTGGAATTTATGCAGTACTAACCAAAGATTTTGTTCTTGGCAGGTTGCTCGCAGTGATCACACTGTTGTCATGGCCAAGTCTGTTTTAATTTTGTTTGGGGGAGAAGATGCGAAAAAGAGGAAACTGAATGTTCTATATATGTTTGATCTCGAGTCCTTGACATAGCTTCCACTTCACTACTCATAATTATGCTTTGTTATTATTTCTTTCTGCCGTTAAGAACCTGATTTAAATGTTTCCTTCCTTTTGAAATGTAACTTTATGTTCTTTTTTTCCCTCTTCCCTCGAGCTACTTCCCAACACATAACATTACTTATGGGGGAGTAGCACCTTGTCCAAGATTCAACCATGTGGCAACTCTTTATGATGGTAAAATTTTTATATTTGGAGGAGCATTAAAATCCAGGACCTTGAATGGTATTCACTTAACTTTGTAACAGTGAGCTCTCTATGCATATAGTGAAACTTTATTATTTCTCCAAGATGCAGATTAAAAATGTTCATTCATTGTGTAATTCAATGAGAATATATGTTCTCTCAGATGGCGTGGTCAAGAATAAAGATATGTGGTTTCCATCCATCACCGGAGCTGGTTGCTGTGGTGTTTTATGTGGCACTAAATGGTATATTACAGGGGTGGAAGCAAGAAAAAACATATGTGTTTTAATGGAGGAAGCATTTACTCGTAATATTAGAACATACTATTTATTTCTATCTTTTGAACTGGTCATTTTACACTTCAGCTTCAAAAAGAAAAGTAATCTAAGTACAACTTTTACTGATTTAGTTCTTGGTTACTGTATTGCATTTGAGTTATTCCTCTTACTTTTCTTTCCAGTCATCACTATGTCTGTTAACCACTACAATGCTTTTGATTGTATAGCCTTTGTGAACATTCCTTTATTGATTGTATAGTCATCACTATGAAAGTCATTTGAAATATTGGTTCTTGAATTGAAACCAATGGAGCAATGAGGTACAGATGATAACCCTATTTTTATTTTGTAGTACTCGCTTCATAGAAAGGTCCTTTTATTTTTTGAGGGTGATATGATGAAATTTTCTAATCTTTTAAACTCGGGCTATTTTAAACAGAAACTAGAATCTTGGAGGCTGGCTTGTCACACTATTGTTGGAAACAAAGAAAACTCTGG
This sequence comes from Mucuna pruriens, assembly GCA_025330945.1. Classification (NCBI taxonomy): domain Eukaryota; kingdom Viridiplantae; phylum Streptophyta; class Magnoliopsida; order Fabales; family Fabaceae; genus Mucuna; species Mucuna pruriens. The sequence continues at coordinate 99,458 of JAENHJ010000077.1, forward strand.
CAAGGTATCTTTTAAAATAATGGTTCAAAATGAAATTCACATATAAATCGCTAAGTGGCTTATCTTAGCCTTCATGCAATTGGTTGGACATATTAAATACATTTAATGTTCATAGGAATTAGCATCTAGGAAGTATCACACTTGGTCTATATTGTTAGGGTTTGGAGAAAAGGGAAATTGTTCGCTCTCTTCTTCTAAATTTTCCAAAGATTGATTTAAGGGGCATCCTGTCATTGTCTCCGTAGCTTTCGTCACTTTGTGTTTGATTCAACTGATACTCCTCAAAACAAAGATTTTGGGTATGTTTGCAGTTTTCATTTCTTTCACTTTCTCCTCTACCATCATCTTTGGAACCCTTACATGAAGAATTCCAATTAGGATGAAATCTTCTCTCTCTTCATTCTTTGACAGTGGAATCATCACTCTCTCTAAGAGAGAGTTGAGACAGTGTCAATATAATTATAATTATTTATAATTATTATTCTTTTAATTATGATTAATTGTCAATAAATGTATATATAACAGTTAAGCTAATTTAGTAGATTGACAGTTTACTTAATTTAGTAGATTGAAAATTAATTTGATATCTTGTAATTATTATTTTTTTAATTAGGATTAACTGTCACATAAATGTATATATGACAATTTAGTGGGGTGATAGTTTACCTAATTTAGTAGGTTGCAAATCAGTTTAATATCTTGTAATTAAATAATATTTGTATAAAAACTCTCCAATAAGATGAAACATAGTTTTGAACCTAACTCCCTCTAAATCTAAGAGATAGCATGTGAGAATCTTGATAAGTGATATAAGTAATATCCTTTTGATGAATGGTCATAAAAGTCAAAGAATAAAAGTGAGTTTTATAGAAACAACTCTTTGTATTAATTAAAAAGGCGATGATACAAAATTGAGAGAAATACATGTACGAGTGTTTATGGATCAGTTTGAATTGATTTTGAGTAAAAAAAACCATCCAATCTAAATATTTAAACAATGTGTGGTTTGATTTAATTTATCTTCTAAGAAAATTTAATACAATCCAATTTAATTAAATGTGATTTAATTAGATGATTTTATTTTTATAACACATCCTTACCTCAAATGTTATTTAAAATAAATGAATTATTAAAAGAAAAAAGCATACTTTAATTTTCTATTATTAAAATTTTTTAATTTAAATATTGAATATTATTTTTAAAATAGACGAATTATCTTTTAGGTGTAAATATGCTAATAATTTATTTAAAAATAAAAAATATAAAAAATAAAAGAAAGATACATATTAATTAATCAATTAATTATTCTACAACATAATTTTTACATAAAAAATAAGAATATATATATATCAAAATTACATATGAAACACGCAATAACCTATATATATTAAAAAAATATCAATTAAATTGTATAAATCTCATCAGAAATAGAATTTAATCTAATTGGTTGAATAATTTTATTTTTTATTTTCATTTTTTAAATTAATTTATAATTTTATTTTAAATTAATTTGGATGCAAATACCCCTACATACATGTATTTATAGAAGCTAAGATGAACTAACTATCAAATTAACTAAACTCATCTACTACACCAAATATACTAAACTAACCAACAACCTGTAAGATAGGAACATTCCTTGACATGTGCAATCTTTTCTTTGACAACCTAATTAATTCACTTTGCTCCCATTTCAACCAGTTCACAGAAAAAATGGTCCTTGTTTTTTTTCCTTTACCTTTTTCCACTGAAGGATGGAGTAGGACCGTTAATGATTCAAGTTTTTCACTTTCGTAGGTTGCGAAAATATTACCCTTGTGAATATAATATAATTAAAAGAACTTAAATTTTTATTGTAGTTATTATACTCCTTTTTCTTTTTGAATAATTCTTTTATTTTTCATGTTCAACTTTTCTATTTCCTGATTCATATAGAATCCGGTCATATGTAGTGTAAGGACAATTACAGAGGATTTACAATCTCGATATTTAATTTCTCTTATATAAACTATAGTAAACAGTAAGTTTTAAAAAGATATTTTTTTTTTCAACAATAAAAAATTCTACTTAAAATGTATGAACAGTATTTATAAATAATTCATCACATAAAAATTTAAAATCATTTTTAATATATATATATATATATATATATATATATATATATATATGGACTAATTTTACTAACTTATATATATATATTTCGGATAAAATATAATAGAGAATATATTTTGTTTAAAAATTAAAAATTATTTAAAAATCACCTGAACATAAAATAAATTTTCTTTTAGGAATCAATATATATATATATATATATATATATATATATTATATATATATATATATATGGACTAATTTTACTAACTTATATATATATATTTCGGATAAAATATAATAGAGAATATATTTTGTTTAAAAAATTAAAAATTATTTAAAAAATCACCTGAACATAAAATAAATTTTCTTTTAGGAATCAATATATATATATATATATATATATATATATATATATATATTATTTTCAAAGGAAAAAATATATTTAAATTTTGAGAAAAGTATACTTGATAGAATTGAAGTTCATTTATATTAGTTATTTAAAGGCATGGAACTGACAGTGCGTAAGAGATAAAGTTGCGAAAAATATTCAATCTGGAAAGAGAGAAAGCATAAAAAACAAGATGTACATGTAACGGTCAACTTTGTAATAATTAGTATTTAATGAAGATAATAAATGAATGGACGATGAAGGATGACAAATTCATTTATAGAAAATAAATTCTTTTCATTTAAATAACTTTTATAATTAGTGTACCAAGCTTTACTGACATATTTATAAGTGAAAATGTTCTAGACAGTCTCATCTTAATTTTCATACATAAACCTGTCTTTGAAGATCATGTTGTATTACAAGATGGATTCTACGAGGAAATCTTTTCTGAAATTAGCATTTTTATTGGCCTTCTTCCTCATTGCCTCAGGTTAGAAATCATAATTTATTTTCGGCCATTATTTATATCACTTCTTAATCAAATTAGTCAATTTTCTATACATGATTTCATTGTGATTTTTTCCCTCACAAATTAATTTACTTTGATATCATTTATTTGTTACATACAAAGTTGTTCTTATCCTCCTACATTGTTTGCGCACGTAGATTTAAGGATGAAATCTGAAGCACGCTACTCAGGACTTGGACAGGTATACTGTCGTAATGACTCACAATGTAAGCATTTTTGTCCAACTTGCCCTAAATGTACTTGTGCGAGTGGCATGTGTCTCTGCAATCCACCTCCTTCCAATACTATTCATAGTCAAGCTCCACAAACTATGTATTAAAGTCAAGCATTAGCTTATGAATATTAAATAATAATTTATTTCAACATTTTCCTTGATCTTTCTTCGTTTATACTTACTAATGTTTTTGTTTAAATTAAGATTGGGTGGCAAAAAGTTTATTATCACGATAAAAAAATAGAATCTTTATTAAAAATTAATTACACGTGAATTTTGATTTCCAAGTAATATTTTGTAAATAATTACATAATAACATTACGTTAATTTAAACAGTAAAATTCGGATTATTAAGCAAGGACTTAAAATGTTTAAGGTGTTGAGTTTAAACATGGCGAATAAAAAAATATTTGGAAGTGAACACTACATTTAAAATGATCAACTAATTTATTGACACAAATTAATTATTGACAAAATTACTTAAAAAAAATTTGCTACGTGATTGTTGACCATAAACATATTTCTTTCGAGACATCTTTCATTAAATAATTACGTCTCCTGAGTTTGGAAACAGAACGTGAATGTGAAAAAGTAGGTCCACCGAATACAACTTGAAACAGTGTTTTCATGTATTTTAATTCTTAAATGTGAATAGAGGGCGATGCACGTTTCAAACACGCCCATCATCATTAAATAAGCTGGCTCACGTCATTTAATAAATGTTAAACAAAACTTACGTCATTTATTAAATAAGACTCACATCCATTCATAAACGCTAAATAGCACAATAAGTTTGGTGGGGATTCAAGTAGAAACTAATTAATAGCATCTTTAAAATGCTAAGGAGGATATATATATGGTGACAATATAAATGAAATTACACTATTCCCTTCGTCACATTTTTAAAATTTTGATACAGAAGTTACAAAAAATATAATTAATATTTTAAGTTTTATAAAAATTATTATTTAATTTCTCGATATACTTTTTACTTTTCATATTAATTTTGACTATCTTTCATTTTTTTATATTTTTTCTCCATAATAAATAGTCAAAGATATAATAAAAAATATATTTACTATTTTATTAATATTGTAAAACAATAATTAAAATAAGATAATTTTCTTTTGTTAAAACCACAAGAAAAATGAGACAAAGAAAATATTTGAGTAATAAATAGAGTATAATAAATTACTGTTTTTCTTATATTATCTTTATTTAAAAATATGACTTGCAATATATTTCCTTAGCGAAAAAATACTAATTAGCTTTGATTTACGAGAATTAAGTTATGAAAAAGAAGTCATGAGAGAAAGGAGATGAGTGTTTATAGAAGATAAGAAAAGTAAATATAGAACATTGATGATTTGGATTAAATTATAATTTTATAAAAAATTAAAAAACAATAATAATAATAATAATAATAATAATAATAATAATTTTATGAAAAATATTTAATTAATCTGTGATCTCAACTACAATTTTTTTAATTGCATGTCAACTCCTGTAGAAGTATTATGTTTTTGGCCCTAGTGTATATATATATATATATATATATATATATATATATATATATATATATATATATATATATATATATATATATATATATATATATATATATATATATATATATATATATATATATATATATATATATATATATATATATATATATATATATATATATATATATATATATATATATATATTAGTGTGTTTACTCTCATGTAATTATATGTTATTTTATTTTAAATTCTTTTTTCAATCTTAGTACCAATTCTGTGACCGATGTGATTTTATATACGTTCTCATGAATACTTCAATTCACCACTTATCATCCTATTTGTGTATATGCATGTTCAATTCGTGCCGTTCTACAGAAAAGGTTTTTGTTAGCGACTATTACTAGTTTTTGCCAAAGATATATTTAATTGGTTTATAATTAGTTTTTAAAAATTATATACTTAGTCTTTAATAAGAGACCAAACATAAAATAAATATTTTAGGAATGAAAATAAAATTATTATATTTTTAAGGACAAAAATATGTTTAAATTGAGAAAAAGTATACCTTAAGTTCATTTATATTAGTAATAAGGGTATGAAACTGAAGGTATATGTGAGATGAAGTTACGTAATAGAAAAATCTAGAAAGAGAGAAAAGCCAAGAGAAAGATAGGAGGGGTTTTTAAAAAAAAAACATTAATATCATAAGTAAACTATCAAAAATCTAGTTTTTCCTTTTATAATAATACATTTTGACTTAAATATGTTTTACTCCAGGTAAATGATGTAAGATTTGATTTTAGTCTTTGTAAAATTTTTTAATTAATTTTTATTTTTCAAAAAATTTTATTTTGATCCTTGTAAAATATTTTATTTAATTTTTATTCTTTTAAAATTTTAAATATTTATTTTTAGTTCCTAATTTTTATTTTAAAATAGATAAATAACATTTATTTTAAAAATTTTAATTTTTGTTAAGATGTCAAATGCTAGCACGATACTATGTACATTAGTGTGTATAATCTATGATGATCACTTAATTTTTCTTTGAGAATATATATAACTAACTAGAATCGCATAATAATAAAAATAAAAAATAAAAATTCAAATTTTACAAGAATAAAAATTGATCAAAAGATTTTATAGAAATTAAAAAAATATTTAACCCTAATTTTTCTTATAAAAGAAAAGTTTCATTAAAGTATCTTCCAAATTTATAATTAATGCACCCATCAGTTTGTAATTAATGCTCCTGTCAGTTTGGAAGTACTTATAAGTGAAAATATTCAACATAATCTAATCATTTACGAACACAGGTCTTTGACAAAATGGACTCTACAAAGAAGTATGTTCTCAAATTGGCACTGTTATTGATTTTCTTCATCATTGTGTCAGGTTAGAAAATAATTTATTTCCATTATTTATTTCAACTCTCAAATCAATTTATTTCCATATCTTTTATTTGAGTATTGGCACTGTATTATTTGTGCATGTAGATATGAGTGTGAAATCCAAAGCTCAGTGCTTAAGATCTGGACAGAGGTACTGTACTAAAAATTCACACTGTAAACATTTTTGTCCAACTTGTCGTAAAATACTTATGTGAGTGGTTTTGAGACAAAGCATCCATTACACGGTTATTTTTTTGTTATTATTAGTTAGTATTGTTGTTTACTTCAATCGTATAATAGATTCTGTTAGTTAGTTAATTCTTAATCTAGCTAGAACTTCTGTGTATTTGCCACCTCAGTTTTTCAGAATTAAATACTAAAACATTGAAATCAATGCAATTAAGATTTCTTTTCTCCTTTTTCTTCCTCTCAAGATCTCTCTTAATATCGTATCAGTTGAATATTTCTAAACTCAAAAAGTTACATGTGTCTGTTCAATCCACCTTTCAAAAAATATAAAATAAATCAAAGTAATAAAGGAAAAATATGGAAGGCTCTAAAGTCCAAACATTACCTTATGAATGTTAAATAATTTTTTTAATATTTTCTTTAATCATTCATGATTTTATTTAATTTAAGATAAGTAGAAAAAAAAAAGTCGATTATCACAATATAAAAAGATGGAATGATCATTACTAGAAAATTTCTAATTATATGTGAATTTTTATTTCCAAGTAATATATTTGTAAACAATTGGTTTCTTATGGATTTTGAAATTCACATAAATATTCTAGCAGATATTTTACAGTAAATACAGTAAAATTTGCAGCAACACTGTTTGTAGAAAATTGGTGTTTTAAACAATTTTTTCATGCAAAACAATAATCTGAAAGTAATTTTCTTCCAAAAAATATTCACAAGTTATTTCGCAAAAAAAATATGCATGAAATTTCAGCAGGTAAATTTACCGGTATCTTCATTGCGAAACGAAATTCATAGGTAAATCTGTAGGAAAATTTTACATATAATTTTTTTAAGTCATAAAATATTCACATATGTTTTATAAATAATCATAATTCCAAAATTTTTAAAATTAATATTATTTATTATGATATTAATAGTAATATTTTTATTCAGATTATAAAATATAAAAAAATTATAAATTATATTATTATATATAATGTTGTATAATATGTATTATATAACAATTACTAATTCGAATATATATATATATATATATATATATATATAATGATACTTTTAATTTTAATATTTATCTTTATATATTAAAAGTAGTTAAAAGTCTAGTGTAACCTTTGGGCAATTTTTTGACTTAGGGGTAATTTTTCCTGCTTAAACGAGGACATTTCAAAAATTTTGTTTGTAAATATTTTATTTTTATTTTTAACTATGTGTTAATAGTTAAATATGTGTTGGGATGAGTATATAAATGGAATGTATTATGATTTTTAATATTTACTCTTTATTATATATATTTAGTAGGTTTAATAAATTTAAATATATATATATATATATATATATATATATATATATATATATATATATATATATATATATATATATATATCACTTTGGTTTTAAATTTTTATTTATATTTAATTATTTTTTTATTAGTGGAGTGTGATTATAATTTTTTTTAATTGAATTTTTAAATTTCTTTATTGATTTCATACATAAAGTTTTCCCTTATTGTTTTCTTGTCCAATTTGTTTCACATTTAAGATTTTGAAACAAAAATTAAGAAATATAATTAATATATTTTTATTTCATAAAAATTAATCCTTCCATTTCAAATTGAATGATTTTTAAGTTTGTTTTTACATTGTAAGAGTATATTTGGGTAAATTTTTACATAAGCACTTATACCTGAAGAAAATAAGAACAAAAAATAAAATAAGATTCTTCATAAATCAAAATTAGCTTATATTTAAATTAATTTGTTTAAACTCTCTTATATTAGTTTCTATAAAAAGCTTATTTTTAACTAAATTAATTTTAACTTATAAAAAGTTTATCTTATTTTTTCTTTTTTATTTTCTCTTCCTACAAGTAATTATGAAGAAATTTATCTAAGCCGACCCTAAAATAAATTGTTACTCAACTATTCTTATTGTTTCTTAATTTTTACAAATACAATATTCTAGTATTTCAAGACAACATTATTTATTATGGAGAAAGATTGGAATAGAAAATTTAATATTTTATTGAAATTTAAAAATGTTAATCAATATAAATTATTTGAAGAATTATGCACCTATATATTGGTATAAAATAATTTTATATTGTTAATCAATAAGAAATAATCGTTAATATGAATTTTAAAATAGTTATTGAAAAATTAACAAACTTATCATTCATGGTGATATGTAATTTGATGACAATTTAACATAATTTTACATTATCAATACATAACCTACCTTTTTCTTTAATGCTAAAATGTCAATCAATATAAAATAGAGAAATAGTATAATGCAAAATTTTAATATATTCCTTATTTTTCATATTAATTATATTATTCCTCATCTATTATTATAAAATAACAATAAAAATAAAAATTGAACAGTTTTTTTTAATACTTCATTGATATTATAAAATAACAATAAAAGCATAATATTTTTTTAATACTTTATTGATATTATAAAAATAACAATAAAAATAGAATAATTTATTTTTTAAATGTTAAAGAAAATTCAAGTCATGGCGTAACATATAAGACTCACGTCATTTAATAAATGTTAAATAAGACTCGCCTCATTTATTAAATAAGACTCACGTCAATTAATAAATGTTAAATAACACAATAAATGGGGTTAAACCATAAATTAATTAATTTAATGGTAAATATTAATTGTGGTTTATAATCTCAAGAAACTAATTAGATGTATTTCTTTTTTTTATGCTTTTTAATAAGGTACTAAGAAGTTTTGTAGGAAAATATAACTCATTTGTTTATTTTATTTATACTAGGAGTAGATGACTATTATACTCTTTTATTTATTTCGTATTATATCCTTCTTAATTAACATTTTTTCAAATGCTATAAATTTAAATTTAGAGTAATATTTTATACTCCTACAAATTTAAATGTTATTGCATTGCCTATTATATCATCAAATGAAACTACCACCACACTATTTGAGTAATAAATAGTGTGAAATAAATTATTCTTTTTTCTTATATCATCCTTATATTTAAAAAATATGACCTGCAATATATTTTCTTAGCTCAAAAATCATAGTTCTCCCAAATTGGATTGTTCTCTTTCTCAATCCTTTTTTGCTTCTCACTGTTCTGTTATCTTTAATGCAAGATTCAACCTCTCTTTTAAACAGGTATGCTACCCATGTAGAATCGGGAAGGAGATCAGAAAGAAACGTTTCTTCCATGTTTACACAGAGTTATTCTGCTATTCTCTCCTCTTTCAACTCCATGAAGGCTAAGTTCAACCAAATTAATACAACACTTCCTCAGCGGATAGTTCCTACTGGACCAAACGCTCTTCATAATTGATCAGATACATATGGCTCTAGCTGGCATGTTTATAAATAAATCATTAAGAGTTGGTGATCATGACATTAAGTTTATTTGTCAGTTTCAGTGAATACATAATATAAACTTGAAGAGTTCCGCCATGGCTTTTTCTTGAATAAGTACAAGTTCTACGATGATTACAAATAAGGCTTTTTCTTGAATATGTTTGGGTTCTGGCCGTTTTATCATATATGTGTAATCATATGCTATTTTAATATTTCTTTTTTAAAATTCAATCTTAGTACCAAGAGTTCGTGACCGATGTGATTTAATATGTTCTAGGATGCTTCATTTAACGACGTATCATCCTAATTTGAGTTTCAAAATGTCATTGATTTCTCATATGTTTCTCCAAGTCATATTGCTCTACAGAAAAGGCTTTTGTCACAGATTTTTAAGGATATATGTTAACATAATAAATCACTATAGTGTTAATGTGGATGACACTTTATTATTGGCGGTTTAAAATCAAAGGGACATTTTATTAACAATTTTTCTTAATATAAATGTTAACAAATTTTGATAAAAAAAGACTTTTTAATTTTTTTAACAAGCGCATATGCACACACGGATCAAGTCCATTCACACTAGGTGTTAAAGATAATCAAATTATACTGTCAATATCTTTTTTTAAAATGTAAATTTAACCAATCCAACCATTGAAATATGTGATATTATTTTTATGATTATGTATATCAACTTTCGCATGATTTAGACTTTTCTAGAAATGTTATTTAACAATGAATATTCACATATATTTTGAATATTATAATACTTATGTTAAAATAAAATAATGTGATGAACTATCAAATAGTTTTGAATTTGCATGGAATTTTGTATATTTCAATCTAATTAATAAAAATATCAAATTCAACGGTTAGATCGATTAAATTTATATTCTATGAAAAAAGATATTGAAAGTGTAATTTAACTAACTTTGATACCTAGTTCAATAGATTCTAACTACATATTTATATGTGGGAAATTCCAGTGAAAATATTTTCCTATGTGAGAACATGGGAATAAATAATACATATTGAGACTACTTTCACCACTATCATTATCATTGCCATTGCTTCTACCACCATAGTGGGGCCAATGACGATAATGGACAAGGGTAAGAGTAGTAGTAGGGCAATGACAATGGTAAGGTCAATGACAGTGATGAGACGATGACAACAATGATAGTAGTTTGGAAGTAGTGACAATGACATTGATGATTTCATAAGAGGTATTTATAATTAAGTTTTAATCTTAGTAGTATGTGTGTGTATATAAGAAGGATCAAGTTACTTTTAAAGTAACTCTAAGAATCTCCACCATTTATTTTCTTGCAATCTAACAAATAAGGATATATCACTCGTTAGTACTATTAAATTGTAAGAAAATAAAATGTGAGAATGAAGAGTAATTTTCTTAAAGGTACTCACATAGTATCTCTTTCTTTCTTTCTCTTTCTATATGTATAGGGCCAAGATCTATGAACACTAGGTATCAAAGCTAGTCAAATTACATCTTCAATAACTTTTTAGTAGAATGCAAATTAGTTAGTCGATCTAACCATTAAAATATGCAATATTATTATAATGATTATGTATATCAAAATTTTTTGTCAAGATCCATTGACACTAGGTATCAAAGTTAGTTAAATTACCTCTTCAATAATTTTTTATAGAATGAAAATTTAGTAAATATATGACATTATCCTCATGCTTATGTATATCAAAATTTGCATAATTAAAAATTTCCAGATATATTATCTAATAGTCAATATTTACATATATTTTAAATATCATATTATATGTTTAAATAAAGTAATATGATGAATTACCAAATAAGTTTAGAATTGTATAGAATTTTGTATACTTAGTTTAATTAATAAGAACATCAAATTCAACATTTAGATAAGTTAAATTTGCATTCTATAAAAAGTAACTGAATGAATAATTTAACTAATTTTGACATCTAGTGTCAACGAATCCTAACATGTATGTGTGTGTTAACTAATTTTGACATCTGGTGTCAACGGATCTTGATATATATGTGTTTGTGTTGAATAATTTTGATATCTAGTGTCAACAAATTATGATATATATGTGTATTGACTAATTTTGACATCTAGTGCCAACGAATCCTAATATGTGTGTGTGTTGACTAATTTTGACATTTGGTATTAATGAATCTTGATATATGTGTGTTGACTAATTTTGACATCTAGTGTCAATGAATCATGATATGTGTATGTTGACTAATTTTGGCATCTGGTGTCAACGAATCTTGATATGTGTGTTGACTAATTTTGACATCTGATGTCGACGAATCTTGATATGTGTGTTGACTAATTTTGACATCTGATGTCGACGAATCCTGATATGTGTGTGTGAAAAATAAAAAATATGATCCATTACATTCACTACAAAAAAGTTGAAGTTTAGCGACCACGGAAATCATTCACTAAACTTAAACAATCGGTTACTAATTAAAAAATTGGTTGCTAAACTCTTTAGCGATCGAATTAGCAACCAAATTTGGTCAGTCGTCATAACCTCAGTTACCATAACCTCCGTTAAACCATTTAGCAACAAAATTTGATTCGGTGTCTAAAATAACAACCGCAAATTCGGTCACTAACCAATGATGATTACCATAGGTACTAGAAATAGCGACCAAAAAAGGATGTGTATATTTCGATCGCTAATTTTTCAAAAAAAAATTAAAAAATAAAAATTGATTGCTAATTATGTGAAAAAATAAAAATAAATTTAATTATTGGTCGCTAAATTAGTTTCTAATTATCTGAAAATAAAGGTGGAAAACAAAGGTTGATAAAAATTTATCAAAAATACCATTAATATTTTCATAAAAGTTTAAAATATCACTAAATTAAACCATTAATAAAAAATACCAATAATCTTTTTTCTAAATTTTGAACACAATTCATATCTCCAATTTATTAAATACCCCAATAAAAATAAATAATTTAGTATTTTTTATTTAAATATTTTATATTTTTGTTCCTTATCTAAATAATATTATTGTTTTTATTAAATTAGTCTTTTACATTTATATTATGTATAATTATTTTGTTCAAGTATATTTTAAGTCAATTGAGTATATTTATTTTTAATGGGGTATTTAATAAATTGGAGATATGAATGGTATTCAGAATAAGAAAAAAGATTAATGATTTTTATTAATGGTGTAATTTAGAGATATTTTAAATTTTTATGAAAATATTAATGGTATTTATGATAAATTTTTTAAATTTCCAACTTTCATTTTCCACCTTCATTTTCAAATTTCTGACTTTCATTTTCAAAATTTCCTGTGTTAATTTTCAAATATTTCTGATCCTCACTTAAAAATTTTCAACTTCAACTCTCACTCCCTCCTACTTCAACTCTTATCTTACACTCTCAATCTCTTCATATTACTTTCCAATCTCTTCATCTCACTCTTAGAACACTGCCCCTGTTGAATGCCACTACCTACTCTCCCTCCTCCCTTCTCCTTCTTCCCTTCCCACTAGCTGTGCCCTTGTTGCACACCGTCACATGCCGCCCTTACCACCCCACCCCTCCGTGCCCTCGGTTCCCACAATGCCTAGGCCCACGCACCCTTACGACATGTCCTTAGGACAACACGTCCCTAAGACACTGAAAATTTAATTTTTTATTATTGTTTTAGATAATTAGTGACCGATTTACCAGTTGAAATTTTAATTTTTTTAGATAATTAGCAATCGATTCATTGACTGAAATTTTATTTATTTATTTATCTTTCATATCATTAGCAATCGAAATAGACACCAATTTTTTTTTGTAGTTATTTCTGGTACTTTTACCAATGCTAATTATGAACACCAACTTCGTTAGTGACCAAAATTTTGGTTTCTATTTTAGACACCAAATCAAATTTGGTTGGTGTACGGTTTAACAATTAGGGTTATAGCAACTGACCACCAGATGTAATTACTAATTCGTTCAGTAAAGAATTTAACCTAAAATTTTTAAAATTAGTGACTAAAATTTTAAGTTTAACGACCGAATTTGGTGGACACTACAGTTCAATATTTTTGTAGTGATATTTCGAATATGATTTATATTCGAAGGATAACTCATGTGGAAAACTAAAAGATATCTTGAAACTAAAGGTAAGTACGAATAGGAAAAGATTAAGGAAAATGGTGAAAGCTAAAATTTTATTAAAATTCAGAAGGTATTGTTTGGATACACGAAAAAGGGATGCAACCTTTTAGGGTTCTTGAATACGAATATTATCAGTTGAAGGTGGTTTTGGACAGTGACACCACGTATTGATGCATCTACAACCACAAGTTGGACAAGTAAATTGGCACTGTAAGTCGTTACTACAGTGCCAATGCACAGTGGGTCCTCTTGCTTCCGATTTCATGCACATATCTGCATGAACAAACAACACATGAGCGTAAGAGCAACATTGTATGTAACATGTACATACTCGAAGGTAAATTGGTTCGACTTAGTGGTTTGAGAAACGAGTGATGATGATAGATGAAAAAGAACGATGTCAATTCTCACCTGATGATGCAACGATCAAGAAAGCCAATAAGAATGTCAATTTGACAGCAGAATTCCTTAAAGCGGCCATATTTTGTGTGGAATACTTTCGTGAAATACATGTTTATATAAGCAAGGCCGCTACACACATTTGTAGGACTAAAGTGAATATTGAGATAAAGCATTTTTAAAAAGGGAGTAATTTTATAAATAATTTTGATAAGAATTAACATACATTTAAAAGGTAATTTTTGGCATTTTCATAATTTTGGTAATAATTAAGATATTTAGAGAATAATTTTTTAGGTAATTTTAGTGAGAATTGATATATTTATGGAGTAAATTGTAGTATAGTCAATTAAAAAAATGTAATTAATGAATATAAATTCCTATTTAATTTATAAGTGGGAGAAAATAAAAAAAAAATTATGGACCTTAAAAAAAAAAATTTAGGAGACCTAAAGCAAGGATTTGGACTGTTTTACCCTTTGAGTCAGCCTTGTATACAAGCAAATGGGGAGACTGTTGAGCATGTTTATTCTCATGCATTCATCCACATGATATTTGTGAAGTATTTATGACTAAAAAAGGTAATATTAATCAAATAAAAAAATAAAAAATATTTTTTAACTATAATTTGGTAAAAAAAAATAATAGTGCTTTACGTCACAAAATCTTTCACTGGTTATTGAATAATATATATAAATAAAGAGAGAAAATAGATATTTGAAAACAAAAAATAGGTTACGCAATCTCACAGAAAGCATTGAAGACCATCTTTTTTTCGTGAAATACCTTTAATGCATTAAAAATTGCTTTGAATATGGATGATGCATTAAAGGTAAATATTAAAGAATAAAAGATTATATGTATTAAATGTAAATATATTAATTGCATTAACTATTGCTTGGTCATGCATTAAAGGTAAATATTAAAAAAAATAAATATATATATATATATATATATATATATATATATATATATATATATATATATATATATATATATATATATATATATATATATATATATATAATTCAAATTAAAGAATTTGTGACATAAAGCACTGTTCATGCTTTTTTTTTTTACCAAATTATAGTAAAAAAATATATTTTATTTTTAATTCATAAAATTATATAGTTATAGTAATTAAGATGAGACAGGACTATGTTTAGAAATTATGAGGCTAAAGCAAAATTTATTTTCCAATATATATTTAATATGATTTTATTTTTGTAAATTACAAAATTATTTATCTAAATTTAAGCAAGTATATATATTTCAAACATTTAATTATTAATATATAAAATAATAGATTTACTTAATATATTCTTTGACATAGATAGACTTATATAAAATATAAGTGATTTTAATTTTAAAAAACTATTTTTCAGTAATAACAAATAGATATAAATATTGTCAATAATATTTTAAAAAAAGTGCATCTATTTGCACACAAAAATATTTTTATATAATATAATATTTTAAGTGAAGTATATTTGACAATTAAGTATAATATTTTGAATAATATATTTTTCTTTTAATTATTAATCATCCTAGCTAATATTATTCAATAAATGTTAATTAATTAATTTAAATTATTAGTATAGATATGAAATAGTTTTGATTGATTATTTCAATGAATATTATAGTCAATAAATATTACTATAAATATTTTTTGTTTAGTTTTTAGTTTTGTTAATTAAAATAACAATAAAATATAATAAAGTAAAAATGTTACATAACTAAAAATAACAATCTACATTTACAAATAAATTAAGAAATATTTCTATTAAATACTACTCGTGCTCTTCTTTTATGACTCTAATTAAGGAGCTTATTAAAAAGCATTTCTTCATCACCACAAATTTCATCAACAAAGTGTTTTTGGTCTCCATGCTTATCTAAGGATGTTGTGTCAAGAAAATTTTTAATCATGTGAATATAATAGTACATCAAATCATTACGTTAATTCATCGGATTAGATTAAGTCATAAATTAAAGACTAATTAACAATATTAAAATCAATATATTTAACAACATTAAATAAGTAAAAAAATATGAATTGCATTGAGATTTTCATCAATATGATTTGCATAATCCTCCCACAAAGTGCATCACAAATTTTCTCCTTCTCTAGAAACCGTATAAAACATTGCTTGTTATAATACAAATTGAATAAAGATAAAAAAAAAAAAAAAACACAAACACACCGGACATGGTCTTATTCCATAACAAACAACATAAGAGGTAGTTCTTTTGTCACTCTTGTATTATATAAACTATCCCTTCGCAGTAACCACTCAAATGATATCTACAAATAAAAATATATTTGATATCAAATTTAACACATATTAAAGAATATTTCTAATTAAAAAATAGTTTTTAATATTACCAACCAAGTATGCATCCTCTTTACATGGTTAAAAATTATTTACATATGGCGTAAAGGTAAAGTAAAAAAAAATGAAATAGAAAAATCATCGACCTATTTTACTATTGTCATTAAATATAGCCTGTACGAATGATTGGTGTATTTGTAATTGTTTAGTGTTACTAATAAATTTTTAACCTCGTAACATGTTCCCTCCAGTGACTCAAATTTTGTCATCAATTACTCCTTAAAGTCCATTGAATTTTGTTGAGCTCCATAGAAAAAATCAATAGTTTTAATAAAAAAATATGACTAATTCACAAACAATATATATAACATTACTTAAAAGGGATACTTTTATATTGATGAGACAAGCTGAAAAAAAAATCAGATTCTATTCAATAAATTTTATAAGAGTTTATGTTATAAATTTTTTAATTTTTTAATTTTGCTACTAATTTTAACTACTATTTAAATTAATAGTTAAATTTTAACTAATTAACTATTAATTAATTAGAATATTATTTTTTTTAGATAAATTTAAATTATATTCATTTATACTTCTTATCACTACAAATTAGCTAGAAAATAACTACAAATTTTAAAAATTTACTACAAATTAACTAAGATTATTTTCTTAACTAATTTGCTACTTATTTCATGCTACCATTAATATTATAGTAATTTTGTAGCTAATTAATTTTACTAGAAATTAGCTACAAAATAACTATTGATTTTAAAATTAGCCACAAAACTATTTGGTAGCAAATTTTAAATTTTCTAGTAGTATGTTTATAAGTATTTACATAATTTTAAAGTGTTTAAATATTACTATATAAGTATTTATAAAATATTATTTTATTTTAATAATTAAAAAATCAAATTATGATTGAAAATAAATTAAAAATATTAAAACTAATTAAATAATTATTACACTAACAAAAAAAAATATATGTATATATATATATATGAGGAGAAATTGACTTAATCTGATAGTAATTTTAACCTTGTGTTGGGATAAAAAATTTTAGCAAAATAATTATTTTTTTTGTGAATTGGAAATGTTTTGCCGTAAAATGTGTTGTTTAGGTAGATAATTTAGAAAGAAATTGAAAATTTAATAATATGTGAGAGTATTTTGATTACCTACAAAATAAGAATTTGAAATTTTGTATTCTCACTTTTTCTTCCTCTTATCTCATCTCAATGTCTTTTTTCTCACCTCTCTCTTCATATTATTTTCTCTCTCTTCTCCCTCTCTCTATATTAACACAAATTTTTTCTTTCTATTTATTTTCTCACTTTCCTATCTTTATTTGTCTCTTCCCACAATTCTTCTCTTTCTCTCTCTTTGTTCTTTCCCTCCCCCTTTCCTATCTCTCTCTCCTTTCCTTCTCTCTTCACACTATTTTCTCTCTCCTCTCTCTCTTTACACTATTTTCTCTCTCCTCTATTTTCTCCATCTCTCTCACTTTTCTCTTTTCTCTCTCTGTTCTTTCTCTTCCCCTCTCTTGTCTCACTCTCTTTTCTCTCTTTGTTCTCTTTTCCAAGTTCCATATTTCTCTTCTCCCTCTCTCATGTCTCTTTCTTCATTCTTATTCTTATCTTCTCCATGTCCCATCTTTCTCTCATCTTCCTTTCTCTTCTCTCTATTAATATTGGTATAAAAATATCAATATTTATGTTTTTTAATTATTAAATATTTAAAATATATTAATATTAAAATTTTAATTTTAAAATATATATTTAAAAAGTAAACTATACATATTACAAAAATCAAATTGTCTTATACAAACTAAGAGTTTGAAATTAAAGAATTTTGAATTGATTTATCCAAACAAAATACTCAAAAATGAAATAAATTTAAATTAAAATAATTTAAATTTCTTGAAATTTTAAAATTTTTCATCCAAATACAACGTAACGGATAAGATGTGTCATCTGTTAGAATCATTAAATTATAAGAAAATGAAGAATAAAAATAAGAAGGTATTTTCTTAGAGTTATTCTTAGAGTAAATAAATATTTTGTTTATATATATAATAAAAGTATTAAAAATAAAAACAAGTTACAATTTATCTATTTTTAGTTAACTCGGACTGAGAAGCCAATCTAACAACGGCTCAACCGGGGTATGCTCCCATGTCACATCTCCGACCAAAGAAGCTGGCTGCTCGCTTTGCACTTATTTTTTAAGGCAAAATATCTTATATTATTTTAAAACACTGAATTTAAAACATTGAATTTAAGTATCATAAATTTAAAATAAGTTGTGACACATACATAAAAACTTTTGTCATGCGTCTATCAATCATTTTAAAAGTAAAAAAATATGTTTTTTTTTGTCATAAAATTAAAATATTTGATAATCAAAATATAATTAAATAAAATTTAAGGAATTAGAATTTTAAAATCAAAATATAAGCTTATAAAATTTACTATTCAAATTTATAAATAAGTATAAGTATATATAAAAATAATAAATCATTATAAAAATTTAACAACTATAAATTATCGTAGAAGGAAATATATAAAAAATTATTTGTAATGTATAACAGAAACTACTAGAAACAAATAAAAAAGAAATCTATTTAATTCAATTATATTTTACAGTAAAAAAAAAAGTATATAAAAAAGAATAAAAAAATTACTGACAATGAATAATTATATTTATGTAAAAGTTAATATTTATATGAATTTGAATGAATAAATGAATAAAATAAAACATTTAATTTGAGGACATAGACAAACAAATAAATAAAAAATACACAAACTTTGTATATTTGATTATGTTAAAATTCAACCGTAAATATTTTAATAAATTTCACCTAAACTATTCCTATAAGCTATATTGAGGAGCTTATTTAAAAATATTTTATAGATAAATTATAAGATATTTTCATAATCTCTTTTAAATGGGATCATATACATCCTCACAAGAGAATTTTTCAAGTGGGTTCGTATGTATCTTTAATAAAAGATAATCATATTTGAATCAATAATTTTATTATATTAAATACTAATAAAATAATTAAAATTAATATAATGAATAACACGTAAATTACGTTAAATACTAATAGAATAATAATGTGTATTGATGGTATGTTTATAATTTTATTACATTAAAATAGGATAATAGTTTTTTTTTGGGGGAGGGGGAAGGAGCAAAAGCTTCATGAATAACCCCGTAAATGAGTTATACACATAAATTATAAAAATTGAGATAATAAAAAAAAGGTTATCACAATTTTAAAAAATATATTATGATACAATAAATTATTATTAAATCCTGATAATAAACAAAAAAAATTTCCATAATTGTAAAAATAATTTTATAAAATTTAATAATTTGATTACCATATATTATGTAAAATCAAAATCCATTTAAGATTTAATGATTTATTTGTTTAATTAAATAAGAATATATACTTGCTATATTTACCTTAATTACTATAGTTAAATATAATAATGTGTTTTGATGAATTGAGGGAAAACAAAATCGACGAAAGTTAGGCAGAAAAAAATAAACATCGTGATGTCCCATGAAAAATACATAATAAATAAATAAGAGATAAGAGATATAGGAAAAAGGAGAAAAAAATACAATAAAATAGATATTTTATTATAAAATTATCGAGGGTAAAAAATAGAACTTGTATATATAATATATTAGGTTTAAAGTCTCTGTAATATATTTTTTTTTGTCCTTGTAAAATTATTTTTTTAAATAGTCATTGTAAAATTTATTTATTTATATTTTAGATTTTATTATTATTTTTAATCCTTGTAATATTTTTTTTATAATATGTGAGTAACTTTCTTTTTGTCTCTACTTTTTTTTAAAAGGATTATTTCAAAATAAACAAAATATTGTAAGAAGTAAAAAATATATTATAAGAACTAAAAATAATAATAAGGACTAAAATAAAATAAAGTTACACAAATCATTTTAAAAATATATTACAAGGATTAAGCCTATATATTATATATAATAAAGAGTGAAAAGTAACGTATGTAACATCTTTTATGATGTAGTGATCATGATAATTTCATAAAAGATATTTAATTAAATTTTAATAGTTATAAATTTTTTAAAATTATAATGTAAAGATTATGATCGAAAATTTTCATTTTCTCGTTCTAAAAACTTTTCATTTGAAACGTCTCTTATATAAGATGTAGAGAGCTTATCATGAGATAAATGTTTAGACAAAGATACATCAAGTGAAAGGATTTTTTTTCGTGTGAGAGTAGGATAAATAAATAATAACAATTAGATCTTATAGTTATTGGTGAAGATTAAAACATACAACCCAGGTAAGTTATAAAATTTTCAAAATATGGATGCATAGAAACATTTTTTTATGTAAGTTAGGAGTCCTCGTTCTCCTACCATGTTGGTCTCTCAAAAATAAAATGTTATCTCCAATTGTTAACTTTATGTCAAAGTTGAAAATCAAATTCTAAACCTTAGTAAATAAGCATAAGGGTTGAACACTACAACACCTTAATTACAAGAAATATAAACTCAAAAGACTAATTTAATTTAAAAACACACTATTATTTGGATAAAGAACAAAAAATCTAAAATTTCAAGACAAAATTACTAAAATTATATTATTTTTAAAATAAATAGTCTAATTTGACTTAAAATAAACTTCAAAATCCTAATTACACAAAATATAAACTCAAAGAACTAATATAATTTAAAAAAACACTATTATTTGGATAAATAATGAAAATATCTAAAATTTGAACACAAAATTACTAAGTTTACATTATTTTAAAAATAAACGGTCTTAGTTGACTTAAAATAAACTTCAACACCCTACTTATACAAAATATAAACTGAAAAAAAACACAATTATTTAGATATACAATGAAAATATCTAAAATTTGAAAACAAAAATACTAAACTTACATTATTTTAAAAATAAATAAACTCGATTGACTTAAAATAAACTTCAACACTCTAATTACACGAAATATAAACTCAAAAGACTAATTTAATTAAAAAACATACTATTATTTGGATAAAGAATGAAAATATCTAAAATTTAAAGACAAAATTACTAAATTTATATTATTTTAAAAATAAATAGTCTCACTTGACTTAAAGTAAACTTCAATATCCTAATTACAAGAAATATAAACTCAAAGAACTAATTTAATTTAAAAACATACTATTATTTAGATAAAGAATGAAGATATCTAAAATTTAAAGACAAAATTACTAAATTCACATTATTTAAAAAACAAATAGTCTCATTTGACTTAAAATAAACTTCAACACCCTAATTACACGAAATATAAACTCAAAAGACTAATTCAATTAAAAACCACACTGTTATTTGGATAAAGAACGAAAATATAAAAATTTTGAAGATAAAATTATTAAATTTATATTATTTTAAAATTAAATAGTCTTTGTTGACTCAAAATAAACTTCAACACCCTAATTATATAAAATATAAATTCAGGAAACTAATTTAATTTAAAAACACACTATTATTTAGATAAAGAAAAAAAATATCTAAAATTTGAAGATAAAAATACTAAATTTAAATTATTTTAATATTAAATAGTCTTTCTTGACTTAGAATAAACTTCATCACCCTAATTACATGAATATAAACTCAAAAGACTAATTTAATTTAGAAACACACTATGATAAAGAACAAAAATATCTAAAATTTTAAGACAAAAATACTAAACATACTTTACTTTTTAAAAATAAGTAGTTCCTTTCACTTAAAATAACTTCAACATTATAATTCTTCCAATCATAGTATTTTTTATAATATTATTCTTACGTGACATATTATCATAGTATTTTTAAAGTTATTATTTTAAATAACTTAAAACAATTATATCATGTCCATTTATATAAATAATATCTATTAACTTAAATGGTTATATTAATTACTCACTACAAGATTTTTTTTATTTTACTACTAATTTTAGCTACCATTTAAATTAGTAGCTAAATTGTAGTTAATTAACTATAATATTATTTTTCCTAGCTAAATTTAAGTTATATTCATTTATACTTTTTATTACTACAAATTAGCTAGAAAATAACTACAAATTTTAAAAATTTACTACAAATTAACTAAGATTATTTTCTTAGCTAATTTTCTACTAATTTCATGTTACCACCAATATTATAGTAATTTTATAGCTAATTATTTTTACTAGAAATTAGCTACAAAATAACTATTGATTTTAAAATTAGCTACAAATTTATTTTGTAGCAAATTTTACATTTTCTAGTAGTGACTCTTCAAAAAATTTTAAATTTAAATAATTAGATTTTTATTTATAAAATTTAACTTCAAATTTTAAATATTTCGAAAAATAAGGTCGCTATTTTTATTTAAATAATCTATTTTTTTATTGTTCACGTTTAGAGACCGACCTAATTGGTTGCTATATATTTGTTTTTTTTTATTTTTCTTAATTATTCAATAAATTTCCGTCTCTATTTTTAATTTATATATTAGAATTTTGGTTGTTGAATTAGTTGCTAAATTATGTTTTAAAATTTTTTGTATTATAATTCACTCTCTAAATGTCTTTTTTCAATTTTTTTATATTTTAAATAAAATTTGGTCACTATTTAGGTGGCTAAATTCCTTTTTTTTTTATTAATTTTTTAATTTATATAATTGAATTTCAGTTACTAAATCAGTCACTAATTTACGTTTTTTAAAAAAAAAATCGTTATTACAATTCGATTGCTAATACAGTGGCTAAATGTCTTTTTCAATTTTTTTATATTTTAAATAAAATTCGGTCTCTATTTCAATGGCAAAATTTCTTTTTCTTTTTTTATTTATATATTTGAATTTTGGTAGCTAATTAGGTTGCTAATTATGTGTTTTTAATTTTTATTACAATTCAGTTGCTACTTTGGTGGCTAAATTCCTTTTTATTTTTAAAGTGAATATTTAAATATCAATAGCTAATTCGGTCACTAAATGTATTAATGTAAACCATTTAGTGATGACTTTTTCGGTCGCTATTTTACTTTCAATTAATTTTCGGTGGCAATTTCTGTGGCCACGTGGAACCTGAACTTTTGTCTTCATTTTGCCACAGAATTAGTGATCGACTTTTTGCTACCATGAGTTGTGGTCGCTATTTTATTAATACGATTTAATACGCTTTTGTCACTAAGTTGGTAGCTATTAGTGACAAATTGTTTCGATCACTAATTTTGATTTTTCTAGTAGTGGAACCTCTTGTGGTAGGAACCTTGTTTATCAAGCCAAAAATACATTCTTTAATTTTTTCAAAATATAAATAAATTGGTGGGAAAATGACACAGGTAAAAGGGCTTGTTTATTATTAATTTGAAGTTAATTAAGTTTCTAAAATACATTAATTTAACTTAATGGTAGATGGATTGTTACATTTTCAGTTCATGAATCTTCTCTCTTTAAGGAGGAATTCATTAAAAAAAAGTACATGAAGTTCATTGTTTCGTAAGTTGATGAAGGCACAAAACAAGCTGAAATAAGGGAAGTGAAGTTGTGAAAAAGTCAAAAGGAGAATGTAAAAACAAGGAAAAAGAAGAAAAGCCAACGTAAGCACGTGAATGGAATTGAATTGTAGGAGAAATCTAGTTAAGTTTGACCGTAAATATATAGGCCTAGCCTATTTTCTAGAACTTCTAATAAAAAGTATTTCTTAATTAGAACTAAATATTGAAACTATTTATTTATCTATTATAAACATTATTTAAAGGTTTTGTATAATAAACTATTCTAAAGTTAGAAAACCTATTTAAAAACCTTGTAAGACATGCTAAAAAACAAAATTTAGAACCTATTTTCTAGAACTTTTTATTAAAAAGAAATTTACTTTTAAGATCAAAATTTTGAAAATGGTTTATTTATATGATATAAACCATATTTTAAGGCTTGGTGTAATAATTTTTTTTTAGTTAGAAAACCTATTTAAAAACTTTGTAAGACAAGCTAACAAAAAATAATAATTTGTAGTAAGATGCTTTAAATATTTTAAATAACCTATTTATAAGTAAGTTAATATGCTTGAACCATTATGCATGTTAGGTGGAGTACACTTTGACATTGGCTAAAAAATATATAAATTTAATTTGTAGCGCTATCTCTGATCATAATTGAACCTGACTCAATCCTAAAAACTAGTTCGAGATGTGAGGATTGGAATGTGAGACTTGAATTTTTTTTAATACATCCCTTAGGCCCAACACTATTGAGCATAGTATATAAATAATATGGTAGATGACCTAATAAAGAATTTAATATAGACTCTAATACTATCTTAGAATGTAAATTTAAGTCTAATTCAATCCTAAAAGCTAGCTTAAGAGGTGAGAATTGCCTCCTACTTATAAATTCTATTCAAACTCTATCTTTTATTCGACTTAGTTTTTTTTTCAATACACCTCCTCACATAAGTACTATTGGACTTGGTGCATAGATAATATGTTAGATGACCCAATAACAGATTTAGGATAAGCTCTGATATCATCTTAGAATGTAAGTTTGAGTCTAACCCAACCCTAAGAACTAGTTTAAGATATGAGGCTTGTCTTTCACTTACAAAGTCTATATAGGCTCTTCTCTAACCAATGTACATCTTAGATTTTTCTCAATAATCACTCTCATAGTTAAAGCATCAATAGATAAAATATTATATTTACATTTCTTTCATAAGTTACGACAATAATTAATGTAATAAAAGTATTTTAGTCATCTTAGTTTTTGGGTCTAGATAGTTCTCTTATTTAGTTACAAAATGCTCGTCGCATGTTCTCTATCACACACTATTATAGTCTTTGGATATTCAACACAATATTAATTATTAGTCTTTGGATATAGAAATTAATTTGTAAGTAGTACTCTTAATACAATAATCAAATATTGACATGTCTATATATAAATAAACGGAAAGGGTGTAAGTTATTCAAATCATGTCTAAGTATATACATGAACATTAATGCAAATATATATATATATATATATATATATATTTAAAAAAATTAAAGGAAAACACACACACATAAAAGACATGCTAACGTGTGCTATAGTTAAACAAAACTTGGCCCTTCATGGGATACAACATACACTACAAAGAAGAAGTTTAGCAGCTACCAAAATCGGTCGCTAAAGTTGAAAATTCGGTCGCTAATTTTGAAATTTGGTGGCTGAATCTTTTAGAGACTGAATTAGCCACCGAATATTGTCGATCGCTAAGACGCTATAAACCATTTAGCAACTAAACTTAATTCAGTGTCTAAATAGCAATTGGCATTTCAGTCGCTAATAACCTTAATGGTTGTCATTTATCATTGCTAAAGGGAGCAAAAATAGCGATCAAATTTTTTGTCGCTAGTTTTGTGAAAATATTAATTTCAAAAATTAAATCATTTGCTAATTAATTTAAATTAAAATTTTGTGAAAATGAAAGTTAGTTGCTAAATCGGTGGCTATTTTGAAATTTTAATTTACAAAATAAATTATTGGTCTCTAATGCAGTTGCTAATCTTTTCAAAATTTAATTTAATAAAAATATTGGTCACTAAACCGGTCATTATTTATTAGAAGATTTAAAAATAATCGGTCACTAAGTGGCAATTTTGTATTTAAAAAAAGTCACTATTTTGGTTGCTAAAATAAAAGAAGCAGATTTGTGTTAGCAACTGATTTTTTCGATCACTATTTTTTTACCTTTTTCCATCTTTTATTTAAATTAGTAATATCAATGATGAACCTACGAAATATTTATCAATAATCAAAATTTTAATCACATTATAAATAACTTACAATAAATAAATTCCAAATGAACAATTATATATGAAAACATTAACAATTAAAATTACCAACATGATTACTAATATTTCAAAATCATAATAATCATCAACATAATTATCCTAAACATTGTGAGCATGATTCTTTAGTACATCATCTTGAAGATAACCATCCTAAGCATTATTATCATGGTCGTCATTATTATCTGGTGGAGTGGCCCCTGACATAAGTGATTTTAGTTGCAAGTGTTGTTAAATAAGTTGCATTTGTTAATTTTATTATTCCATTTTCTCATTTTGTTGTCGAATCTGCTCACTTTACTCTGCATGATTATGCAACAATTGTACCACTTTGTCCTCAAGTGACTTATGCTTAACTTCTTTCGCAATAAGTTCATTATTCAATATATGAACTGTCTCACACATATCTTCCATTTGTTGTACCATTTGCATCTCAATCAAAGTAGTTAGAATACATGTTGAGCATATAAACTTGCTGGTTAATTTTCCATGTCCATATACATTTCCTTTTTCATTCTTACCTCCAACAACTTCTAAATATATTTCAATATCATTAATCGAGGCGACAGATGAGTCATTTGCATATGTTCCTTCCTCCATAGTAGATTGTTGGAGTTCTTGTTGATGTTGTTGATATTTCAGCTTAAAAAAAAGTTGAATATTAAATTAGACTTTTATTAATAGTTAATAAACTTTATAGTAATGTTTAAAAGGTAAAAGATTGAATTTACAACAAATTCATGAGTTTTTTTATTGATCCATTCTCCAGACTTTAATTTTTTGTTTTCTCCACCACCTCCCAAGCACTTGGCGACCATTGAAGCTCTATAGCCTACATAAATTTAAACAAAAGTTGAAATTATAATATCCAATCAATTAAGTAAAATAAAAAGCAATTAGAATTATCATTTTTTCATAATGAGATGATGTAGATATAGATCCACCATAATAGGCTGAGGCTCCTTTATCAATAGCTCGATTTGCCTTGGCAATCGAGCTCTTATTTTGAAAATATGTAGAACCCCAATATTTGTCCAAAATTGTTCGAACATTGGGCGAAATCCAAGTTGTATGATCATGACCATTTCTAATCTTACTCGTTGCTTTTTTGAAAATACGTGAACCCTTTTGCTAAAAAATGGCTTTGATACTTTGCTCTTGTGATGAGTCCCACCTATACTCTTTATACATTAAAAAGGAGTTAAGCAAAAAGGAAGAAACAATGAACCAAAAGTGTAAATTAACTCTCCAAACCACAAGTCACAAACTTCAAGCGGTACCTTCTTCCAACTCAGCCATGGTTCATCAAATTTTTGTTTAATGATTTGTGAGATCACACTAGAAGGACCATAGGTTGGTGTAAATCTATGGAAAATGATTTTGTTAATGTCCATATTTGAAGAATGTTATTTAAAAGATTAACTATTATATTAAAATTGACTTACTCATTGTCTATTTCTTGAAGGAAAGACCTTTAATCCACTACATGTTCAAAGTATGGAGATGGGTAATCAGGTGTGAGTGAATCTTGTAGTGTTAAAGGTGTCACCACTACTACATCGCCTACTTTAATAAATTGTGGTTCCTCTTCAACTGTAGGAAGTATGCCTTATTGGTGAATGAGAATTGTGGACTCTGATGTTGAGATGTGATTTATAGAAGTGGAAGTGTTGATGCTGGGTTGATATCTCCCACTAACATCACGACCTTTGCCATAGTTAGGTGGTCTACAACCATCACTTGTACCTTTATTTGCCATCTATATGTTGTAATTATTATATATGTGACAATTGGGACTAATGATTAATGAATATAGTGAAATATTGTTTAGAGTTTAGGAAAGCAATCCAACTTGGTAGAGAAAAGTCAAATTTGATCATTTTTACAACACCAAAACGTGTTACTTATCTTTCTTGTCATAATACTACAAGTAATCGTGATGCCCGTACTTCAAATATCTCATATTTATTATGTACTTTTGTTCATATATTAGGAGTGTTATCAAATCAATTACACTTGAATAGAACTAACTTTATTATTAGGAAACCAGTGTACTCTAATTAAATGATATCAAACAAGTTTTCATAAAAATCAGATTCTATTTCACCGTTAGTTCCTCATACATAAACACCATGATTTATGGAATTCATGCATTCATTCTAGATAATTGTGTGAAATTTATATCCATTTATAATATACATAAGTCATGATTCAACTTTTCTCTTAAGCCCCATGCTAGATTAACCAATAGTGAGTCTTAAATATTATTTTATGAATTTAGAACCTAAAAAATGTAACAATGAACATCATACACTATATTAGGGTGGACAATATATAACATTTAGATTACACTAAAAAGTTTTAACGTACATATTGTTTGAACCATGCAGGAAAATTTGAAAAAATGTCACGATCAACTTCGGCATCTAAAGTTGTGGGATTAAGCTCTCTTAAAAACTTAGTATATATACTACAATGAAAAAAGTAGATTAATTATAGTTGTTAACATAACATTATTAACATATATAATTAGAGTTGTAAAATGTGGTGAGCAAATTCTTACTCTAAATATGGTTGAACATGTTCACAAATTAAAACAACGTATAAGTGAGTAGCTTCAAGGTCAACTTAGTCTAAAAAAGATGTTGCTTTGCCACTTGGTCTTCCTGGGTAGTTAAAAATTTATATAGGAGGAGTAGATACAGAACTTTCACCTAAATCAACATTACGAGATATCTTGATCCTTCTCATTTCAATTTTATTAAGATAGTAAAATGAGACAAGTCGATGTCTCCTCCACTAAATAAGTTTCACAAATAGAAGCCCCTACCCTTGCCTTATTCTTGAATTTGTTGTTTAGTGAATGTAGAAACTTAATGAAGAATATGAATGCACAATGTCAGGAACCAATGATTGACATATATAGTGTAGTGGTATATAAATGATTACTAGTTTTATATCACTCAAAATGGTACATCCAATGATATTGGACTGGACCACTAAGCCTCATATGGTAGATGAATTGGAAGATGCTCCATTAAATCAAAGAAGCTTGGCAGAAATATTTGTTCCAACTTACACAACAACACAAGTATATTACCTTTCATAACTGTTAGTTTTTCAACATTTAGAGTAGTCAAAGTTAGTTCCCTAAAAAGTGGTTAAGTTCAACAAGTGGGTTCCAAATATGTTTTGGTAATAAGTCCAATGTAATAGGAAGAAAATGTTGCATGAAAACATGACAATGTGAATTTTCATTCCATGTAACTTTCTTTGGTTAAGGTTGACATATCTACCCAAATTAAAAGCATACCCATCTGACAACTTTAGTTCTTTCACCCACTTACAAATAGCCACTCTTTGAGATTTGGTTAGTGCATAAGCTACTTTTCGTTTGAAAAGATTGACATGACCAATGTCTTTCAACTCAAGCTCTTTCTGATTGCATATTTCTGCAATATCCATTCAAGCCTTATGTGTGTCCTTAGTCCTACCATTAATGTTCATCACAGTGTCAAATGCATTCATAAAAGCATTTCTCTCTATGTGCATGACATCAATGTTATGACTTAGAAGATGTGTCTTCCAATACGACAACCTCCAAAATATACTTTGTTTTTTCCAATTATGTTCAACACCATAACTAGGAATTTCTTCTTCTTCATTTAAGTCATACAAAAATGGTAAGTGTGCAACTCTCTTCCATATATAAGGACTAGACAACCGAGGGGGAGGATGTGATGTCTCAACACACCTCTTCTTGAATGAATTTTTGTTTCTTCTGTATGGATGATTGAGTGGGAGAAATTGACAATGACAATAAAAATAGGAGACTTTGTGATTGTGCTTCAGTGTGAATGTCTTAGTTCGTTCCATACATATGGGGCATCCAAGTCTCCCAATAGTGATCCAACCAGACAATATTTCATAAGCCGAAAAGTCATTAATCCATATCAAAGCAAAATTCATCATAAAATTGTCTTAGTGACACATCATAAATTAGTATGCATCATTCCATAACGTACACAACTCATCTACCAGTAGTTGTAAGTAAACATCAATCTTGTACTTTGGATTTGATGGACTTAGAATTAAAATTATCAAAAACATAAATTCCCTCTTCATGCACATTCCAGGAGGAAGATTGTACAAAGTTAAGATAACTGGCCAACATGTGTAACTTTTTCTGTATTGACCAAATGGATTAAATCCATCTGCACATAACCCTAACCTGAAATTCCTAGGGTCTTCACTAAATTATGGATGAAGCCTATCAAAATGCTTCCAAGCTTTACCATCATATGGATGACACAAGAGAGTTAGGTCCTTTTCATTCTCACTATGCCATCTCATGTGAGATGCAGTGGCTATTGAAGAGTAAAATCTTTTAGTCTTGGAATGAGTGGAAAGTACCACATTTCTTAACAAAAATGTTCTTCTAAACTCCTCTCTTAGTGATTGACTTGTATTGATCTATGTTTCAAATAAAACACTTTGTTATGGTCTTTTCAGAATTTTCATTGTAATACAGCATGCATCCTTTTAGGCATAAACCATTGCTCATAAAAATTGTAGCCCATTTCATCTACAAACTTGAAAACTTAACATTTGCATTTGATGCAAGGCCATCTTAGTTTTTCACATTGTAATTGAAATTTCTCTTGAGTAATAGAAAATTATAGAAACTCACGTACTCCTTCAATGAACTCATTTGTCTAACATTTATTAGCATATAACCTACGATAAATCCACCTTCGATGTTCTAGAATATCCATTTATTTATAATAGATATAATAAATTGTATAAACAAACAACTTTTTTTATGTATGCATAACATCATTATAATATAATTAAATCTCAAACAATTATAGTCCATAATAAACTATTATTTTCAAAATATATTAAATACAATTAATATTCTAACAACTCCAGTCCGTGATAAACTATTGTATTCAAAACATATTAAATACAATTAATATTTTAACAACTCTAATCCCTGATAAACTATTGTATTCAAAACATATTAAATACAATTAATATTCTAACAACTCCAACCCATGATAACTATAATAAACCATTATTAACGATAAACAATAAAAGAGTATTTAATTTACTTCAACTTCAAGAAAATTACAACGTCAGTAGAAAGGTACTAATATAGAGGAATGGTGGCAACGCCTTACCAGATCAGACGGGATTATGGCAGTTTAGAGTGAATCACAACAGCTCATAGTAGATCAGGATAGGTGAAAGTAAATTAGAGTTAATAAAAGCAAATCACAAGAGATTGGAACAAGGCAAGCGAGGCATTTCAGGCGAATTGAGTGGGGGCAAAGGTGGCATTAGTGGTTATGCACGAAGGTATTGATGGTATATTTACAAATTATATTTTATTATATTAGCAACTAATAAAATATCCATGATTGTCATGAATTATTCTAACTCAGTTATTGGTCTTGGAAAGAACTCTGAGAAACCAACAAACTAGTTCATTCGAAACAATATTTGAACTCGTATATTTATTACCACTCCAAGACACTTGCCCTTAAGGATTTTTCAAAAATTGTATCAATATGCTTAAAAAATTTCTAGACTCCCAAAAATAAATGTCATTTATTTATCTTAAAATGACTTAGGAACTAAAAATAATGATTTCAAAAGAGATAAAAATAGAATTAAAATGTTTTGTAAAAACCAAACTAAAATTTATTCATTTTATAATGTCAAAATTAATAACTGTAAATGATAAAAAGATAAAAATCAATAAAAAAATTATTGGGACTAAACATATTTAAGGCTATTATGAAAGATATATTATCCTATATGATATATTATATAATATTTTATATTATTAAATTACGTGTATTGTCTTATGTTTATAATTTTATTACATTAAATACAAATACAATAATTACATTTGATACTATTAAAATAATTATTTGTATTCATGGTATATTTATAAATTTATTTCGTTTTATTACCAACTAATAGAATGTTTTTGATTGTCACGAAGGTATTCGAATTATTGGTCTTGGAACCTAACACACTAAAATAGTCAGTAATAGATAAGAAATATAGTAATAAGAAAGAAAAATATATAATAATATAAATTTTTTATTACAAAAATTTCTAAGGTCAAGAGTAACGTATGTATTATATATATTGTTCAAGGGTCAAAATTAACGTATGTAACACCTTTGATATAGATCATATTTTATTTTATATATAATATATAATACATTTCATTTACTGCTAATTAAACAATGTATAACTTACATTTATTGCATTCATACAAGACAATTACTAACGTAATGAAAAAATTAATTAATTATCATGCTTTTTGAGTGAAAGTAGTTCTACTATTTGATTATATATAGTGTGCCTGAAGAACATGATTTACAAACAAGATGCTGTCTCCAAAGTATTCCATTGGCAAACTGGCATTCTTGTTAGCTTTTATGATCATTGCTTCAAGTGAGAAATAATGATTTATTTTCGTCTTCTCTCATTACTCAAATCAAATGAATTAATTTTTAATTCATTACATTATGATTTTTTACTCAAACCAAATATTTCGCATTTTACCTAAAGCTAAGGTTGTTCTTATGACTCAAATTATGCAGATATGTGCATGAAATCAGAAGCAAGGGGACCCATTATGCGGATTTTCTGTAAAACCGACGAGGATTGTCAACTTGGATGTCAAGGTCGGACAGCTTGTGGTTGCGCAGCCAAATGTATTAACCTAATTTGTTCGTGTCCGCCGCATCTAGCCTCCGCCAACAGTTTTAATCGACCACCCGCAAATTGAGTGCTAGAATCTTGTGATGCAA
This sequence comes from Mucuna pruriens, assembly GCA_025330945.1. Classification (NCBI taxonomy): domain Eukaryota; kingdom Viridiplantae; phylum Streptophyta; class Magnoliopsida; order Fabales; family Fabaceae; genus Mucuna; species Mucuna pruriens. Next base: position 132,702 of record JAENHJ010000077.1, read on the forward strand.
TTATCTTGTTCTTAATATTCATTCTTCTTAATAACGACTCATTGCATCTCCCTCTGTATCCAAACTTTACATCATCAATATAATAAATATTCAAGCTTAAACTTTACTTTTTCGTTATTTTTTCTTGGTTAATACTTCTGTTGATGTTCTTTCAAGATAGGGGCACAAAAACAGTAGTCAAATGATTCTCATATGCTTTCAGGAATTTATTTACAACTATTATATTAACTGAATATTTAATTAGCAAAAATTAAATAATATTTTCTCTTTTTGTTTTTGTTAATTTATTTTTTTCTCTCGTGTAGTAGTCTTTATTCTCCCCTCTCTCTTCTACTAATGTCTCAATAGTATAATTCATTATGTACTTAAGGATAGCTTAAAAAGGAACTAGTGTGTGATTACTAGTTTCCAAGAGTTCTTATGAGTAGTGTGTGTGATTACCTGTTTTCGAGAGTTATGATGTAGTTTAGACAAATAATTTTTATTATGGGGAGGGTTGTGCAATGGAAAGAGTAGTAAAAGAAAATAAAACAGAGAAAGGTAAATAAAACATACGAGAAGAATTGAAGTTGATCTTTTTGAATTATGGGTCATGGATTCATTTATGTCTTTGCCCCTTTCTAGTTTCATGCAACTTTCTTAGTCTATTAGGAGACCTTCATCCAATACTCTTAAAATCTAATTCTGTATTACAAATTTTACTTCTTAATTCTATTAGGAGACCTTGGTCTAGTATTCCTAATATTTTTTGCCTTAGGATGGTCCTAGTCGGTTATATAAAAAGGCATACTCAAGCAAGCATTAGGAGCATAGAAGTTGAATCAAAAGTTTAGAGAAAAAGGTTGGTCATGCAATTTTTTTATATGTTGACCAATTTACTATGGTACAATCGCCAATAATTAATTGATTTAAATATGTAACGTGTGATCACTTCGTTACAAAGATATTAATATAGTAAAGCAGTTTATTTAGTAAAGGAAAGAGAAATAGAAAATTGCATTCAAAAGAAATATTAAAGATTCCATGTGCAAATTACACCATAATCCTTAAAATAGTATTTAGCTACCCAAATACATGGTGAAAAGAAAGTAGACTTAAGTAAACATAAAAAAAAAAAGGAAAAGGAAACCCGTAATGGTAAGGTGTTTCACTCCTCTGTTTTGCACTAAGCCTTGACTTTTGCCAAACACCCTATAGAGTCTTTAGATAGCTTTAAAATCAAGGAAAAACACCAAAGGGATAGTGAAGTATGACAAAATGAGACACGGAATCCTAGGATTGAGTTCTTCTATGCCCTAGTTGCCCCTTTTCATACTATGCAAAATGGGCCTCCATAATGAGCTTGCATGGCATGTAGAGTGGAGCACAACTGTACATAATGACTTTTTGGAGGAGCATGGGCATGCATACTGGAGAACGATTGTGTTGCTTGTCTCTTGTGCTTATGCATGAGCTTGCTGGGTTCAATACGAACACGCTAGAGGATTCTTAAATGAGCACGTGTGTGTCTAGTGTTGCACAACCATGCTAAGTGACTCTAAAGGAAAACACTGGCATGCTATGATGAGCATGGTTATGCTAGTCTTATGTACCTTTCTCTTCTTGGCTCGAAAATCTTGATTTTTGTTGTATTTTTCCTTTTCTTTCCTTCTTGTGGACTTGTATTGCGTTAAATTCAAGGAAATGGTGAATTTTGTGTTATGTATGTAAAAACAATGAGACTTTTACTCAAAAATTCCTAATATTAATATACAAAATTTTGGTTTATCAACCCTTCCACACTTAATGCTTGTCCTCAAGAAAAAAAAAATATCATTTCTAGCATTCCAAAAGGATGTGGCAAGTAAAACCTTCTGATCTTATATAGCTCTTTTTTTTATAAAAGGAATATAATAAACAAAGAGAAAATGAGGTAGAACCTCTTTTAAGATAACCATTGATTGAATGTCCATTTAGTTACTGAGGTCCTAAAAGCTCCCCCTCACTGAATCTGAGGTTCACTCTACTTACTTCTTTGTTTAAGGGTTTATAGTTTCAACACGCCTTCATCCCCTTTGGATACTCATTACTTACAAATTTGTAAATCAATCAAATCTTCACAAAATTTAGAGCATGCAGTATAACGGAGTTTTTTATCTGTTGTAACAAGGTCATAGGTTCTTGTGTCACGTGTGGTAGAAAAGAAGAAATGACGTTGTTTTACCAAAAAGTCTACCTTTTATCTTTGAGTTGCCCTTTTAAGAGATCATTCCTTAATGACTGATATTCATCCTTTACCTCTCCTCTTTTTTTCCATTCCTTATTATCCCCTTTTGAACTCCAAACATTATTGATGAGAATTTTCTCCTTTTGTTTTTCTTTTATTTTTTCTAATTAAGGGAGATAAAGGGTATCTTTGTTTGAGGGAGAGGTGAAGAGCCGCTACCATACCCTATTATTATATGGAACTTCTTAAGGGTGCTCTAACTTTATGAGGGTTTCAGATGAAAATTTTCTGCACAAGCTCAAAGATGGCAACTATTGATAATTTGAACACAAGATTTTGAAGATAAAAAAAATTCCTATTAACCCCAATCCATATCACATGCAAGAGAAACAAAACTTCTAAGTCATGTATTTCAAAACAAGTCCCAAAATGAGTAGACATAGGAGACACTAAAGGAAGAAATAAGGGTGTCTGATTTGACGCCGTCTTTTACATACAAATCTCACTATATTTTTTTTGTTTTATTTAGTGAGTGTTTGAGAAAGGCCTAAAACTAATTTTTAGCTCTCAAAAGCTAATCTTTCTTTAATGAAGGTTGGGCTCATTAAATTTATTATATATATATATATATATATATATATATATATGAATCCTATAAGAGAAAAGAACATTATTGGGTTCTAATTCTTCATTAAATGTCCTCTATGACATGTTTTTAAAATACATAACTTCATAAACATGTTTGTCTTACATGTAATATACATGAGGGTTATTAGGATTCTTTTTTTCACATTCTTATGTTTAAATTACCACTAGTTTCCCTCTTTCAGTCTATGTAGGAAATTCTTTTTGAAATCCTTGTAAAGGCAAAGTTCCCTTAAAAGATTTCCACAGAATAACAGGGTATGGTAACAACTCTACGCCTCTTCCTAGCCTAAAGACAATCCTCATCTTCCTCAATTGTGTAAATACATCATAACAATAATAATTATTATAACAATAACACTAACAATCATAATAATAATAATAATAATAATAATAATAATAATAATCATAATCATAATCATAATAATAATAATCATAATCATAATAACAATAATAAAGAAAACAAAGTCTCACAAACAAGGATCAGAGTTACAAAGGACTCTATAAAGAGGATAATAAGAAATGAAAGAAAATGAGGAGAGATAATAGACCAATGTCAATAATCAGGAAAGGAATTCTTGAGGGTGGCTCAAAGGTAAAAGGTATACTATTTGGCAAAACATTGTTTCATCTTTTTACCCCACCTAACACAAGAAGCTACAACCCCATTACAACCCATAAAAAGCCATGTCATACTCACATGCTTGAAAAACTTGTTTACAAATATTTGACTAATTTACAAGTTTATGAGTAATGAGTGTTCATAGGGGAAGAGAGCAGTAAAACTACAAACTCTTCAATACTTGAGAAGTTAGTAGAGTAAATCTTAGAATTAGTGAGAGGCAAATTTTAGGACCTCAACCTCTAAATGGATGCTCAATTGATTATCACCTTAAATAAAAGAGTACGAGCTCATTTTATCGTTTATTTTGTTCTTTTTAAAAAAAGAAAAAAAAATACTTTGTAAGATCAAAAGTGTTTAGATGTCATAACCTTTTACTAGAAAGGATATGTTGTTTGAGGACATGCAATCCTCAAGTGTGGAGGAGTTGATAAATTAATATTTTTTATATTAATGTTACGTCTTTTAGATAAAGTTTTTAATATTTTTTACATATGTAATGCATAATTCCCCTTTTCTTTAGATGAATGCAATACAGACACATAAGGAAAAATGCAATAAAAATCAAGATTTTGCCCTAAAAAGAGGTAGCCATAAAACACTAGCATAATTGTGGAATTTCAACCACGCTTGTGCTCACTTCATAATCACCCAAAACGGTCGTACAATTTCAAGTACACTTATGCTCGCACCAAAAGATGTCTATGACACTTGTGCCAAGCCCAACATGTTTGTACACCTGCACGAAAGACACACAGCATAGTCGTGCTCAACTCTGCATGCCCGTGCACCATCACAAAATGCAAACACATTCGTGCGAGCCACTAGGAAGGTCCACTTTGCATAGTGTAAAAAGGGCAACCAAGAAGCAAGAAAATCACATTTTGACACATGTCATTGCATCTCATCACTTCTTAGCACACCACAATTAATTATGTTCATCTTTTCAATGTTTCTCTCTATTCCAAGGTTTTCTAAAACACACCAAAACGCATCTAGGAAGCCTAAAAGCAATGGAGGAGCAGAGCCCGTGACCTGTACAAGTTTTCCATCTTTGTTTGTTTATGTCTATTTTAGTTTGCTTGTCTTTTATCATCTATACGGATAGTTAAATCGTTTTTAAGTACTATGGTGTATTTGTGCTTAGAACTTTCAACTATTATTTTAAATGCAAGTTTTTGTTTCCTTTCCTTCAAACCTTCACAATTTAAATTATCTTATTAATTTACTATCCTTACGAGGAATTGATCACCTTTTGCATGTTTAATCAACTAATTAGTGGCTATCAATCTTAGTTAGTTAGTAGAATTAAAGAACAATTAAGTTTAGGGAAGTGTGTGACCAATCTCTTTCTCTAAACTTTTGATTTAATTACTAATAATTAGCTTCTATGAACTTAAAACTTTCTTATGTGTTTCTAAATGACTAAATAGAAACCATGCTAAGGCAAAGAATATTAAGGCATTAGACCAAGGACCCCTAATAGAATTAAGAAGTAAAATCAGTAATGCAAAGAGGTAGGATAAGAAAGTTGCATGAAACTGAGATTGAAACCAAGCCCTTAAATTTAAACAGATTAAAACCACTTCTTTTTGTATGAACTCTTACTTTTCTGTTTTACTTGCTTTTTCTTTTCACCATACAAACCTTTCCTAAAATTGATTATTTAAACAATGCATAAAACTCTTAGAAACCAACACACTAGTTGATCGGATATGATATATGAACTCACGTCCTTATTACTATTGTAATAGGGTACACTTGCCCTTAAGCGTTTTCCAAATTGCATCAATATGTCCAAAATATTTCTAAACCCCTAAAATAAATGTTATTTATCTATCTTAAAATGAATTAGGAACTAAAAACAATGATATCAATATTTAAAAGGGTGAAAATAAAATAAAAGTAGTTTATAAGGACCAAACCAAAATTTGTTCATTTTATAAAGATCAAAATTAGTAATGTTAAATTTTAGAAAGATAAAACTCAATCAAAAAATTTTATCGAGACTAAAAAACATGCTTAACTCTATTATCAATTATTATTATCCTATATGATATATTATATAATATTCTATATTATTCAATTAGTGTGTTGGTTTTATGTTTATAATTTTATTACATTAAATACTAATAGAATAATTACATTTAATAAGTAAAATAATTATGTGTATAGATGGTATATTTATTATTTAATTTTATTATATTAGTAAAAAGGTATTTTAACTCAATTAATGGTGTTGGAAACGGCTCTTGAAACCAACACATTAGTTATTGAATACAATATATGAACTCAAATCCTTGTTACTATTCTGATAGACACATTTGCCTTTAAGTATTTTTCAAATCGTATTAATATGATCAAAAAATTTTAGATCCCTAAAATAAATATTATTTATCTATCTTAAAATGAATTAGGAACTAAAATTTGATCATTTTATAAAGACCTAAATTAGAAATGTTAAATTTTAAAAAATAAAAATTAATAAAAAAATTTACTGGGACTAAAAATATATTCAAGTCTATTATCAATTATATATTATCCTATATGATATATTATATAATGTTTTATACTATTAAATTACGTATTGATTTTAGGTTTATAATTTTATTACATTTAATACTAATAGAATAATAACATTTAATACTAGTAAAATAATTATGTCCTTATTGCTGTGAGGATATTCTAACTAAATTAGCAATCTTGGGTTCAAGTCTTAGTAAGAAAGGGAATATTGATAATTTTATTTATTTTTTAGAATAAGTATCTTAAAATCATAATAAATTTGTTGTTAAATAATCTATTTTATGATAAATAGTTAATAATAGATAAGAAATATAGAAATAACAAAGAAAAAATATATAATAAAATAAATATTTTATTACAAAAATTTCTAAGGTCAAGAGTAACGTATGTAATACCTTTTATATAGATCATATTTTATTTTATATATAATAAATAATACAATTCATTTATACCTAATTAAAGAATGTACAAATATTAAATGTACATTTAATGCATCATTCAAGACAATTACTAAAGTAATGAAAAAATTAATTAGTTATGATGCTTCTTGAGTGAAAGTAGTTCCACTATTTGATTATATATAGTGTGCCTGAAGAACATGATTTACAAACAAGATGGAGTCTCCAAAGTATTCCATTGGCAAACTGGCATTCTTGTTAGCTTTTATCGTAATTGCTTCAAGTGAGAAATAATGATTTATATATTTTCGTCTTCTCGCATCATCAACTCAAATGAATTAATTTTTAATTCATTACATTATGATTTTTTACTCAAACCAAACATTTCTCATTTTACCTAAAGCTAAGGTTGTTCTTATGACTTGAATTATGCAGATATGTGCATGAAATCAGAAGCAAGGGGACCCATTATGCGGATTTTCTGTAAAACTGACGAGGATTGTCAACTTGGATGTCGAGGTCGGACAGCCTGTGGTTGCGCAGCCAAATGTATTAACCTAATTTGTTCGTGTCCACCAGCTTCCGCCAACAGTTTTATTAATCCACCACCCGCAAATTGAGTGCCAGAATCTTATGATGCAATTATCATGTTCTTAATATCCATTCTTCTTAATAACGACTCATTGCATCTCCTTCTGTATCCAAACTTTACATCATCAATATAATAATTAAATATTAAAGCTTAAGCTTTACTTTTTCCTATTTTTTATTGGTTAATACTTCTGTTGATACCCTCGACCACAATAGATTCGGTTGCATTCAGCGACCGATTCAATTTCGATTTCTAAATTATTTACTTTTTTTACTTTTTGCGACCAACATTTTCTGTCGCTAAAACGTAATGCCTTTTATATTTAGCAGCGGAGTTTTTTTGTACTTGTCCTTTAAATAGTCAAACTTTAGCGACAACATCTTCGCTCCTTGAATTTTATCATAATTAGCAACTGAAATATTTAGTAATCACAAAATTCAGTTGTGAAAATAGTGGCTAAATAACACCAATAACCAATATGTTTTCTGACAAAATCAGTCATTATTAGTGACAGAAAATTTGTGGTCATAAAGTTCGACTGTTAAAAAAACATTTTACTAGTAGTGTATATAAGGAAATACTTTCAATAACTAAGTAATTTTATAAGGATAATTGTTATCCTCCATGTTTTTTTTTTCATGGTTCAAGGAAAAGATATTTTTTCAGTAAGATGAATAAATATTTATAACTAGATGTTATAGTTAATGGTCAAAATTAAAATATAAATGTGAGTTATAGAACTGTCGCATAAAGTTCTATCTAAAATCTTATTTGGATATGTATTATTTGGTTATAATAGGATGCATAGAAATCAAGTATGCTTTAATTCTTCTTAACTTAACCTAAATGAAGTGGTGGAAATGTTCAAGGTAAAATAACTTATTTATTATTAATTTGAAGTTAATTAAGTTTCTAAACTACATTAATTTAACTTAATGATAAATGGACTCTTACATTTTCGGTTCATAAATATCTTCTCTCTTCAGGGGAGTTCATTAAAAATAGTACATGAAGTTAATTGTTCGCTGATCTATTAAAGGCACAAAACTGAAGCTAAAATAAGGGAAGCAAAGTTGTGAAAAAGTCAAAAGGAGAATGTGATACCAGGGAAAAAGAAGAAACCCAACGTAACCGTACAGGAATAGAATTAAAGTAGGATAAATCTAGTTAAATTTTACCCTAAAGTGGCTCAATTAACCTATTTTCAGCTTTCAGTTAATTTTTAAATATATACAGCCTTGTAACATAAATCCATGAATCAAATATTATGTTGATAAAATATAAATAAAGTATTAAATATACAATTATGTAACAAAAGGAAATGCATAAGACCATCGGTCATGACAATTATGAATACAATAAAAAAATACTATATGATGTATAATATATTTATAACTAGTGAATCAATCAATAAATATTACGCTGATAAATAAATAAATAAAATATTATATTTACATTTAAGGTATCAGTTATATATGTAAAAAAAAATCAGTTCACACTCAAAATAATTATTAAATATCGATAGGGTCTACCTTAGTTAGTTGGACAAAGTATGTGGATAGCGTAAAGTCCTTGTACTAAGGTATTTGCGGATCAATTTGAATCGATTTTGAGAAAAAAAAAACTATCTGATTTAAAGACTAAAAAAAAATGTGCAGTTCAGTTTCATTTAGATTGTTTTTTTGAAAAAATTAGATCCAATATAATCCAATAGTTTTACCAATATTTTAATTTAATATTACTAAAGACTTTAACTCAAATATTGAAAATTATTTTTAAAATAAATAAATTATTTTTAAGGATAAATATATTAATAACTTATTTAAAAATTAAGAACAAATAAGATAAAAAGAAAATCACGTTAAATACTCAATTAATTATTTTATAATATATTTTATTTTTTTAAAGGAGAAATAAATATATATACTCAAAAAAAATTAAAAAGAATAATATATATATAATTTTATTATATTGGTTGGATACATGAATAAGAAATATAATTAAAAAAACTTTTAGTATATATATATATAAAGTTACAAAAACATATAATAATTTATAAATACTAAAAAAAATATTGGTTCAGTTTGAATTGATTTAATTTTACAAATTTCATCTAAATTCCAATCTGATCCAATCAGTTGTATTAGAAAATTAAACAATTTTAAAAAAAAATGATTTTTTTTTTTACTCTTCGATTTTTTTATCCATTTGCAGTTATTTTGTATTGTTCTAGACATGAACCCTGCGTGTTACTATGTTTGATTCTTATGAATAAAAAATACAATTACTAAATACTAATAATGGAATAAAAAAATGAGTTATTCTGCTTTTTCTTTTATTTATTAAATTGGTCCTACCATTTGAATATATACATGTGCCTAAAGTGACGAACAAGGTGGACTCTTTTTGTTAGCAAATTGGCATTTTTATTAGCTTTTTTCGTTACTTGAGGGGAGAATAATGTTTTATTTTCATCGTCATCTCTCAACTCAAATGAGTTGGGTGAGAATAGAATTTTTTTAAATAATAATAAAAATAATTCAAAATGATGTGGTTTGAGATATTGTGGACTAGATGGGGTTGGGAGCAGGTAGGAGGTGTTAATGCCTCTTGGCATAATGTAAAGGAGGCGCCTTACCATTCAGTGTCTCTTACATTTTGACACACACAAAGGAGGCGTCAACATGGGTCACGTCTTGTATGTGTGTGGCAAAATGCGAGGAAATGTTGCACGGTGCAAACTATACTAATAATTAATAAAATTAAAAATATAACCTATAATAATAATAACTAATTTATATTTTCTATCTAAAAAAATAAATATAGTAAAAAATAGTAACGAAATAAAAATTGTAAGCTATACTAATTATATCAACAATTTTTATTTTTCTACCTAGAAAATTAATATAATAAAAAGAAGTAAACATATATAACAATTAATAAAAATTAAAAATATAAACTATATTAAAAATAAGAAATAAATATATTATTCTACCTAAAAAAATTAATATAACAAAAAGTAAAAATATATAATAATTAATAAAAAATACAAATATAAACCATATTAAGAAATAAAAACAACTTATATTATTCTAAAAAAAATAATATAATAAAAACAATAAACTAATATAATGATTAAAAATTAAAATATAAACCATACTAATGATAATAACATTTTTCTATACACTACATTATGATTTCAAAGTGTTATATAAAACTAATGTTATTATTATGATCTATTCTACCTATCTTTCTTCAATTTCCTACATATCTCAATTTCCATTCTCCGATCTCTATTTACTTTAACATCTTTTAAAATATTTTGTTGTTACTTCGTGATCATGATTGCTACAGTAGGTAACATCTTTTATATATTATATATATTGTTCTAGGGTCAAAATTAACGTGTATATAATGCGTTTTATATAGATCATATTTTATTTTATAGATTCACTTAATAGTAACTTATGTTAAACATAGTTGACATCATTTTATGGTTAATATTGACACATTCTTGGGTTATTAGACTTAATTCTCATTATGATGTTGTTATTTTGTTTAGACCATATTTGGAGTTTTAAAACTCCAAATTGGACAATCTTGGTGTCTAAGGAAAGATAAGACAAATATCTACGATTTCTCTCTTTTAAGATCAATCTAGTTTGACCATCTTTCGTGTTAAAAGTCCGCATGAATTTGTAGCATCTCCATCCACTCTATTAAGCCTTTCTTTGTATATTCTGGCCCAATTTTGGGACCTTGGTTGGTGGGTCTTTGGACTGCAAATTCCTCTGACCTAGACCAACTCCCTTGGAATTCAGAATATGTAATAATTAGTTAGTAGTTAGTTAGTAGGAGTTAGAAGTTAGAAGTTAGAAGTTAGTTAGATGTTGTTTGGGACTTTTCACATTTTCAGTGTTGAAGGTTTCTTGGATTGAAAGTTTCCTCTCTTCTCATTTTTTGTTCTTGTTTTGTATGGTACTACGTTTTTTGTACGATTATCATGGAAGACTAAGCTATCTTATCAATTCAAGGTTCCAAGATTGTAATCAGTTTGAGTTCTTGAATTTTTTCTCATGCAAATTTTACTTTGTTCTTTCCTTTCCAATTCTTGACCATTTTCATTGATTAGACAGTTGATTGATCATCTAAAATCAACCAATTATGTGTTTGAAATTCATTCTAATTAGAGATTGCGATTGTGATATAAATTTGTATAGATGAATGTTAGATGATTATCTAATGAATCTTGAGTTATATGAATTTACATCCTTATTAGAACCATGATAATAAAACTACGTGATTGAATTTTTGGATTAATGTCATATAATTTTATTTAGTTCAATTTTATTTTGTTTAATTTTATTTGCCATAAATATTTTTTCTAGATGATTCTATGCTTTGATATAATTATCATGTATAATACATTTACTCCTAATGAATCAATGAATACAATATTAAAGTTATATTTAAGGCATCATTTAAGACATTTACTAAAGTAATGAAAAAATTAATTAGTTAACATGCTATTTATATGAAACTAGTCCCACTATTCAATTATATACAGTGTGCCTGAAGAACATGTTTTATAAACAAGATGGAGTCTCAGACGTATTCCTTTGGCAAACTAGCATTCTTGTTAGCTTATTTTATCATTGCTTCAAGTAAGAAATAATGAATTATTTTCTGCTTCTCTCATCTCTCAACTCAAGTTAATTAATTTGTATTCATTACATTCTGATTTTTTTACTCAAACCAATTCTTTCGCATGTTACCTAAAATTATGGTTGTTCTTATGACTTGAATTATGCAGATATGTGCATGAAATCAGAAGCAGGAAAGGTGGGGCTTTTCTGTCTTATCGACGCCGATTGTCCAGATGCATGTATAAGTCCGTCAAATTGTAAATGCGACAAATGTATTGACCATATGTGTCAGTGTGCGCCACCTCCACCTCCCACCAACAATTTTCTTTATCGGCAACCCCCAAATTAACTTGCGATGCAATTATCAAGTTCTTAATGTTCATTGTTCTTAACAATGACTTATTGCATCTCTGTGTATCCAAACATTACATAATGAATATTAATAAACACGAAAACGTCGGCTTTACTTTTTCCTTATTTTTTTCTTGATTAATACTTCTGTACATTTAATATCAATACATGGTGATAAAAAGAAATACTTTTCACAATTAAAAAGAATTATAGTTGAGATTCAATTCTAATTAAATATTTCATACGAGATTATAATTGTGGTCATTTTTTTTACCATCATATTTGTCACACTACTTTTATCGGCAGCATCATCACGACCACTGTATTTACTACTATTACTATCACTAATAATAATGACAACAAAAATGATAGTGATAACAACAATAATGAAAACAATGATGATGGCAAGAATAATGGTTTCATAAGATATTTTTAATTAGATTTTAATATTAGCCACAATTTTTTCTAAATTGTGACAAGGAGTGAATGGTTGAAACTTTTTATTTTCTTATTGTAAAATTTCTCTTTGAAATATCTCTTATGTAAGATCTAAGGAGAGTATCAGGTAAAAGAAATGTTTACATAAGATGTATCAAGTGAAAGGATTTTTTTTTTTATGTGAGAGTATGGTGAATAAATATTGACTATTAAATCTAAAGTTAATGGTGAAGATTAAAATTATATACAAGTCATGTAATTTCTAAAATCATATTTATATATGTATGTATTATCTAGTTAATATGGATGCATAGACATTTTAAAGGTATAAAACTTGTAATCATTTATATACCATTGCATTATATCTGTCTTCAATTTTCCTCACAATGTGCATTCATATTCTTTGTTAGGTTTCTACATTCCCTAAAAAATAGTAAAAAATAAGACTAGGTAATGGCTTAAATTTGTGAATCTTATTTAGTGGAGGAGACATCAACTTTTGTCTCATTTTACTATCCTGATAAATTGAAATGTGAAGGACTAGGATGTCTCATAATGTTGTTGCAGGTGAAGGTTCTTCATCTACTCTTCCTATATCAATATTTAATTACCCAAGAAAAAACGAATAACAAATCCATAGCATATTTTTTAGAGAGTTCAATCCCACAACTTTAAATGCTCAAATTGACCACGACATTTTGTCAAATTTTCCTGCATGGTTCAAACATTATGTAGATTAACACTTTTTAAGTTATTTAAATGTCTTTTTGTTCATAATAATATGGTATATGATGCTCATCATTAAAATTTTTAGGTTCTAAATTCAAAAAATAATATTTAAGATTCATTATTGGTTAATTTGGCATGAGGACTTAAGAGAAAAGTTGAATCATGGCCTATCTATATTATAAATGGATATAAGTTCCACATTATTTTCTAGAGTGGAAGCATGAATTCCTTAAATTATGGTCTTTACATAGAAAGTTGTTTGATATCATTCAATTATAGTATATTGGCTTCCTAATAATGAAGTTAGTTCTCTTCAAGTGTGATTGATTTGACAGCACTCCTAATATAAGGACAAATGTACATAATAAATATGAGATTGTTGAAGTACGAGAATTACGAAGACATAATAAAGCATACAACCCATTCATATTTGTATAACAAGCTGAACAAATTTATTATACATCATATCCTAAAGGACATCACAGTTGGTTGGCTGTAATCAAGACAAAAGGCTTAGAATAGAATTATTGATAATATAATAAGTGAGAGTGAGCAAGAGGCTCCATACCAAGATGATAACTTTGTTAGACTTCAAGTAGTGTTGCTATTGACCCAGATGTCATTGACAATTCTCTTGTAGATATTGATGGTGGTGGAGAAGAAGTAGATAGACAGTTATTGGATCAAACAGACTTAGATGAACCAAACGAGGATGCATACATATCAAGTGAAGATAAGATTGAGAGTGATCTTAATGATACATATACCCCTTAGGTGATTCATACATTAAAATCAACTACATATCTTGTGTTAATTCTTTTCTATGTTTGTATGATTGTTGTTTGTAACTATTACTTATAGTGATTATGAAAGGAAAGATAAGTAACATGTTTGGTGTAGAAAAAATGATCAAGTTTGAGTTTTCTCTCACAAGTTGGGTTACTTTTTTTTTACTAAAGAAATAATATTTCACTTTACTTATGTTTGTTCTTAAATTTCATATATGTAACAATTTCTACATACAAATGGTAGACAGAGGTAGAAGTGATGATTGTAGACCATCTAATCGTGGCAGGGGTCAGGGTGTTGGTGGGAGAGCTCTAACCACCATCAACTTTCTCACTTCTACCATTCACATCTCAACCTTGAGTCAACAATTCCTATTATCCAACGGGGCACACTTCCTATGGTTCATGAGGAACCAAAGCCTACCTTTGTAGGGGAATCAATTCCTACTATACCTTCTGTAGTGGTTACACCTTTGGCACCAAAAGGTTTATTGACACCTAAATACCCATATCTACACTCTAAACATCCAATTGATAAAAGGTCTTTGCTTCATACAATAAACAAAGAGTAAGTAAATTTTAATATAACAAATAATTTTTAAATAAAATTTTTTAAATATGACTTTAATAATATCATTTTGCATAGATTTACTCCAGTACATGGCCCTTCTGTTGTCATCTCATGGATCATTAGACAAAAATTTGATCAATCATGGCCGATTTGGAAAAAGGTACAACTTCAAGTTCGTGACATGTGGTTCAGAGAATTTAAGGTAATTTGAATTATGGTTCAATTTAAATTTATTGCTTATTGTATTATGTTTGTTGCTTAACTCATTTTTTATGCAAAAAAAGTATAGGTGGAACCCGTAACAAGAACAAATCATCAAAGCTAGTTTTGAGCAAAAAGGTTCACGTGTTTTGAAAAATGCAATGAACAAGATTAGAAATAGTCAGGATAATGCAACTTCGATTATAACCAATGTCCAAGCAACCTTGGACCAACATTTAGGCTCAACAAAATTCCAAAACAAGAGCTTTATTGCCAAGGCAAATCAAGCTATTAGTAAGGGAGTCTTAACCTATTGTGGTGGGTCTATATCTACTATAGCTCACTATGAGAAAATGATAATTTTATTTGCTTTTTATTTTACTTAATTTCTTCAAATTCAATATAATTAACTAGATATATTACAATTTAAAATCTTGTTTAAATTTATGTAGACTAAAAAGCTTCAATAGACACCAACTACTTGGGAGGTGGTGGAGAAAACAAAAAAAAAATAAAGAATGGAAAATCTACAAATGATTCCCCTTCTACCTCTATCAATGATGATGACATGTATTACGACATTGTTGGAGGTAAGAATGGCAAAGGGAATGTATATGGACATGGTGAATTAAGAAATAAGTTCACCCGCTCAACACGTCTTCAGTTTTCTTTAATTGGGATGCCAATGGTAGAACAACTTAAAGAAATGCGTGAGACATTCATAAATTGAATTATACGACTATTGGAGGTAAGAATGACAAAGGGAATGTATATGGACTTGGTGAATTAAGCAATAAGTTCACTTGCTCCACACGTCTTTAGTCTGCTTTAATTAAGATGTCAATGGTAAAACAACTAAAAGAGATGTGCGAGACAATTCATAAATTAAATAATGAGCTAATTGCAAAAGAAGATAAGGAGAAGTTACTTAAGGAAAAATGTGGTGTAATTGGTATATAATCATGAGGAGAAAAGTGAGTAAATGGGACAACAAAGTGAAAAATGGAACAACAAATGCAACTTATTTTACAACAAATGCAACTTATTTTACAACACTTGCAACTTAAGTCACTTATGGAAAACCCCAGTCCACTAGATAATAATGAGGACTCCGTTGACAATGCTTAGGATAATTATGTTGATAATGCACTAAAGGACCATATATTGCATGCTTATTTTCATTTTATGATAATGTATTTTTTGTTGGTACTTTAATTGATTATTGTTTTATATATTATATTTCATTGTAGTTATTGAGATACTATTTTTGGAATTTATATATCTTTTGTTATTCATAGTGTGATTATGATTTTGATTATTTATAATTATTTAGCAAGTTAAAATTATAAGTTACCTATTACAAATATAAATAAAAAGAAGTTACAAATTTAGCAACCGAAAAATTCTATCGCAAAAATGCAAATTAGGATATTTCTAACATGAAATCAAGAAAAATTTAGCAACTAAAAAATATAATTATCCATTCAATCGCTATGTAACGACAAATTTAGCAAATAATGTTTCTTTGGTCAAATGTTATTTTTTATAGTCACCGTGATCTTAAAGAAAAATAATAATTATTTTTTTACTTTTCTTTTAATATTTAGCAACTAAACTAGCGACAAAATTTTTTGTAGCTCAATTGATTCAATGTTTACTTGATCCCAAAAACTTTAGCGATGATATAGTTTCCTTAGTGGTGGAAATTTTTTATCGCAAATCAGTGACAAAAAATATTTGGTTGCTAAATGCCTTAACAATGAGTTTTAGCGACTATGCATAGTCAGTCAAGCCATTTAGCATCAATTTTATGGGTATAGCGATCGATATTTGGGGTTGCTAAATAGTTAATTTTTTATATCTTATTACAAGCTTGTGGTATGAATGCAAAAGCTAAGTAGAAACACACAAGGTAACTACATTATATCAACCATAAAACACTCCACAAATGCATATGATACGATGATGATACACTCCTAATTATTACTTCATATGTGACACTCACTCCCCCAGTCATATCCTCTACTTGCAACTTGGTTCTTAAAGGTCTTTTTTTTTTTTGTTAATTTTAACTTCAAATATTAATTCCTAATCCAATACTTATTTTCCCAATATATCTTTACTAATAAGTGATTAAATAAACTTTTAAAACATACACATATTTAAATAACTAATTAAAATACTGTATAACACATACAATAAAAAAATCAAAATATTACCTGATATAACTCTAATCTAGGAAATATCACTCGAACCTAAGGATAAGTTAATTTAACTATTAAAAGACCATATGAGTTTTCCTTGTTCACATTCATTGGTTTGGTGAGCTTCTACACAATAAAACACAATCAAAATATTTACTAGATCGGCCAATAACCTCTCTTTCCAAAAAAAAAAAATTTAATAAACTGCACCATTTATTATCGGTCAACTCTTCCATTTAAGTTATACAAGCATCCTTATCATGTGAAACCTTATACAGCAAATAAAAAGAATGTTTTAGACGAAGTTATCGATACTAATATTATGTAAAAACCGAACTTCTTTCCCAAGAACTAGCATTGTTTGTTAATATAATATCAAATTGTTAGTATAAACTCAAAATGCTTGTATTAACAGTTTAATTTTCATTAGACAAAAGCTATATTAACGGAAGTTAATCCAATATTAAGTAGTTAGTAAATGACTTTTTTTAGCAGATATAACAATGAAGTTTTAGTTGACATTGCAAATAAAAGTATGACAATCAACATCTCTTCAAAGGATATATTAAACCTTGATATATTACAGTTTTTTATATAAGACAAAATGAAATATTAAAAGGTGGAATACAACGAGTACTATTGTGCATTAATTACATCACTGAAGTCAAGAAATAAGATGGTAATATAAACTTACTAGTAATTTTGACTACAATAGGATGACATATGTATAATGATGTTCAAGTTTAACTTTAATTTATGGTCTGCTTCGGACTTTTATCATTTCTACAATCTCAATTATGTTGAAATCAGTAGACACGTGTATTATTTAAGTGAATGTAGTATTTAATCTTAAAAAATACACATGTATGTTTAGTGTGCTAGTAAGTTTTAGCGGGGAAAGTTATGTGAATCATTTTATGCACGTACATAATATGATTTGCTTCTTAAATACATATAATTTGCAGCGCCACTTCCAAACATAATTGAGCCTACATCCATCATAATTGATACATCAATAAATAAAATATTATATTTATATTTATTGTATTAGTGAAGACAATAATTAATGCAATATAAAAATATTTTAATTATCTTGATTTTGGGAGTCAAGCTGCTCCCATCATTTGATTAGATATACATGTGCCTGAAGAACGGGATGGACTTTTCACGATATTCAATTCTGTTGGCAAATTGACATTTTTACTAGCTTTATTTGGCATGGCTTCATTAGAGAATATTTTATTTTCATCTCCTCTCATGTCTCAACTCAATGAATAATTATTTTATACACTAAATTTTGATTTTTTTTTTTTTACTCAAACAAAATCGTTCACATATTGCATAAAATTAACGTTGTTCTTATAATCTTGTGTTACTTGGATATGCATGTATACGTGCAAGGTGGTCTTCACATTTTATGGGTATAAAGTAAAATAATAAATAAGACTTTTTTATATATCAAATTTGTTAAAGTAAATATGTTATATAAAATTTGACACATAACTTTATCAAAAATAATATATTTTATTATATTAATTAAGTGAATAATATAATTTTAAAAATATTCAAAAAAGATGATTATATTTTTTTTCTTCAATTTACTTCTATCTTACTGTTTATAATTGAAAACATCAATGTCCGAACTTAAATATTGTATGTAGGTTGTTTATTAATATATTAACTTTTAAGTTTTAGTTAAAATTTTAGTTTGAGTATTATACAAGATAAATATTTATTATATAATTATAATTATTTTATAATCAATAAATATTTTAAATATATAAAATATATAATATATTTTAAATTTATAAAAATAATTTAAATTGTGATATAAATATATTTTTAAAATTAAAATAAATAGATAGTTAAGAAAATTATATATGTATGTGTGTAAATATTAAAAAAAGATATTTTTTGCCTAAGTGTGTGAAGTACACCTCTTAAGACGAAGAGAAAGAATATTACAATTCTCTAATTGAGAGTGAGAATTTCACTATCAAGTTAGAAATTTTAATTTATAATATAGAAATATATTTCCTTGTAATATTTCATTTTTATTTTGTATTTCTTATTTAATTGAAAAAAAAAAAAACAAGAACTTTAAGTATGAAATTATCACATGTTTACTCTATTTTTTTATACATCACACTGAACTTCATTTAACATGAATTTTTAAATTTAACAAAAGAAAAAATAAAAATAATAATTTATAAGCACATGTCACATTTTAATTTATATAAAGAAAAAAAAATATAATATTAGAGATAACAATTTCAACTATTTATAAAAATAATATAAAAAATTTACCACATAATTATATTTTTATTTTTATTTTTTTGGTCCTTACCAACCTTAGACCCTAGGCAGTTGCCCCCTAACCTACCCTTAGACCAACTTTGGCTATCCTTACATGATTATAAAACTCTCAGTTAAGTTGTTTATGAAAATTCATATAATTTTTTTCTCTCATGAGAAAATAAGCATCATATAGTATATAAGTTCATTCAATGTTAAATAATAAATTTCATTTGTATACAAAATCTCATCATAAAATCTATATACAACAAATACACTTAATTTCCTGAAACATCATTTCCTGGTATAAATAAAGATATACATCGAAGCAATAATGCAATAGTCATTTTAGAACTCATAAGTCCCCAGTACTAGTGGCTAAAACACCACAAGAACAATATTAAAATCAAAGTCTTCAAGGTCTCTAGATGGATTTCCTCTTTGGTGAATAAGATCTTTCGTGCAAAGAATTTTTATCTAGAAGTGAATGCATCACCAAGCCATCTTCTTCTATGAATGCAAAAAATCTTTACCTAGAAGCATTCTTCTCTCTTTTGATGCGAGCCCATAGTCAAATTTATTTGTCACTCTATTACCAAAAATTCAAAAAATCAAATTAGACTCCAAAAGTTATCAAATTTACCTAAGTTTCAAGGTAGTAGTTGATGGAGTTTCTAAGACTTGTCTACTACTCTCCCTTCTCATCCCATTATCATAGACACACATCTCTCACTCCCTCTTACTTTGTTTTTCTCTCTTTCTCCCAAAGTTCCTCCAAAATCCTAAGTCTTAAAGCCTTCAAGCTCCAAATTCAAGAGTTCAAGAATCAAAGCAAAGCCTTATTCTTTTCTTCCTTTCCTTGGCCCCTTGTTGCTTCTAATTTTGGCTCCAAGAAACAAATTTCTCTCTTCACACCTCTAAAAAACTCCCTCATTTTGGCATTCTCTTTAGGGTAAGGAAAGCTTACTTCACAAACTTCAATTTTTGTACTTTAAAGTCGATTCAAGGTGTATTTCTTGTCCTTGTTGGTTAGAATATGTGATTGGTTGCATGTTTGCAAAGTTGTATTATTTTAAGATTGTTGTCAATTTGATTTTCACTTCAACATACCTTAATTGTTTCTCCATAACTTTATGTGATTGATGAATTTGAGTGCAACTTGCAATTTGGCAAAATAGGCAGGAGAATCACTTAAATACGTTAAGAAGTGAATTCTAAAATTAGATGTGAATTTTGGTCTAGCATACTGAAAACGTTAATGACTTGAGTTTTTGTCATTTTGACTTCTATGAACATCTTTCATAAAAAAAAAAATATGGTTAAAATCTAGACTCCATAAGCTTTGACATGTTGCGTCATACACCTTTAATTCATCCAATGAATATAGTAAAAATTAGTTTCACTCGAGAGAATATGCAAAGTCTTTTATCTGATTGACGTTTTAAAAATAGTTTGATAAAAATACTCATATCTTTGCACCGATCTTATTTGAACATTTAACATATTTTTTTTGAAAAATAGACTTCTAAAGCTATCACATTTTTCCAAAGTATATAATTTTTTGTTTCAATCTGAAAGAGAAAAATGCAATTGAAACTGACTATGTTGCAGAAGTTTGAGTCTGACCTCTTTCCACTCAAATATTAATCATGTTTTCTATTTTTTTTTTAGACGTGGGTTGTTGCTTTAGAAAATATGCATTTAGGCCTTTAAAATGATATATGATTGTTTCTAAAAATAATCATTTAAATATCCAAATCTGTCTGAACCTGGAGTTAAAACAAAGACAATTTTTAGTTTTATATTCTTTCCCTTTTAAATAATTTGAAGCCATATTTAGTGATTTTACATAAAAATTTATAAGTATTTGAAACTGATTTTTAAAGCTTAAATTTAAATTTTTAGAATTTATTAAGTTATATTACATTTTATTATAAGGTTTAGAATTTAAAGGCTTTTTGAGAACATAAGGGTATTTTGATAAATTTCACTTTTTATACTTGATGACTAAATTATGTCTTTAAAACTAGTGGAACAAGGAAAATTTTCTTTTTTAAGTTAAGGACAAATACATTTTAATAGAAGTTATTATGAGATTTCACATTTTGGGTATTTTTAAAATTAATCATAAATCTTCAATAGTTTGGGATCAATTATTAAGCGGGAGAGTAATGTAGTAATTTTATTTCAACAATTAACTTGACAGATTCTAAAGAAATTTCTAAATATCCAAACTATATAATTTTATTAAAATATCCTTATTTTCTCAAAAAGCCTTTTGAAAATTCTATAATAAAATGTAATATAACTTAATAAATTCTGAAAAATTAATTTAAGATTTAAAAATCAGTTTTAATACTTATAATTTTTTCTTTAATTTTTAAAAATAATTAAATATTGCTTGAAATTATTTTAAAAGGGAAAGAACATCAAACTAAATTTTTCTCTATTTTAACTTCCGATTCAAATATAGATTTGGATTCCTAAACAAAAAAAAAAACATATATCATTTAAAAGGCATAAATTTCTATTTTCTAAAACAACAATCCCCATCTAAAACAAAAATGTACAAAAAAACTTTATTAATATCTGAGTGGACAAAGGTCACACTTGAACCTCTATAACACAATCAACTTCAATTATATTTTTCTCTTTCAAATCATAAACAAAAAATATAAAATTTGATACATCTTGATAGCTTTAGAAGTCTATTTTTCAAAACAAAAAGTATACCATATGCTCAAATAACATCAATTCTAAGAAATATGAATGTTTTACTAAACCATGTTTAAAACGACAATTAAGTTAGATACTCTATGCATGCTTTATATTCAAATCAACTTCTACCATATCCATTGGATGAATTAAAAGGTGTATGACTCATCATTTCAAAGCTTATTAAGTCTAGTTTTTACCATATGTTTAGTTTTCTCAAACAATGTTCATAGATGTGGAAACAACTAAAACAAGTTTCAAAGATCAGTAACAATTTTGGTGTGTGAAATCAAACTTCAAATCTAATTTTAGAAATCATTTCTTAACATATATTAAGTGATTTTTGTGCCTATTTCATAACCCAAGATGTCTAGTTTTCAAAAATGCAAATGATGATCAAATCCATCAACCAAATAAAGTTACAGAGAAATGACTAAGGCATGTCCAAGTGAAAATCAAATTGACAACATGCTCAAAATAACACAACTTTGCAAACATGCAATCAATCACGTATTCTATAACCAATAATGACCAAAAATACACCTTGAATCAAAATTAAAAACACAAAAATAAAAGTGTATCAAGTAATATTTCCTTACTCTAAAGAGAATGTCAAAATAAGAGAGCTTTTTTAAAGGTGTAAAAGAGAACTTTGTCTCTAGGAGCCAAAATCTGGAATCAAACCATCATGAGTTATTATCCAACCATTTTACCACATCAAAACAGAAAAATCTCATGGTGAGAAGAAGATAAACATTTAGCCAAAGAAAGAAAAGAGAAGGAAGAAATGAAAACAAACTTACCAAAAACAACAAAATGACCAAGGTAAGGAAAGAAAGAACAAGGTCTTGCTCTGTTTCTTGAACTTAGGTGTTTAAAAGCTTTGGAACTTAGAATTTTGGTAGAGCTTTGGGAGGAGAGAAAAGCAAAGTGAGGAGTTGGGAATATGTGTCTACGATAATGAAACGATGAGGGAGAGTAGTAGACAAGTGTTAGAAATCCCATCAACTACTACCTTGAAACTTTGGTAAATTTGATAACTTTTGATGTTCAATTTGATTTTTGACCTTTTGGTAATAAAGTGGCAAATAAATCTAACTATGGGTCAGCATGATGAGAGAGAGAAAATTGGTTGATTGCAATTTAATACTAATTGGTATTCTTTGGAAGGAATTAGGTAGGATAGAGAGAAAAAATAAAATTTTAATAAATTTAAATTAAATTGGACTCATGACAATCACTTTATTAATGATTTAAAATTTCTAAGAGTAATTTAGAAAGTTATAGAGTGTGTTATTAACTTTAGAAAAAACTACCAAATTTATATTTTAATTGAATTAAGATATTATTATTTTAATCAATAATTTAAAATAAAATAAAAATTTTACAATAACTTAATTATAATTAATAGAGACTAGTTATAATTAAATCTTTAAAATTTTTAACTATCCGCTCACTTTTCATGACATGTTCAAAGTCCAAAGCAATTCCGATTTTAAAATAATTTTCTATTAAAATTTGCACTAAAAAATCACACATTTATTAATTAATTTTATAAAATTAAATTTTATTATCTCTTAGGTTTGTTTTCAATCAATATATTAATAAAGAAAAAAAAAAGAAAAAAAGTGTTACATGCGTGGAATAAGATGCATTGCGAGAAAGTACTGTGACGATGACTAGGATTCTACGAGTGTCAAGTTAGATGTATTGAAAATCCATTTTGCTGCAGATCCAGATGTATTAAACGTGTCATGTCTTCCGCCATTAATATTCTTAATCGAGCACCCCCAAATTGAGTGCTAAATCTTGTGATGCAAGTATCTAGTTCTTAGTACTCATTGTTCTAAATAATGAATGATTGCATCTCTCTGTGTATCCAAACATCACATCATGATGTTAATAAAAAAAATACTAAAACTTAAGCTTTACTTTTTCCTTATATTTTCCTGATTAATACTTACTTTCAAGATAGGGTGACAAAAAGAAGTTGATTATTGCCATATACAGTATAAAAAAGGGATGTTGAATCATTTCCAAAATTTTTTAAAATTTTCTTAATACAATGTATACATATATTTACATATTGTCTCCATAATTTGAAATGTAGTAAAAAAAAATACATAATATGTATTGCCATCCACAATGATAAGATCTTCAAAATTTCTGAATTCGCTATTGCGTGAGCCCCTTCCATAAATCTGATAAGATCTTCCAATTGCTACCCAAGTCATCATTGATAGTCCGGGTTAATAAATAGTTGCTGAAAGAAAAATTTATATTTCTTCACTCATATCCGAAGAATTTGGAACTTCAGAGACTTTAACAAATGGCAAAGGAAGTGTATTTTTTTCTTCCCTAAAAGGAAGTAATTTTCCTGAATATAAGCTCTTAATGATCCAGCTATAAGGCTGCAAGAGAAAATCAACAGAGAATTCAGAAACACCCACACCTCACAGACACGTGAAGTTTATAAGGTGAGAGCATGATAAGTGAGTGAGATTAATCATAAAAATCCATGAAAGATTGAAATGTCAAACCATATTATATAGGAAATGGCAGATTCATAAGCATGTTGATTGATGCACAACAAATAACTTATTTTCACAAATATTGGGCAGTGTAAACTATATTCAAATCTGAAATACGGAATTACTACTACTTACCATCATTGGAATATTCCGCTCTTTGGCACAGTACTTAAGGTGACGTGATATTGTAGCCTTATCTTCAACTACAATAGCTCCAACCGAAGTCCTTTCCTCATCAATGCTCCGTAATAACCATTGAAGAGTTTTGAACACTTGTCCACCTCCATGCTGCGCCCAAACATGCACACACGCACAAGTTTATAAAGATGCTAAGAGATACTGTATTAGTATAATCGTATCAGTACCTACATTGCATTGCCACATTAAAGTTCAAGTTGTACATTTAGATAACTTCATGTTAGACAAGATAGCGTCGATATTTTCTAGAGTCTTGTAAGCACGAAGATATCTCAGCCTAGCTAGTATGACGTGAGGATTTCATTACGTTCAAAAGTCATCAAATGTATGTCAATTACCATAAAGTACGGATTTGTTTAAGAAACTCAGCAATTCGAACCAAAATTGTAGTCAACCAAACCAAAATAAAAACTTCCTTCTTTTCTATTAATAAATTAAAGAGAAATACTAAAAATACACTTAATACTCTCTCTTTATTGTTTGAAATTTATTAGAAATCATGAATTTTAGTAAGTTACACTTCATATTTAATAATTCTCTTCTGATTTTGTAATTTCTAATAAACTTCAACTAATAGGAAAGCGTGTTGCACTCCTCATAAATTAAAACATAAAATACGAATAAAAATTGGTAAATAGTGGAAATTTTACACCAAAGAGTAGGACATATCAAGGGTCAACTTAAGATAAAAGAAGAAAAAGAAAAGGTAAAATAAGGTAAGATCTTACCTTAATGATACATGCCAATTTGGTGAAGAAACTAGGCTTCCCATGAAGCAGAATTCCTACTCTTTCAAAAATATGTTTTGGGTTTCTTTGATGAATTGCCGTCCCAATCCTGGTCCACTTCATGTCATTTCGATTTGGAAGAATCATATATCTAATACAATGAAACGAAAATCATTAAACTAAGAGAAGGATTTGATGATCTTGACAACACGTCACTAAAATTGGAAACATTGTTATTACTGCCACTATCACTGCCACCATGAGCTAAAAACATCTAACCAACCAAATAAATTTGTTATTTTAAAATAATCATATTATATTTAAACTTTTAATGATTAATAATTAAATAATTTTTTGATAAGATATTTATGATTAGTTTTATTTTCAAACTTCAGATCTTATATATACCCAATAAAATAGGAATTAAATGTAGAATTATAATCCTACGTCTAATTCTTTGCACAAGCCAAATGTAAATCTATATTATTACCAATTCCAATTTTGTTAGTATTGGAATTGAAATAAAAATCCTAAACTACAATTCTAATTCCATCATCCTAACATACCCTTGGGGATCTATATTCCTAATGATACGAAAAAAAATTCTTTCCCAGTTGGTAAGTGACAAGGCAAGGTTGGAATTGAGTTCCCAAGTGGCTTGTATATTCTGAAGACTGTTTAGTCACAACATCTTTCTAAAATGATGGCCAGGTGAATGAGATATAAATAAGAAAGATAGCTTAAACTGTCCATTTGTGGTCACTGTTGGTAAAGTCATTTTATTTTGTTTATTTTGAACCGTTGTTTGTTTTGCTTGACATGGTTTCTGTTGTTTTATCAGAAGATCATACCATTCCCGCATAGTGAATGTCTTCTTAACATGTTGAACAAACAAATTATCAATGCATATCAAGATGAGAATGGAAGGGAATGACCATTCTCTTTGCATTTCAGCTCAATAAATCATAATTGTCTAACAAATGTTAGCTGGATGTCTCGGTGTTTAGGAACACAAAAATTAAGGTCTAAATTGTCAATGTCATGGCTGGATTAATCTTAGTTTCGTAACAAACTTTGTTAGCAACTGCATCGGCAAGTGGATCAAATACCACCCAGATAGATAATGGGCCTAGATCTAAGTTTGGAAAAAGAGATCAAATACCACCCAAATAGATCATGGGCCTAAATCTAAGTTTGGGAAAAGAGATGTTTGGCTGAAAGGGAAAGGGAAGAAAGCATGTGCGCAAGGGTATGATCACTTGACACCCAAGAGAGAGCAGAGATAAGGGGGAATATAGAGAGAATTCAGTTCGAGAAAAAGGGTATGGAATATTTTTTGTGATCAAAGGAACTTTCCTCGTGACCGAGGAGTGCCTTTTATAAAGCATAGGCCGCTTGGGGTGCATACTCAACATCTGAGAATCATCCATATACTTTTCCATTTTTTCATGCTTATAATCAGATTGATATTGTTTCAGTAAGTGAGGGAGTGTACCATTTTGTGCATTCTAATTGTCAAAGAACATGGCATATAAATTTAAGAGAAGCAAAAGTCAACTCTCTGATAATACAACTTACTTTTCAGGTTGCAAAATAGTTCCAGATGCAAGACAATCAGTAAGCCAATCAACTTTTAGAATCAAGGCACCAACAGCACAACCATACAAGAATTTGGTGGTTTGCAGCTGAGACAAGACAAACAACAGACTCCATTATGTGGAAGTAAACAATGAAATTATTATATGACATAAACATAATAATTAATGTTGTACAATTTGTCCATTAGTTATTTTAAGGGAAAAAAAATATTCTTCTAGCCTTGCATAAAATATTCAACTTCTAGGTACTGTTTCTTTGACATTGAATTTAAGCTTTGGTTGATTAAGTGATTTTACTTTTCAACATGCTATTGTTAAAATTTGCATAACACTATGTTAAATGGATTTTGAAATTAATTCAAAGCTCTGCTTCACCACCAAAAGAAATTATAAGACATCACCGTGTTCAAATTTCTATATGTGGAAAGACCTCAACAGAAACTACATAAGATGCATTGAAGAAAGTAATGAAAAAATTCAAACAGTTATATTAAGATAATGAGTAGAAAAGGAGAGCAATTATGTAAGAAGATATGTTTACGTGAAAATATCAATCAATGATATAACAGCATAGGCTATGGTCCTTTTAACTGTCACTCTTGCAGCCTCTGAAACATGTGATAATGACATTCAAAACATTATGTATGACTGTTTAACTATAATTTAAAGCTACAACAGCTGTCTATGTTTTGTAAAGTTAAATTAAATTGCTTATCATACGAAGAGAAGACATAATTTCTTGACTACATGACAAGCTTCTGTTCCTCTTGTACACCTCATCAGTTAAGAAAGTGTAGTTTTAGAAAAACAAACAAATATTAAAACCTGACTTAATTGCTAACAAGTGGAAGATTAATGTAGTAGATGGGAGGCTAAGAATTCACTGCATACTCAGTCATTTAGATGTGAATTTCCAACTATTGACATATATGGAAAGATTAAGTCTGAGGATGAAAAGTGGAAACTCAAAACCATTACCAGGCCTTAGTAATAGACAGAAAGCCTCTAATAATGGGTGCCTAATGTGTAAATTATGGATTTTTCACAATAATTGTGATCATAATTATTAATGATAAGTTGTGGATATAAAGATAAAAAATCTTTATCACTAGATAGGCCTCTTGTGTGTACTTTTAGTTGTTGGAGAGTGCAATTTAATTGTTGAAATGAATCCCCAGTAGCATGAAGTTGGATGCAAGAGATTAACAACAATGAAGAAAGAAACAAAGAAAAAGCAATGAGACAATTAGTAGAAGGTTTAAGCATCAGTATTATGATAAAGGACAAACGGTTATATTGATTATTAGAAACAAACCTTTCTTATACATAGAATAATGGGAAACTGAGATAAGATTGAATTTATCTTGCTCCTTGAGTTTCGAGGAGAGGGAATATCATAAAGAACCACCCCACCAGAATTCCTTATAAGTGCTTCCATGTCCCTTTCCTTCTGACTAGATAATCCAGTGAGAAGGAACTCTATACCTTGAAAAATAAATTCATTCACTACACGTGTGCAATAATTTGTCAAAGAATGTTTCGTACATGTCACAGAAGTGGTCAATGACTTTGAAACTCGTTGCCTTTTTGCTCTAACAGATGAACCTACATTATTTTAGCAAAAAAATAAGTAAAACCCAATGTATAAAACTGAAAGATTCCTATTAGAGGATAGAGATTTAATATAATAAAACCATTCACATGTCTTCACTTAACAACTTAAGTTTTTGAGATAGTTGGTTCATGATATGGTATTAGAGTCTCTACCAAGTGGTCCCCTATTCTTCTAATAGAGTCAAAATATCAGGCATCAGCACAAGGTAGGTTGGCATCATCCACATGTTAAGCCCACGGAACTCTTGGGTGAGGGGACATGCTAGACATGAAATATAAAACCATTCATCTGTTTTGACCTAACAGCTTAAGCTTTTGGGATAGTTGATAGGGTCGTAGCAATTAGACAAATTGAACTAAAGACTTACATCTTTTATGTGAGGATTCCAACTTTGATAATTTCCTTTTCGGATGAAGCTCTTCCACTTTTTCTGAGAAATGTACTTGCTTTCTCCCTCTAACATTTCCACTGTGGAATTTATTGCACTCAACTGGCTGTTTATTAAGATTATTATTCTGCTGATTTTGAACAACAGTTTCTGGTAGTACATGCTGCTTCATATTTTTCTCTACATTAATATCATTTGCAACATCCATAGGGACCAGCAAGCACCGACGTATCCGATGGTTTAGAATAAGAGGTGATCTCCTGCCTTGTGCTGGTTCTGCTGAAAGGTCACCTGCATCTGCTGCTTTTAACTCATCACCACTCTTGTCATCTGTCATTTCAATAATTGACTTGTGATCAACCAAATGCTGATTATTTTCTTCATTTTTGTTTCCATCTGTATGCTTGGATGCGGATAGGCTCTCAGAAATCTTTGTGCCCAAAGATGAAGCACTCAGACTCTGGTCAGTTGGAAGTTCTGTCAAATTATAGTTTAGGTTGAGATCTTGGTTTGGTAGAATCATGCTATAAGTCTTAAGACAAGTATGTTCAGACCTTGTTAACTTCCCAGTGATTTGTTCAACCATGTTCATTTCAGTGATTGGAATATCTTTCTTGTCTAGTACAGACATAATTTCCTCATTCCTAAGGCCAAATTTAACATTCTGATCTAAGATCCTTTGAAAATTGTCCACCTGAAAATCAGAGATGGATGGGGCCAAATCCTCGGTATCATTATTTTTGTCAATATGAGTATTGTTATTGACATGCTCTAAAGAAAGGCTACAGGGAACAACTGAACAAAGAGGATCGGTCAATGATAGACTAGAACATCTGATCACATCTTGAGACTGCAACATGCTTTCATCAGGTTTGTTGTGTGTGTCTTCAGAAGGCATACTTAGCTGAGAACCAATGGCACACTTGGGGTCATATTTCAGCACACAAGAATTCTCATCCGGAACAATATCTACAGATTCTGTAAGAAAGCTTGTCTCTCTGACAAGAAACTTTGGAATCCATTCTGCATTGTACTGATTCAATGAAGATGAATCTAATTCCTTCCAGAGGGAAACAGAGTAGTTAAAATCCATGAAAAGCAAGACATGGTATCAAGATGCTTAAATCCATGATAAAATATATAAATCATTGGAGAAAAGGAGAAAAATAATGCATATTTGAGTAGAAAAATGAACAAAATAAAAATGTAGGGATGGTGAACAGCAAGTAAAAAAGGAATAAATGGGTAGGCACTTAGTAAAAGAAAGAATATGATTTGATGGAAATTTGCCTCCAACCAGAATAGAAGTTCAACTTCCATAGATGACAATTTAGCACTCCATATAGCCAGACAAGTAACTGATATGGAAACATAGTGGTTTGTATCCCATCAACATAGATGGAAATCAAATTATGTAGAAAATCAGGTAGCTTAGATTCTTTTTGTTCCATCAGACAAGTATTCATTAAAAAGCATACATATAGTGATGGTAAACCTAAAACAACAACAATAAAGCACTAATGCATTCTTGAAAGAGGAATACGACCAACAGCCATGAATAGATAGTTAGACAATCCTTACTGTTCAGTGGGAGCTTACTGAAAGTTCTATATAAACATTGAAAAATTCTATGAACAGTCTCTTTTTCCATCAGATACCATCCCCAATAGTTAGCAAAATATTTCAGAATGAAAAATTCTGACACCCAATTTCATGATTTTAGGCAAAGTAAAAGCTCAGCATAAAGAATATTTTTCTTCCATATTTCTCCAAAAAGAAATTAGCAGTAAGCTGCTTCTAAAGAAACAGTTCTGAAACTCATAATATTTCACCATTTTTTAACATTTTAGAATCATTAAATATACTCACAATAGTATATAATTATATAAGACAACCGAAACCAATGCTTGAGTCAGAATTCAGTTATTATGAATCTCTTGGTTTTATATATGACAGGTTGCAGCATTAAATTGTCACAAAGGTTCTAATACTATCATACAATAGGCTCTAATGTTATCATTAAGGTGAGTGTCCTGTAGAATAAGCTCTAATACTATCATAATCATACAATGTGAATTTAAGTCTAACTTAACTCTACAAAACTGGTTTATAAGGTGAGGATTACTCCTCACTTATATACTCTATTCAAGTCATCTCACTAGTTGACGTGGAATCTCCTCCAACAAATGCTAATTGTGATAAAATCATACAGATATTAGCATGTGCTATATTTAACAATTATAAAGTCTAAATGAATTTAGGAAACATG
The DNA here is from genome assembly GCA_025330945.1 of Mucuna pruriens. Taxonomy (NCBI): domain Eukaryota; kingdom Viridiplantae; phylum Streptophyta; class Magnoliopsida; order Fabales; family Fabaceae; genus Mucuna; species Mucuna pruriens. The sequence goes on from JAENHJ010000077.1 coordinate 163,956, forward strand.
TAGAGGCTAATATCCTCACATCTTCCCTCTTTCCCCGAATAGGCAGTAGCCTTTTGGTTTCAACAGGATCACATCATTTTTTTTAAAGAAACATGACTAAAATATGAATCCGTGGGCATCAAAGCCTAAACTCACCACAATTGTGTAAACTAGAATATCAAAAGAAAATGACAAATTAGTACAACTAAAAGAAATGATAGGTGAAGGAAAAAGAGGAAACACCACACCTTACATGTCCAACCCCCTAACCAGCGGCTTCTAAATCTTTCTGGAGCTGGGTAAGTTGCCCAGTTCTCCTTTTCTGAATAATTTAACAAAGGAAAATAGATAAGCTTTAAATACTGGAGAAAGAAAGGCAACTCAAATGATGAGAAAGCTCTTAAAACTCACTGAAATTTCCAGAATTCTCAACAAGTGACAAATTGACACTGTTTGGTGGCTTGATTGAAGTCAAATCAACCATAGGCAACCCAATTGTCTGGAAAGTGGAAATCAATGTAGCGTTAATTACTTTAAAGAAAAATCCAGTAATGCTGGTGACATACTCAATGTTGATCAGCAATAACTGACAGACAATACCAATGAACGAGACTGCTATTTTTTTCTTTTACCCATCAACTCATTCTTTTCAATTTCAGTTGCTACGGCTATGTTAAAGATAAAACATATAAACCATTCATATATCTTCACCATACAGCTTAAGCTTTTGGGATAGTTGGTTTATGACATGATAGCAAAACCTCTACGACCAATTGGTCTGAAGTTTGAACCTCATCATCCCCATCCTTCTAATAAAAAGTTAAATTTCAATGCAAGGTAGGTGGAACTATTACCATTATGCATGCTTAAAGCCAAAAGAACTCTTTCATGAGGGGGCATGTTAAAATATAAAGTAAACCAATAATATGCCTTCACCTAATAGCTTAAGCTTTTGGAATAGATGGTTCAAGTAAAGCTAAAATGTGGATGTTTCTCTAGACAGGTGGAAAAGAAAGGGAAAGGGAAAAGAAGCTAATTTACCTGGTTGGGGGCCATAACATCAGTACTATTCTCTATGCATTGATGAGATATAGGAAGACTATTATCAGAAAGTTTCAGTGTGTTTGCACTCAAACCAGGATCATCAGAATGCATCTCCTTCTCACAATGTAAAGAATGAAGAGGTGAGTCTGTATTTTGCTGCATCTCCCTCTCCACATTAACTTCTAACTGCTTTTGTTTAGATTTGTCATCAACATTGGATGGCTGAAATGTAAGCTCATCATCACTACATTTATTATTGCATCCACTACCCTTTTCAGCATTGAACACATCTTCTGCTTGTAATATAGTTGAATTGCAATGATTATTCTCAATAGGAACACCAATAGATAAGCCTACATCTTCATAGGCATCTTCCATAATGAAATCATTCAAATCATAAAGAGAATCACTATAGTCAGATTCCCCATTTGAGGATTGGAAGTCATCTTCCAACCCCTCAAGCCGTGCCTGCTTCACACGAAGTGCAACTTCAAGCACAGCTTCTGTATGCACTGTTTCTGAATCTGAAACTGAGTCCACCTTCACTAAATCATGTATGACCAATGCCTCAGATGCAGCAATAGAAAGTTCAACTGCATTACTAACAACAGCACCTTTGTAACATTTAACCTCAGATCCTTCTTTCTGTTGTCCAACAGAATCAATTGTATCGATGAGAGATTTTGAAGCATCCTTTTTCACAGTTTCAGGGATGAAAGCAGCCAAGAAATCTGGTTCACAGGTAAGAGGATCCATCATGGAATGCATGTTCTCTCTAAAATCGATAGAAGGTTGAACAGGTTGCAATTGCAATGACAAAACTTTACTTGGTACAACTACATTGTGAGGTTCATTCAAATCTTGGTTCGGGCAAAAGAGTGAATCAACATCTGAAGAAAGATGCAGATTAAAGTGAAACACCTGCTTCAGTGAAATATAAATAGATCAAATGGACTTAGTCTTAAAATGGTATTAACAGTATAAAGTAATTTACCTAGTTGCTGAGAAATAAAATTTACAAGTACATTTCACAATAGATTTTGGCAGATAAGTGTTTTAGTGTAAGTTGTTGAGAACAGAAACATCTAATTAAATGAGAGAAATTGACTAAAAGCAAAGGACTAATCTTCTAAGAGTAGTTATCACCAGTTCCTTCATACTTCTAAGTTTATGCTCATAATTACAAGTGACAAATTCTTTGAAAATTAACTGAAATTGCTGTTATATAAGTAAATACTACAGAAAGATGTTTTGGTAAATAAAAGTTGTGGAGGATAAACAGATAAAAGAAAGTTTAAGATAAACTGTGCTAGACGAATAGTGTTTTAACCAATAAAAAAAATTCAATACTTCTCAATCATATTATTCATGTGAATCTTAAGAAACTGGTTCACGGTCATGGCAACTAAAAGTTAGGGATCAATGTTGAATCACAAGATTACTGACAGAACAATTATGAGATGTGTTTTAAGGCAGTTATGAATCTAAATTCTAAATTATTAGTGTTTGTGTTGTACTGTAGTATTTGTTTCTTTTGGCTTGGGTTTGTGTGGGTTAGAGTATGCATCTATGTGAACTCTGCGGGTTTTAGTTGCAATTCAGCTAAAGATTTAAATTGTTTGAAAAGAGTGTTCTAGATTTCAGTTTAAGGAAGTAAATCAAGGTATGCCTACTATGAGCATCAACAAACAAAACATATTAACAATCCCCCATGGAGGAAGTCATTGGAACTGGACCCCACAACCACAAGTCACAAGATTAATTTTAATGGTTCAGAATATACAGTAAGGGAGGGAGAAGACGGTAATCTATGGTCATTGGAACTGAAGCATATATGTCATATAAACCAAGCTTGTTACAAATCTAGTTAAGACGAGAGCCCTAGACAAACTTAGGAAACGCGTCTACCAGTTGGTCATTGGAGCTGACAAAATCAATGGTGATTTCTCCTAATAGGGCTGGAAGGAAGCGAAGGGGTCACTGGAAACAAGGGAGCATAGCGATGAGATCGCTGAAGAAGGTGATCACGGCGTAGGGGTCACTAGAGTTAGGAGAGTGTAGCGAAAGGGTCAGCAAAGTTAGGGGATCATTACAGAGGGGTTGCCAGAATGAGGTGAGCACAGTGGTGGAGTCTTTAGAGTGAGGGGAGTGCGACAGAGGAGTCGCCCGAGACAAGGGAGTGTAGCAAAAGGGTCACACCAAAAAGGAGTTCACATGCCTTTTTGGTGCAGTGGGGTGTATCTCACACACCATAGAAAGTTGGCACGTTCTGCAATGGGACAAGTTGCACAATGGTCGCTAAAGGGAGGCAATTTTAGTCGAGTGGTCGAGCCCAAGGAAGGGTGGCACACGGTGACCAAAGGTGGCTAGCAATTTGGGCAAGTACTATTCACCTATGAAAAGGAGCACCAACTATGACTGATAGGGAGCACATTGAGAGAGGGTGCACAGTAGTCGCGAATACTATTCACACATTACTATTGCGGGGAAAAAGAAGATTTTTACGAATACTATTCACACATTACTATTGCGGGGGAAAAAGAAGATAAAAAAAAATGTATGCTCTTGATACCATGTAAAAGTGTTTATTGTATGTGTGTTTATGCTTTATGTATAACCAAATAAAGCTAAAAATAAGGATACAAATAATGACAGATTCTAAAATTGATGAGGAAATGAGTTAGAAACTTGATTTTGCTGTGTGGGTGGTAGAGAGAGGCTTTGATTATATGGTGGATAGACATAATGACTATGGAATTGCTACTAAATAGGATTCAACTACAGTATGGGATTCAGATCAAATTGTGCAATGAACATGGTTCTATTTCACCAAATTGGACAATTCAAGGAGCAATTACCAACACAAAAAAGATAGTTATTTCAACTTTCAAGAGGGGGCTTGGATTCTAGGTATAACCTAGTCCTAGCATGTTCAAGCCTCTCTAATATATAAGAACTAAAACCGCCTAAAAGTATCTTTTGGGTCTTGTCAATAACTAACTTTGTTTTACTAAAAGAAAGGTTTAATTTATTTATTTCTTTTATTTCTCATGGGCATCCTCCTTCAAAATGTATTTAAATTTTAAAATCGGATTAGAGTGTATTAAAAATTACGGGGAAATTCATTGTTATACATTTTAATAAAAAAATATTTTTAATTTTTTAAAAAGTGTTTTATTAGGATAATTATTATTATTTACTTTATTTTTAAAAACTCTACAACTATCCTAGCATGTTCAAGCCAAATGGGACATACCCATCCAAACCAAACCCAATTGGCCAAATAGGTTTCTTCAGCTGCAAATTTGAATAGTAGTGTGGGAAGCAATAGCTAAACAGGGATCCAATTCAAGAACAGATTACAGAGGCATGAGACATTTTCCTAAAAAGGGTATGTTTGCAAAAATGGACACAAATTCCCGTTAGACTTCATCTTAAAATTAATTGCCAGTAAGTGAAGTTGCTCAACAACTATATAAGTTGCAGCTTAGGAATTGAGGCAAGGGATGTGTGACTTTCCAACATGGCCAGCCACTAAATCCTCTCCATTCATGCCCGAAGATGAAGTTTAGGGTTCGCATTTTGGGAGAAGATGATGATGGAAAATGAGAAGTGAAAATCAAAGCTGCCTGTTAGAGTATGTTTAGGGTGTTTGTTGGGAGGGGTATGCAGGCCCTAATTTTGAGCCTGTTGTATTGTATCTTTTCTCTTCCAGTTAGTTAGTTAGTTGGTTCTGTTAGTGTTCAGTTATAACTGAACCATCTACTTCTCTCCCTTTATGTATTCTTGTATACTTGTACCTCTTAAGTGTAATAATAATACAGATTAACCTTTCTCCAAATCTTATCCCTTTCTCCGAATCTTAATACTACCAAATTAGTAGAGTCATTGTTGTCAACTAAACTAGTTGGTGATAAAGTAGTTTAGTCATTTCACATTTGAGGACAAGGCTGGTTCCGTACCTAGTAGCATTGATAGGATAGTTATGCGATATGTCTTTAGGCAATTATGGATCTAAATATTAGCATCTGAGTAGTATTTATGTATTTAGGCAATTATGGATGTGTATAGTGTTATATATGTGGTGTTACAAACATGTAGGAGACAATGTGTTAGTTTGTTGTTTGTGGTATTTAGAAGGAGGAAAGTTCTTGTTAGGAGGAAACCCTATGTAATTGATGTACTGTTCTTCAGATCTGATCAATTATTAAGTCAATAGTTACACTTAAATAAAACATGTTTGGAAAATGCACCAACATGATACTATTAGTTTAGGACCATATGTTGAATGAAAATAACAGCAAAAGATAGAGAAATTAAAAAACGAAACTCACATTTTCAGGAGATGAAGCAACACTAACAGGTGAACTATTGTCTCCAGATAAGAATAATTGACAACTTTTATATCTACCTTCTTCCCTTGATATTGCATTGAAGTCTTTGCCGTCATTACCATTTTCTTGAGAAGGTCCTAGATCCTTGTTCATTTCAAAGAAGAGAATTCATCAATAAAGAATTTGACCAATCTAACATTCCCAAGAGACTTCCAAAGTTGAATAACAAACATAAATATAGTGAGTGGAAATTGAATTAACTATAAAACAATACATATGACTCAAAAATTTGAATAAAAGAAAAAGCTTTGTACAATTAGCTATCCATTATTATGACTACAATATATCCATATAAAGATGGACTATATTTACTGTTAGAATAGGAAACTGAATATGGTATTAATGGATTCTTTCAACAGATTATAGAAACAAGAATGAAATTTAAAACAGTGATGGAATGGAGCTTCGCTCCTTACAATGTGAAAGTGAAAATAACAGACAATATGAAGACTTCCTTCTAATAAACTTGAGACCAAGAGAGATAGCCCTCAGCCCCCCTTGCACCAACCACACTAGAGAATAACCCCCCCTCACAGTTCACATTCCTCTCCCTCTTCCATGATTCCTGCATCTCCTTTCCCTCTCCTTGCTTGCCTTGTCCATTCGGTTACAACTCTATCTTTCCCTTCTTTCTTAATCAAGCCTACATTTCCTTTGGGCCCATTTTCCTTTCCAACTCTCTCCATATCATTCCTCTTCTCCTTTATACTTGCAAAATGGACCTGCAATAACACTCCCCCCACCCCCGGTAGTTTCACCTTGTCCTCAAGGTGAAATTCTGGGAAGATTTCACCTTGTCCTCAATGACAACACTATCCTCCCAAGTCTTATCCTGTTCTAGCAAATTCTTCCATTTAATCAAGACTTAAGTTGTCCCATTTAACAGTTTCCTAACATCCATTACTTCTAAAGGAGTCACTTGTAGTTCCCAATCCTCCAAAAGAAAGGGTGGAATTCCTAACAAGGAGAAGTCACTGCAATAGCCTTCTTAAGTTGCATGAAAAACAGGATGCACCCATGCATGAGCTGGCAAGTCCAACTTATAAGCAGCCTGGCCTATCCTTTCTTTCACTACAAATGGGCCATAAAATCGTGGACTCAACTTTTCATTAGGACGACTTGCCAATGACTTTAATTTATATGGTCGTGCCTTCAAAACACCATCTCCCCCACCACAAATTCAACCTCTCTTCTTTTTCAATGTGCTTGGACCTTCATTTGTTTTTGGGCCATGCACAAATTGTGCTTCAGCTCCTCAATAATAGCATCTCTTTCCTAAATAACTGATCCACCTCTTGAACCATAGTACCCTCTTGCTTATATTTGATTACCATAGGTGGTTCCCTCCCATATAAAGCTCAAAATGGACTCCTTCCAATTGATGCATTATAGGAGGAATTAAACTAGAATTCAGCTCACGCTATCCATGGCATCCACTTCTTCAGGTAACCATTCAGAAAACAACGCAAATATTTTCAATTATGCAGTTAGTTACCTCACTTTTCCCATCAGTTTGTGGGTGATAAGCTGTACTAAACTTCAGTTTGATCCCAGCTAGCCTAAACATTTCCTGCCAGAAATTGCTCATCAAAACATAATCCCTATCCGAGATGATGGAGCTTGGGAACCCATGTAAGCGGAGAATTCCCTGTTGGAAAATTTCAGCTACCTCCTTGGCCAAATATGGGTGGCTAAGAGGAATGAAATGGACTAACTTGGTGAATATGTAACCGCCATCATGATTGTGTCCTTCACTTTAGATTTAAGAAGTCCCCCGAGAAAATCCATGGTCACTTCTTCCCAGTCCTATGAGGGAATTAAGATTTGTTGTAATAGCCCTGCTGGTTTCAAGGTTTGATACTTGTGCTGCTGACAAAAATTACATCCCTGAACATACCTCTCTATATCCTTCCTCTCCCTTCCAATAAAATACAGCTACCACCCTCTTACAAGTCCTGAGAATACACAAATGTCCCCATGTGAGGCATGAAATTCAGCCCATATAGTGGGGATTTTTGTAGATTTTTCTACCAAAACCAGCTTCCCCTTGTACCATAAGCACCCCCTCTTAAATGAGAAATCCGGATAAGACTGTGAATTCACTACCAAATCCTTTATGACTAACTTTAAGAATGGATCAGCCACTGTTTCTTCTGCCAAAGACTCCATGTCGACATTAGAAACCAAAGAGAGGACATCTTTATCTCTCAAAGGAAATATGTGCTTGATTCGCTTAAGGAGACAAGAAAATTGGGGTGCAAGACCATAGGAGTGCCCATTGAACAAAACCACAAGATTGGAAGTGAAGAAAGTCTACCTATCAAGAAGTCTCGGTACTAGAGATTGGTGGAAAAACTAATATATTTATCTTACACTAGGCCAAATATTGCCTATGTTGTTAGTGTGGTGAGTCAATTTATGCATGATCACTATGAGAGACACCTTCAAGCAGTTAAGATCCTCCATTATTTGAAGACAAGCCCGAGTAAATGACTGTTATTTACGAGAGAAGGATCACTGACCCTGGAGATATACACTGATGCTGACTATCCAAGGTCAATCACAGATAGAAGATTCACCTCTGGTTATTGTTTGTTTCTTGGAGGAAATTTGGTGACATGGAGAAGTAAAAAGCAAAATGGTGTTGCTCGGTCCAGTGAAAAAGCTAAGTTTCGAGCCATGGCACATGGCATATGTAAAGGATTATGGATGAAGATTATACTTGATGACCTCAAAGTTAAATATGAAGATCCCATGAAATTGTTTTGTGATAACAATTCAGCTATCAGCATTGCTCATAACCCAGTCCAACATGACAGAATGAAACACATAGAAATCGACAAACACTTCATCAAAGAGATGTTGGATGGCGGCCTTATTGTTACAGCACATATACCTACAAGGCTCCAAGTGGCAGATGTCTTTACAAAAGGGCTTGCTAGTGCTAGATTTCAAGATCTTATTGGCAAGTTGGGAATGATTGATATCTATTACCAACTTTAGGGAGAGTGTTGTAAATATCAGAGATATTCTAGAAGATACTTTGCTGTAAATATCTAAGATATTTTAGGAGATATCATATTATCATGGGATATTTGTTTCCCTATTACTATTATTTTCCTATTTTCCTCTTTCCTTTTTTAGGCATAATAAAAGAGATATTAGTGATTGTACAAAATACACAATTAATATACAATTTTCTTTTCTTTCAACAACTCCCTTCTCCCCTTTGACTTGAGCTACCCAATTTGCTCTATGTCTTGTCTCCCTCATTCCCCCCAAGCTAGACTCTAACCCACGTGGCCTAGTCCTAGAGCATAATTCATTTCCCCCTACTTTCTACTTATTAGGTCGTTAGGCCCATTCCACTTACTGTCCAAAGTGGGCCTACTAACACTAGACCCAAACCTCTTAATGGGCCACTCGTCTTTTGACTGATTAATTATTTTCTCTCTTCCACCTTCTTTGCCAATTTCATCATCGCTTCCAGCTCTCTGGTCTAGTGCAGACAAACCTCTGCTTTTATCTCCTCCTTAAACTCGTTCATGAATGTGACAATCAATACCTAGTCATTGGCATGCCTCAATGGAAATGAAACCAACTCAAACATTTCTATATACTCTGCCACTGAGCTTCATTGACAAAGACTCATTACAATTTCATAAGGATTCTCCGATGATGCGCTCCGAAACATCACTCTTCTAAACAACACCCACAACATCCTCTCTCCGCGCTTTCTACCATTGAAACCAGTTTAGTGCCTTCCCTTCAAGGCAAATTGAAGCTGCGAGCACCTTTTCCTCCTTGTGAATTTGATTAATCTCAAAATATCGCTCTACTGTGTATATCCACCAGAATGGATCCCCACCAAAAAAATAGGGCACCAACCTCCTCATCCTTTCATTGGCTCGACCACGAAATCTTCAATCATGGTTACTCCCTATCCCGTCCTTCGAATCGTTCCCATGATTCCGATTAAACATTGCTCTCATCTCTTGCAGCAATTCCCTTCCCATGTTCTCCATCATCTGCTCCAATGCTTCTACTCTAGCTTCCATTTTGTTGATACCATGCGCACCCCAGGAAATGCTCTGAATACCAATTTGTTGGGACTGAACTAATGGAATAGGAAACTGAATATGGAATTAATGGATTCTTTCAACGAATTATAGAAACATGAATGAAATAAAAAAAACAGTGATAGAATGGAGCTCTGCTCCTTACAATGTGAAAGAGAAAAATAACAGACAATAGGAAGAACCCCTCCTAATAACCTTGAGACCAACAGAGATACCCCTCAGCCCCCTTTGCACCAACACCAGTGAATTCCCCCCACCCCTTCTACAACTCTCTCTTTCCCTTTTTCCAATTCCCCTTCTGTCTTAATCAAGCCTACACTTCCTTTGGACCCATTTTCCTTTCCAACTCTCTCCACATCATTCCTCTTTCCTCTTCTATATACTTGTGAAATGGCCCTAGCAATACCCCTCTCCCTCCCTCCCACCCAAAGCATAACTAGAATTTATACATACAAAACCAATCATCAATCCTTCATATACTAGATGTTACAAAATTTTATTTTCTATGATTTGGTCCTTTGCTGATCTAAATAAAGACATTGATTGAATCGTATCTTGATTCTTGATGTATCCTGGAATATTCATTTTCTGATCTGTAGATATTGGATATCATCCATAAAGTGTACATGAATAGAATAGCCTATAGTTGTATTGAATTCATAATGAGTGGAACCATTAGAACTCTTCATGAATAAGCATGATATGAACCATTGGAACTCATCAAGAAGGTAGGTTCCCTCTCCACTTTCTCTATAAATATGTGCCTTGAGACACTTGATCATAAACTTCTTGACAATTGCCTAATATGGTAATACCCCATCTAAATTTGAGAAAGGAGGAGAAGATCCTATTCCTTCAATGAGTATGTGTACAGTCATTGGCGATTATTAGATGCCTGCAAGAGAGATCAAGGCTCTCAAACAAAGTCCAGAATCATGTCTTTAAGAATTATGCTTCCCTTCCTAATCTTAATCTATTATGGTGTTCTAAATTCATGCAACTATGATCCTATAATGTATATTATTCCTGTTTGATGAATATGATACATGAGATCTAGATTTCTAACATTAGAAACAAGTTTTAAAATTAAATAAAAATTCAAACTAACATACAAGCACAAAAGAAAACAGGACAGTAACTTCAAAAGCAAGCAAGACTTGGAAGTAGAATAGATGGTCTGTCCTCCACCAAGCCACCCTATCCTCTTCCCTCCATTGTACCCACACAAAAATTAAATAAGAAAAAAAAAGGATAAACTTGGAAAGAGAAATTCCAACCTTCGCTTCTTGGATGGAAGGGGCTTGAGACTCCTTAACAAATTCAATAGATCCATTTGTTCCAAGACTCTGAAGCCAGCACGGAAGCCAAGCTACATCCTACAATATGTTCATATGTCACATTGCCTTACAAATTGAAGATATAAAAAGCTTAATCATAGAATCTGTCTTTTTATGCAACACCATAAACAAAGACCAAATTTAGTGAATGGCAGGACACATGCATACATAAGAGAAATCAATAATTCTCTCTATTTCTTATATTCATGGACCCAATTCAATTCAGCAGGATTTTTTATTCATATTTTTTTCCATCAAGAGAGTTTTATAAAACTCTTGGACTCCCGAATTTGGAGTATCCCACTTTCAAACAACTAACAGAGTTTAACAAGCAATTGATATTTCACAATCAAATACATAGGCACGTGCACCAAACAAATAACAATTCTAATCACAGTGATCAGTTGCCGGAAAATGTGGCTAATGCAGCTGCAATTGCAACCGCAATGTGATTGCAAAGACTTTCCAGACTGCAATTATTGCAGCTCAGCTGTGAGCCGCAGTTCAAAACAATGACTATAATTTCAAACATTTATACTTCACTTACGGACACTTACAACATACAAATTTCCCCAAATACTAAAACTAGGTATTTGCAGAAATTTGGCACTAAAAAATATATAAATCAGCGTATCATCAACAGGGAAAAACAAGAACCCTAATAGCATAAGAAAACTAAATGAAAATCCATGAAATAGAAACGCCCACCAAAAATCGGAAAAATATAAGCCCCGTCTAGCTCCTAGATCACGCTTAAAGTCAGAATTAAATTTTCAGTCTTTTTTTTTTTTTTTTTTGCATCGATCTTTTTTTTTTCTTGTATAGATGAAATCATACAAATGAAAACAATTTTTTAAAAAAAAAATGGAAGGAAAGAAAGCAAAGAAGCGAAACTAACCTCGGAGAAGTGAGGAGGACGAAGAGATTGGGTGGCCATGGAAGAAGGTTCTCTCATGTCTCGGCAGGAACGAACTGAATGTTTTGGCGCCAAAGGGCACTCGCGGGTTAACTATGCGCCGAACGAGGTTTATGGGATTATTGACTACTCAAAAAAATAAGCTGAGAGACTAAGAGGCAAAAAAATAAAAATTCACAATTTAAATTTTAAAAGATTAAACTTCCACTTTAGTCTTTGGTACATAAAATTGTGAGACACTCGTAATAGTTTAAATAAGTATAAAAAATTATTTTAATCTTTAAAAAAAGTAAGTCTTTCTTATTTTTTTCTATATAATTCTTAAGTAGTTATTTATTTAATAAAAGATAAATATCGAAATATGTAATATCATGTTAATATGTAATATTTAAAATAAATAAATATTATTTATCTATCTTTATATGAACATTAAATACTAAAAATAATTTTTAATTTTAAAAGAATAAAAATCAAAAATACATACTTTATAAGAATCAAGATCAAACTTTACTCGTTTAATAAGAACTACAAATATTGATATTGAATTTTAGAGGAATAAAAAACAAAAAAAAAAAGTTGCATGACTAAAATCAAAATTATGAGAAGTAAAAATATATTTAAGTTTAATTCTTTGAATTTTAAAAATGTCTATTATATTTTTGAAATTAAAATTTATTAGAGGTAGCAAATTAGTCGCTTACCCTAGCCTAAATTTGATAACTCAAAGTGTGAAAAGTGAGTCGGATCAAATTTCTCATGAGCTGCTAATATATTGGCCCAACATGAATCATCAAACCAAACAAAATAGACTTTTTTTTCCTACATTAATATAAATTTTATAAAAATAATATATATATATATATATATATATCAAATAGGCTTAGTTCTTTCCAAACTTATATTATATAAATTCGACCTAACTCATACTTAAACCAATTTGATTTAATTTTTTTGGTACTTAAAATTTAAGAGTCAAACCCAACATTATTTATGGACTATTCATGGTCAAGCAGTACATCAAGCCTAATTTGTTACCTCTGAACAAATTTAAATCCATTAGTCTTTGATGTTATTTCTAATAAGAATTATAATGATAATAAATTATAAAATTTAAAGATTGAAATCACAGTCATTTTTATTTTAAAAATTTATTTAATATTTTCTATTTTATTTCCAAGAATTATTATAATTGCGTCTCACAATTTTAATGAGTAAATGATATTATACTTAATTTTAAAATAAGAAAAAAATTTCTTTATCAATTCACATCTGGTTTAAATTACAAATAAGCCTATACGATGTACAGGTTCTTTCTTTCCTTTTTTTAATATTATTGTCATGCATTGAATTATCCTTCATAAGTAGATACATTTGTTCATAAATCTTCTTATCAAATTCCAACACCTAGAATTGAACTACTTCTTTTCCTATGTACTTCCTCTTATGGATGAATATTTATCCATTCTTGAGATGATGAAGATGAGAGGATACCTGCAAAACACACTTTGATGTTTAAGTCAATTTATACTTATTTTAATATATCTCTTTTCTATCAATTAATATATTTTTTACCCTCTTTTTATAATTGACTTTTAATGAATGTACATTATAGACATAATTTCTATTACCCTCTGTTAATCCTTTTGATAACGACAATTATCTCATTAATTGATATTTATTCATTTTATACATTTTTTCAATTAATGTTCCAATAGTTCGTTATGAGTTATAAGAATATGAGTTGACTCAGATTTCTTGAGCAATAAGCATTTACATTTTTCTATAGAAAATATTTTTAAATAATAGTAAAAAAAATTTGAAAGCAATTTCATGTTAATTTTAATGTGTATAAATATTATTGTGTTATTAAAAAATATTAACATAAATTCTCATATTTCATATTATAGATACACCGCATACCAAATTTTTTGTGTTACATCATGTATATTGATACCAAGCTTAGTAATTTATTGTACAAAATGACTAAAATGATTTCAGTTATACATGAATTACGTTAACTATACATTACTTTATGAGCATATTAAACTTACATGCCTATATATCATTATTCTTAGGATTTGGCTTCACCTGTCTTACATTCATACAATACACAAAATCAAGCAACTACTATGAAGCCATATTAGTTGTAGTAGTAAAGTATAGAAGATTAAAGATGAACCACATGTTACAATCTTACCGGTATCTTCTACCACTAGTTCCGTTTGTTTCCTATTTGTAAGATTTTTAATTTTTTTTAGAAGTCTATCTTTTATATTAATTAGTTTTTGACAAAAATATCTTTAGACATTTTATAATAAATACTATAAATACATGAGATAAATTCATTCTCTTTCCTGCGATGATGAAAGAAGATGAATAGTATATATTAATTAATTAATTATATAAAAATAATAAGGTAAGCCCTTAGGGAAATGGCCCTAAAGTAGGCATTTGGTCTAAGAGCAAATTATACAAGAAAATTACTAATTTTTTACTATGAAAATACAGTAAGAATACTCTATACAAAGTACTAAATAAGGTTAATTTGTCAAGTAAACAAGGTATACAAAATAAGGCTATTATTGGGTTTTTCTTGGTCTTGAAGGATGCCTAATTCCTTTTGTACTTCTTGTAATCTCCTTAACCTACCCCTTGTCATTGGTCCTTGAAGTGCAATACTCTCTATGCTCTCCATGTCCTCTTGAGTGTCTCCTAAGTCTTGGGTCCTGTCTATATCAAAATGTTCCATAATTTGTATTCTTATTAGTTTCTTTTTAAATTGGACCAATAAGAACCATGTTCACTTGCAACAAATTAGGCACCTCAATCTTACAACTCACACAATAAGCACCATCATCGCCCATATATAGGCCTAGATCGCTCACTTGACAAGGGTTATCCAAGTTACTTTCCTACCAACTCTTGGCCTAAGAATCTCGTCTGATAACCGCTCATCCTTACTCATTTCCTCATATAATTTTGTCATGTTCATCTCTTAATACAATAACAGTTATATCTTACTCAAACTTAATAGTATATAAAAGTATGAATATAAGAACACAACTCATAGAATAACATATAACTCATGTCTACACAATAGATTTTAGCCACTAAGTTCAACCTTGCTCGGTGAGTTTTCTTTCTCGCTTAACAAATCAGAGCTATTGGGAGCTTTGTGTGTGCTCTCACCTAGCAAACCACTTTTTTCACCCAAAAATAAGAGTCATAGAGAGTTTGTTGCTCTTTATTCACTTTTCTCACCCAGCAAGACTCCTCACTCACCCAACAAACACACCTTCTAACTCTTTATTGTACACTCTCACTTAGCAAGTTAGAATCTCAAGGGTCTTGCGCCTACTCTCACTTAGCAAGGCACAACCCTTGTCCTCACCAACAAACACTCAAGACAATAGGCATACAACTCTCTATTTCACTTTCTTGCTTAGCAAGGCCACTTACTCACTCAACGAGTTGGAGTCACAATCTCTAAAACTTCCCTTCGCTTAATGAGATGCCAGCTCGCTCGATGAAAACCCCTAACAAAGAATTCCAACTCTCTTTGTCTCACACTCTTGCTTGTTGAGCCTTACTACTCACCCAATGAGTGGACTATAAAGAATCATACTCTCAGGTCCTAACACTCTCGCTCAATGAGGAGAGCCACAATGCTTTAGGGCTCTTATTTGTTTAGCGAGCATCGCACTCACCTAGCGAATAGATACAACAAAGAAGAAATTCCTCTATTCGACGTGTTCTCGCCCAACAAGCAACAACAAATAACAATTCACAATTTGTGGATTTTGTGAGAAAATTCACCCAAAAACTCACAAATTGAATGGGGAAAATTAATCCATCTATGTTTACTTACTCTCTACGAATTTAGCACCTGAAAATGCACACAAAATCCACTTAATTGCATCCAATTCATTCCATGCAGAAAACCCCCCAAATTAAAACCCAAAACCAACCCAAACCTTAACATACACAACATTCACAAAAATTATCAATCAACAGCAATTAATCACATCCAAAGCAACAAAAATCACACAAAATGCACATTCATCCAAGGGTTTAATCCTCCTTCAGAGACCATCAAAATCATGCAAAATAAAGATCCTAGGGACAACCCTTATTCCCATCTTACGTAAAGGAAACTCAAATAGTGAGATTAACTCACTCCCCTTCTTACTTAAAAAAGCATAGACATAGAAAAACGCATTCCTCAAGGTCGTTCTTCTTGTTTCCCATGGATTCCCTCAGAGGTTCTCCTTCCTCTATTCTTTGGTTTGAAATCATGTGTTTAAGAAAATGAACTTTGCAGCAAAAAGGTCCTCATGGTTCCTCTGGTTACCCTTTTATATAGTCCAAAATAGGCCTCACAACTCTCTTTGACAACTCACTATGACTATTTGTTGTAAGCATAAAACCCAGATCCCCACGTCTCTAGTAGAAGCTCCAAGATATGAGAAAGATTAAACTATCATGGGTTCAATGCTTTGTTGGGTTATTTTTGTGCTCTCAATTATGTGGACAAAAACTCAATACTCTCAAGCTCGCTAGCTCTCTCTTTAGAAGAGGAGAAGGGGTCAGATTGAGGATAGACATAGAAATACACATAGAGACACATAGAAATAGAGATTTAGAGATATTAGATTTTCACAAGACAAAAGAGAGAAGAGAGAGGGAGAGAAAGAGAAAAAGGTGTTATGTTTTCATCTCAACATAGAATAGTCACATCAAAATTATGATATCTACTTTGTTAACCGTTGGATCGGGTTAGAAATTTGAAAGCAGATTCAACACACTTAATTCTACATCTTGACCGTTCGGATCTTGATTTGGAAGTCTGTGGTATGAGAAATCGTGTTCGTACAATAGCTCAATTTTGTGGATTCTTTACTTTCTTGTTCCTTCATCTTGTTCTTCATCTGTAAGTTTTGCTTGCTTACTTGTGCTGGTTGGTTGTATGCACAAATATTATTCTTGACCTGAATGCTCTTGTATCTTTATTTGATTATAGTAGATTGATTTTTTGGTCTGGACCACTCGTGGTTTTTACCTCTCACGTTAATGGGTTTTTCCACGTTAAAAATATTGGTGTCTGTTTTTACCTCTCACGTTGATGGGGTTTTTCTACGTTAAAAATATTGGTGTCTCTGGTGTGATTCTTCTCATTGTTACTATCATTCTTATTCGTGGTTAATCCTTAGAGATTCTTGCAAGTTAGAAAAAATTATATCCTTAGAGATTCTTGCAAGTTAGAAAAAATTATATCCGCTGCGTTGTGGTATCATTACATGTGTCTTATTTTTTTTTTCCCATCATGTTTTGCATCAAATCCAATTTGGTTAAAGACTTTCTTGCCTTTCCTATTACTTGGCATCTCATTCCTTAAACAAGAGAAGGAGATGATGCATGAACTCATATTACCCGATGTGGGACTTGAGCTATTTCATTCCATATATAGGAGAAAGAGATAATGCATGAGTTTATGTTACTTGATGTGATACTTAAGCTTTTGCCATATTTAAATGTCTTATTTTTTAATTTAATTAATTAAAACCCAATTTAAAACTTAACATACATTTCTCTCAAAATATTATTTTTTTAATTATAAAAATTAAACCACTTTTAATAATAATTAATAAAATAAAATAAAAATTAAGATGTTACTTTCCTTCTCTTAACATTTTTTTCTCACTCTCATATCTATTTTTTTCTCTCTGTCTCTCTCCTCTCTCTCCACACTATTTTTTTCTCATTTCCTTCTCTTTCTCCTCTCTTCTCTCCTTTGTTCCACCTATCTATTTTTTTTCTCTCTCCCTTCTCTTATCTCATTCTCTCTCTTCACACTATTTCTTTCTTTTTTTTTCTCACTTCTTTCTCTTTTTCCCATATATCTATTATCTTTCACTATTCTTTCTCCCTCCTTTTCTCGTCTCCATCATTTTCACTCTCTTTATTTTTCTTATAAGTTTAATCTTTTTGTTTTCTCTCACTTCATCTTTCTCTTCACTCTTTTTCCTCATTCTCATCTCTCTCTTCTCTTCCTCTTTATTTTCTTTCTTATTATTGATGTAAAAATATCAATATTTATATTTTGAAGTATTAAATATTTAAAACTATTTGTGAATTATTAAATGTTATCTAATATCAAAATTATTTGTGAAACATTAAATATTTAAAAATTAGTTAATGTTTATTTTTGACAACATTTAATATTAAAATTTTAATTTTTAAAATATATATGTAAAACATAAATTTTACATATTATGAAAATTAAAAAATTTGAAATTTAAGAAATTTGTATTGATAAAGTATTTAAAAAATGAAAATAATTTAAATCATACTAATTCAAATTTCAAGCATTTCAAATTCTTTAAAATTTTAAAATTCTTCACTCAACCTAATGTAATTTTTTTTTAAATAATACATATTATAAGGGTTGAGATAAAATGAAGTAAAAAAATTTACATCATTTAAATAACACAATTTATATAATAACTTAAAATATGTTTTGCCTAGAGAACAATTTAAATACAGAGAAAAGAGTATATTAACCACAATTTTGTTTTATCCTTTTTCTTCTCATCCAATTCTTCTTTTTCTCATCATCTATGATTTTCTCCCACTTACTTTTCTTCTCGTATCTTCTCGTATGTGAATAGAGGTGACAAAATTATTCACTTATTTGTGGTCAATTTGATTATCCATGTAAATACAATCTAATTCATTTAGTTGTTAAAATAAAAAATAGTTGAATTAGATTGTACCAGTCATGTAATAAAAATGATGAATAACAATTTATCTTATTTTATTTTTTAAATTCAATTGATCATTTAATTAATATATAATGAATCCAAATTAATCTAATATAATTACTTAATTTTGGTTAAATTGTCCTTTTTGTCCTCCTCTAATCCCTAATTTTAGTCCTCCAATTTTTAATTACTTAATTTTTAAAAATCCACAATTTTGTTCTTGACAGTTTGAGTAATAACATAGACTCTAAACTAGCATGAGTAGGGTGACATGGTAAATAATATGAAAAAATAAATTATGATATAAAACAATTTTGTCGATCATCAAATAATAAGTAACATGTAAAATAAATTTCTTGATTTTTACCTAACTATTTGAAGTCATACCTTAAAATTATTTTACAGGAAATTAAATAATATTTAATAATTTTTTAAGGTGACTAGATTAATGTCCTCAAATGTAATTTAATTGAAAACTAAAAAAAAAAAATTATGGAATGGCTTATCAAAATCCCTAACGCACTCCCTTTCCCCCTTTCTTTCTTTTTGAGATGCAACACCACGTTTAATTGGGTAGATGAAAGCAATGGAGCCAATGGTGTACATTCCGTATTACTAGATGATTTAACATGAATAATCATGTTATATGTTATATCATACAGCAATATATCGATTGCACCAAATGCACCAACGCAAATTGAAATTTCTGAATCTGCTCCACAGACTCAAGCATAAGAAGTTTGAGTTACATGAAGATTCCGAGGAGCATTAGACATTAGAATTTAGAAGCCAGTTTTTTCTTTAGAGAAGAATATAAGTGGGTTTTTATAGCAATTGGGATGCTATAGATATTGAGTATTTTGCACAACATTTACCAATATGGTGTTTTTGTTTTTTTTTTTTGTATAGCACTAGAATGCTTAACTTGTGAAACTGTTAGTTACTATTATCAAGGAAACTGATTTGGTTTCATGATTTTGCACAACATATTGGTTTTATGATTTTGATTGGCTGAAGTTGGTTTGCTGATATGGATTCCTGATATCAGCAAATTGGATTTTGCTGCATGTAAAATATAATGTTGGTTTTTCTAATTTAATGAAATATCTGATTTTGGTACATTCTAGATTTTATAACTACTCTGTAGTTTTGCTGATTTTAGATAAATCTGATTTTTGAATACGGATATCTTGTTTTGAAGATGTTGATAAATCTAATTTTGATAATCTAAATTTGCATTCAGGTGGCTAGAGTTGTCGCTTTTTTTGTATTACAGAAGCTCCCAACTCTGATATTAGCAACATCAACAATACTATAGCCACGAATTTCAGTTTCCTTGACCCAAATGACACGCGAACTTGAATATGTCATCAACACTACTTTTGCTTGTGAATCTATTGTCTACAATTTGATCATTTATATTCAAACCGTTTCCAAGCCAAATGATAAAATGAAGTTAACCCGGCAATCAACACTGAATCTCATCCCATAGTTTATTGATCCATTTGCTCCATATGATTAGAATATTTGCAGTTGGAGCTTCCAAAGATGATTTTGCCTACTCAGTCAACCATTCATGTTGCTCACACCTTACCTTGAAGACTCATGCCTATTAGTGGAAAAAGTACTTTTACATCAGTTAAAAAAAAAAATTTATATCGATTAAAAGCGATGTAGATAACGCCAATGTAGAAATTCTATACAAAATCAATGTAAAGATTGCATGCATCATAGCCTTGTAGCAGTAATTGCCCTAGGAACTGACATAGTGCTGGGAACTCTCTTGCTGTTGATGGTTCAACTTCAACTCATTCTGATCACTTTTGGTTTTCAATTTTTGATTTCTAGTCTTCTTAAAATATTATTAAATGCTATTTGCCATGTCACCTAACTAATGTCAAGGTCAATGTTAAATTCCAAACTGACAATAGATGAAAGTAAATGGTGAAAATAAAATTCTGTAACTTTAAAAAAAGATTAGTTGTGGGCAATTAAAAATTAAGAGAACAAAGTTGTGAATTAATAATTATAAAAAGACTAGAAATATAATTTAACATTAATTTTTTAATATTTTATATCCTTTCTCCCCATCTTTCACTCCTTATCTCTTTTACCTTTCCCTAAGGATTTAAGAGGGTGCATGGATTGATTGCCACATATGTCCACATTGAAAGTGATTCCACTCTACGCATGGAAATTGTTAGGTTATTTTTGGGCTCTCAATTATGTGGACAAAAGTCCAATATCCTTAAGTCTAGTAGGTCTCTCTTATAAGAGGAAAGGAGTTGGGAGACTGAGAGAAAGTGGATTTTCACAGCCAAAAGAGAGAAGAGAAAGAGAGAGAAAGAAAGAGTTTTGTTTTCATCTCTACATATATCATTACAATGTCAAAATCGTGATATCTTCTTTGTTAATTGTTGGATTGGGTTGAAATTTTAACAAGAGGATCAACACTCATAGTTCTTCATCTTGATTGTTCGGATCTTGATTTGGAGGTCACGAACAATTTTGTGAGTTCTTTAATTTCTTGTTCCTTGTTTTTTCTTTCCATTTGCAAGCTTTGTTGTAATTGTGTTGACCGGTAGTATATACGAATTTATGTTCTTAATTGAACATTGTTGTATCGTTGTTTGATAATAGTGAATTGATTTCTTTGATCTTGACAACCCGTGGTTTTACCTCTCACACATTGAGGGAGTTTTTCACGTTAAAAATCTTAGTGTCTTATGCGTGATTTTTCTCGTTCTAGTTGCCATTTTTATGTGTTATTACTTGTAGATTCTTACAAATTAGGAGGATTTATATTTGCTTGTTGTTACCATATTGATGGTGTATTATTAATTTTTCCCCATCAGAAACATGCTCTCCCCATGGAAACATGTTATTAGGTTTGGAGAGACTTGCGAAAAAACTCATTTCACACTTTTTTAATAATTTAGTTTACTTTTTAAAATAAATTATATATTAAGTTATTAATCATATTTTAATTTAAATAATATATAAAAATTAATAAATAATAAGAATTTAGAAAATATTTAAGAATTAAATTATATTCTTAGTTAGATGTATATTTTAATTTGTTATTAAATTATTATTATTATTACTTTAGTGATGAGCTAGGAAAATAATTTTATATTTTAATAGTTATAAAAAATAAACTATAAAAATAATATAAATAATAATGATATATGTAATATATAATTATAGAAGGATTGGATCACCAATTTAGTTTTGAAATTGTAATAATAATTTAAATTAGTTTCTAAAATTAATAAAATTACAAAATAGTCCATAAAATTGTATTTATGATTTAGTTGTTGAAATTGTAATTAACAATCAAATTGACTCTTAAAATAAATAAAATGATCAAATAATCACTAAAATTATAATTATTAATCAATTTAGTATTTAAAATTGTAATAGTTAATTAAATTGATTCCTAAAATTAAAAAGACTTAATTTCACATTTTATCTTTTTAAGTTTTAAAATTTTGCAAATTTTGTTTGCTCTGGTTGTAATAAAATAAAATAAAAAAAACCCTCTAGTAATCTGCCGCAGAAGCAATAGGCGTTTCTGTTTCTTTGTGTTCACAACGAATATGAGCTGAAGTGGGTTCTCTTCTATCATCTATATGAAACAAGAAGACCAAGCCACGAGAAAATTTTGAAGCATACACTACCAGAAACAAAAAGACTGAACACTATGATACTTGAGGTCTTTCATTTTGACTTAACCGATATTCTACATAAAATTTGAGTAAACAATTAATAATACAGTAGCCTCCAAGATATAACAAATTTAATAGTTTAATAAAAAAAAAAAGAAAATTTTAGTCTGTACCCTTTTGGTTAAAAGTCCTAATACTTTCTTCATTTGACAATTTTAATCTTTAAATAATAAAAAGTAATATGAATTCAGTCCTTCTAAACTTTTAAAAAAACATAATAATTTTTTAAAAACTATATATTTTTTAAAATTTGATGACGAAATTCATCGATATATAAAAGTATAAAAACCTCGATTATATTTGATTGTTGAGGAAGTATTAAAACAAAACAATTTTTTTTCTTTAAATAACCAATAAACAAGACAAGTTCTCATGAGAGTTTTATTTTTGTTTATTAAGAGACCATGAATAAGAGAAATGCTCACGAGGGATTTCTAGCAACAATGAGACTGTGCTCAAATCGACTACATAGAGCAGACCATTTATAACCGACCTCAAATAATTCCTGCCGAACTTTTCTTTGATCTTCCACCATTTGAGATTTATCTTTCCTCACATTTTCAAAATCCTCTTTGTACCCTTTAGTTTCTGCAATGCATTTCTTCTTTTCCTCTTGAAGAGATGATAAGTCAGCTTCACAATCTTCTATTTCTTTCCTCAATCTAATGACTCTTTCTTTCAAAACCACTTCCTTCTGTTGAGCTTCATCCATAAAATTCTTTGCCTCAGAAATTTTGGAAGCAAGAGTGATGGCTACCTTGTTTTGATGAGCTTCAAGCACTGCCAACTTGTGAGTGGTGGCAAAGGCTTTCTTGAAGGAGCATAGAATGCTTGGGAACTCTTTGTGCATAGTGTCTATAGCATCTTTAAGTCCATCTGATAGAGTTACATCTTTTAAAGGAAGGTTGGTCAAGAAGTTAAGAGCAGTCAAAAGGAGAAGACTGTTACTCTCAGAGCTAGCTATGTCCTTCAGAGCCATCTTTTGACACTTTTCAAGGTCGGCAATGGCCTTTACAACTCGGTTATCTTCGGTGGAACGATGATCTTCATTGTCAGCGACTACAGAAATAGAACATGCGGTTACTTGGCCTTCACCATCTTCCTCCACAGGTTGAAATAAACTCGTGAGATCATTGGCCACAAAGTCTATAATGTTTATTGGATGGCCTTCTCTTTCTTTAGCAGTGTATGGCTCAGTTTGGCTGTGCCTTATTTCACTCTGGGAAGAATAAGAGAAAAAATAACAGAAAAAGACATTAGCATTAAGCCACAACAGTTTCATAGCAACAAGTTTCTTACCACAATTTTACGGGTCTGTTTGGATAAATTTTTCCATAAACATTTATAAAAAAGAAAAATAAAAATAAAAAATAAAATAAGTTTCTCCATAAGTTAAAATAAGTTTATGCATAAGTTCATTTTTATAAACTCTCTCGTATTAGCTTCTCTAAAAACTGATTTTTAAATGAATAAGTTAGTTTTAGTTTATAGATAAGCTTATTTCATTTTTTTTCTTTATATTTTCTCCTTCTATAAGAGTTTATGGAGAAGTCTACTCAAGCATATCCAAGATAGAAGTGTAAGAAGTTAAACTATAAGTGTGATGGTAACAAAGGCAAATAATAAATAAAAAAGGCAACATTGTTTTTAAGTTCACCAAATTCATGGAAAGGTCAATTGCATACAATGAACTTACATGTGGATATGATTTACATTGAGAAGTAACTAATTGGCCTGACTGTGAGCTAGTGGATTTGGAACTCAATGACAAAGTTGCCATATTGGCATCATTTGATATGGTTCCCTCTTCAGCAACTCTCTTAATATTCTACACAAGAACAAAAGATATGTAAACTTTGAAGTATGCTTTCCCATTTTGAAAATGACAATAAGCATATAAGTGGGATGACTTTTGAAGAGGAACAATAAATGATGCTGGTGATGAGTTCCTTATTTCTTTTTTTTCTCTTTTTTTTGGTGTATAATGGCGACAATGAAGTTTGAATCAAGAACTTCGTGCAAACTACCCAAATTCCGCCTCCACCAAGCCGACTCTAGTAGGAGATGGGAGTTCCTTGTTTCTGAATCACTGAATAAAGTTGTTACAATTTTCTCTAATTTAGAGCCCACTTGAATACTCAAATCCTCTGTTTCTTTGAGAAACTATGTAGCACAAAAGGAAAATAAGTTGCAGACTAGATGTCTATTTCTAAGATGTACTAGCATGTGATGCCAAGTGGACAAACATATTAATTTAAAATAATTTATCTTATTTTTGTCTGTGGTGATTATTTACTTTACCTTATCTATGCAACATTAATTTAATTCTAGTATTAATAATCGTTTAGGATTTCAATATATATTTTTACTATATAAGCTTAAAATTGTTGGGTTTTATTTTGTTGGTGTTATCTCCTTTATGTTAGTATATTATTGTTAATTTTTTCAGTCTTCTTGGTCTCTTGTTTTTTCAACAACTATTCTTTTCCTTTTATATTCTTTACAGTAGGTATATATAGTTATTTGGTGTCACATTATTTACCTGAGGAATTTCAACGTTACTTGCAATTTCTCCAAGTGGCTTTTGTTGGTACATCAAACATGGTTCACTCATCAATTGTCCATCCACCAACCCCTACACAAAGTAATGAACAAGCGTAAAAGCATTAATCTCAATTCTTTTATTTCATCCAATACTTACAAAAAGACTTAGCAGACTCACGTTTGAGTGTGTTTTATATAGAAGAACATCCATATAACTTGGAGATGGTCTTTGAACCAGTTCAAAGTTAGTTAAGGAATCTGGTACCGTGTCTGCACCATCAGACTTGGTGTGAGCTGCAACAACACCATCCGAGCTAGCGCCTTCTACACCACCTGACAAAGTTTCTTTCATAACTTCCTCTGAGGGAGCCTCCTCCTGAGTGTTGTCTTCCACCGTGTTCTCAATACTCTATATATCACAAAAGGAAGAATATGTTTGAGTTGCTTTGGATTTATGACCTTGAAAGGCCACACTTCTAAAACATAATGTATATCATAAAGTGGAACCATAGTAATTTGAGCAACTTCAATGGTTATTATTGTTGGAGCTTCTACATCAACTAGTAAAAAAATAGAGTATATAAGTGAAGAACAAACCTTGTCTTACAAGCCAGTTTTATAAAATTGAGTTAGGCTCAAACCCCAAACCCACATTCTAAAATAGTATCAAAACCTATCCTAACAATTGTTGTTGGGACTATCAGGCCACCTCCTATCAAACCATTATTGGACCATCCATAAGTGTTCAGTCCTGTAAACTTCACACTCAAAATGTCAAGTTCTCAACGTGAAGAGTATGTATTGTAGATCCCACAGTAACTAATGAGATGACTTGTATAAAATATAGAAGTGGGGAACAATCCTCACTTTACAAGTCGATTTTTTTAGGATTGTGTTAGGTTCAATCCCTCGTTCCAAGAACTATTGTTTTTCAAGCACTTATTTGTTATCAAAACACAATTCACTATGCAGATGTATTTTAGATGAATTTCCTTTTTTGTGTATTATGCTAGACTGACAATTTCCATTTCTTTTTTATGTAAAGATAGCATAAGAAGCCAATGTGCTTAGCTTAGCTATTGCAATTAATTATGCAGAATAATTAAGTTTACTTTTGATCATTATCGCTTGTATAAATTCCAGAAGATGAATGAATGGTAGTCAAAATTTATGATTCTGAAAATTTCAAGAGCTAACACTGGTATTCTTGATCCATCAACATCTATTTAAAATATTAAAGAAGCACGAAGGCAACTAGACTTACTATTCTGAAATCTGTTTCGAAGGTCTATAAACAAATAAATAAAAACTTACATCGGGAGGTATTTTATACGGACAAGTTGCTGAAGAAGTTAGAGATAGCCTGCTAAGTATTGAAGCAGAAGTTGGTATTGCTAATGCTGAAACTTTACCAATAATGGTTGTTTTTGTTTCTTCAATATTCTGCACAATGCCAAAAGATCGGTTTGGTCTATTAGTTTAATGAAATTGTTCTCCATCTAATATGTCTAGTTTCATAAAAAGAGAAAACAAAAAAAGAGCTATAATGCTATTCCTTACATCTATCAAGTTTGGTAAAGGAATGAGTGGCAGTTTCTGGTCCCATGACTGCAAGTCTTGTGTCCCTTTGTTTTCTTTCTTCGTTGTTAGGACCTCGTAGCCTTTTGTTATGTTACCACTTATGTTGAGTAAGTAAGGACGGAGATAGAAATCAATTTCCTTATCTAAAATAACAAATTTTAAGAATTATGAATTTAAAGAAGGCTAAATCATAAAAAAAAATATAAATCCCAAAACTTGGAGATGAATCTATTTCCATATATAAATCTCAAGAAATTTGAAGGTTGAACATACTAAAAGTGAAAGGTGTCAGTTAGTTTAGGAAAGGATCTAGGATTAAATGTAACTCTTCTCTTTTTCAAAGGCTAGTTTGGATTGGTGTGTGTTTCTGGCTGGGTGAATATCCTTTTCTAGGGGTAATGTATGGCCTTGCTTCATGTTTGTTAGACCAATCATCTAAAAAGACTTACTATCATCCTTGACGGTATAGTACTGTATAATGCTTACCAGAACTAGAGATTTGCAGCATGTCCTTGACAGTAGTTGTTGAAGTTAGTAAGAACTTTGGACAATTGTGCACAAGAAGATTAATCACAGTCTGAAACTCAATCTCTTGATAGAAATTAATGAGGTTTGGCTGTTGCATTAATACTACATGTTTCAGTTTTGGCAGCAAAACCTCCACCCTCCCTTCTCTCACACCTGCTTCATCTCCAAACACTTGCACTAGTTGAGAATTTTGATTTAGGATCAGATGCTCTAGTTCTGGAAACTCATGGGAAATGGAGATAAAGAACAGATGCTTCAAGTTTTTACAGTGTGAGACAAGAAGGAATTTAAGCTGTGAGAAACATACTTTTAGGTATTGAGAATTTGAGCCATTTTCATTATCCTTATCGTCCTCAATGATTTGCTCCAATTCCTCACAATGTTCTACAACTAGGATCTTTAACAGAGGTAGCATTCTCAAGATAGAGGCAGAGAAGATAGCCTTTAGTTTTGGACAGTTGCAAATGTGTAGTTCACGAAGACGTTGAACTTGAAGGTTCACAAAATGTTTGGAACTTGTCCATATATACATTAGCTCTGGTAAATTGACTAACTGTAGGACTTCTGACCACGAAGTCACTTGTTGTCCATCGATAGGAAATCCCTCCAGATGGAAAATTTCTTTGATTTTTGAGTTGTTCTCAATAATAACAGATACCAACTTTTGCTTAATTGTCCTACTCATTGCCCTTGAATCCTGTAAAAGCATACTAACCATCAACTCTGATACAAATATTAAATATTTCACACTAAGAGAAGCGACTAAATAGAAATAGCAACATGCTTATGAGGCAGAAAGAGAGTCATACCGTTTTAGAACTATGATCTGAATGTGTAGCTTCTAAATCAACCTTCACATTGTTGATAGATAGGGTGGACATCCCAACATCGTTCATAACAAGCAGTTGCAAAGATGAGCATGTTGCACAATAATTTTCTGGGAAAATGCCAATCATATTTGGTGTACTATGGAGTGCCACTTTTTCCAAAACAGGAAACTCAATTTGGATCTTGTTTTGGTATTGATGGGAAGAATGAATATTTTGACCAAATACATGTCTCAACTCAGAAGTCTCGCTAATTTCTATGGTTTCCAATTTCCTCAGGCCTCTGGCAAATGAGATGGGGAATACATACTGCAGTAAGTGACATCTCATAATACTCAACTTTTTCAAACTGGGAAAAAATGGCAAATAACTCTGAATGTCATGATCATCTTGAATCATTTCTTCTTTTTTATTTGTATGAGCTCTTCCATAAATTAGTATATGCTTTAAACCATGGCAATCTTCTATCATCAATTCTTCCAATGAAGTAAAGGTTTCAGCGGCAGATGTTGTGAACAATGAACCCAAAAGTGGACATGATTTTAGCGTTAGCCTTGTAAGGCTGGGCAGATCGAATGATCCTGAAAAGCAGTTAAATAGAAGCAACATAATGCCCCTGCATGTTAGACACAATATATATATATATATATAAACACCACATCTACTATATATGTTCATTAAGCAAGTTTCAAATGGATTCTTATTTGTTTTCATTGAGTGTAAGAAAGAACAAGAAAAAGTGGATTGATTCTTCAATTTAAAACATGAATCTTCTCTTAGGGAAATTACACTACGCTAATCTTCCAAAGCACGCTTTAATTCAATCCATTTTAACATATAACTTTCATTTTTAAGAAATATATTTGAAACTTATCATTTGGATCATGTACAATGATCTAACAAACAACTTCCAATTCTAATACACATATATATATGCAGCAATGTTTACCTGTGTTTTGATGCTCCTTATCTTCAATGATTTGTTGTAATTGATTGCACTTTTCTATCTTCAGCTCTTTCAGTTGAGGTAGGCCTCCTGAGATACAGGCTGAGAAGATGGACTTTAATTTTCTGCATCCACTTACCTCCATTTGTTGAAGATTTTGGAGGAGGTTACTGGATTGTATGTCACCTTTGCATATATACCTCAGTTGAGGAAGATTCTCCAAATACAGCATTTCCAAACAAGATGTCAATGGACCTTGTTTTGCATCAATGGATAGTTCTGCCAGCTGAATGATACCTTCTAACTCACAGTTGTTGACCCGAACTTCTTTTATATTTTGCAATGTTAGATGTGAAGCTTCATTAATTATGTCATTGTTCTGATAAGCCAAGCAAGTATTGATAGACACAATGGAGAAGCCTGGACAATTCTGCAAACTAAACCGACGAAGAGATGGCCACGTAGGATAACAAACTTCAGGGCAAATGCTAATGATCTCTGGCAACATAATCAAAGTAAGCTCTTCCAGAGAAGTAAGATCAATCTTGAGTTCATTTTGTTTCTGACCAGCCAGATGGTCTCCATTTGTGCATTGGCCAAACAGGTATTTCAACTCACTATTACATACAATTTCCAAACTCTCTAGTTGTGCAAGGCCCTGAGCAAAAGAGATTGGCAATAGATAATCTAACCCATTGCACTCTCTGACATGAAGCCGTTTTAATTTTGGGAACAACAGCCTTTTATCGTCTGTACTTATCTCCTCTTTGTCATCATCAGTCACTATATGCTTCAGTCCAGGACAAGATATTATTTCTAGTTTTTCCAACCGTTCCAGATTTTGAGCAACATCAAGTGTGAAAAGACATGTCAGCTTTGGACAATGACTTAAATACAGCTCCTCCAATTTCTCAAAATAGCCACTAGGAAGTAGAGAACCGTGGTGTAAGGCTCCCAGATGCTTCATGCGCTCGATTCTTAGCCAATGTAAATTGGAGAATAGAGCTCCTACCTCGCTCAAATGATGGCTAGTGTCAACCAAACACACTATCTTGTCAGAGTCACTTATCAGAAGCTCAATCAAATGACTCATACCTCCTTCTTTTTGAAATATGTCAGGGAGAATATTTTGAGCACCTCCCTCAATATTTGCTAGACACAAAACCTCTGCCTTTTCGGCCAAATCCTTAACTGCTGCATTAGATGTATCCAAATAACTAAGAAATAAGGTTCTATGACGATTAGGAAACTCTTCTTGAAAGCCAGCAAACATGTTTCCTAATTGTATGTGATACCTTTGCAATGCTTGGGGGACTCTAAAGTTTTGGAAGAATTCAGCAGCGTGTTCATTGTAAAAATCCCGTTTTTATCTATGATCAGCAAAGTACAGTTCTTCTAATTGTGGCTGTCTTCCAATCACTTCAAAAGGACTCCGTTTCATGTCACATTCTGACAAATCCAACAATCTCAAGTTTGTCAATTGTGTAACCACAATGTCTGGTAATTCAAGGAATGAACAATTGTGCAAGGCAAGACTTTCAAGTTTCTTTGCATCACCTAGAAATGAGATGTCGCCTAATTCCCAGTTGCTTAGGAGTACACAACAAAGATTTGGCAATGATTTGAATGTCACCGCCAACAATGGCCTTCTGTACCTACCCTTATTGTAAAGAAACAAAACTCTGAGCATTCTCATTCCTTTGAAAATTCCATCTGACACATCCAAATTTGTATTTAAGTACAGAAACTCAAGATTGGAACAGTCTAATTCATTTGGAATTTTGTCACAACATAAAAATCTCACTGAACTGTGCTCCATAGTCACATCCTTTTCCAATGCACACTCAATTATCTTATTCTCATTATTTGCTATCCTGTGGGCTACATAGCGAACTAGGTCATGCATTTTGACACTTTTATGGTCCACACCCAACAATAAACAAGAACTTACAAGCTTAATTTTGGCTGCAATCACTTCATTCCTTGCCTCTTGATATGAGTGAACTTCTCCGACTACACCTAACCCTATTGCAAGTCTTGTTAAAAGTTCTATTGGAATTTCAGAATCTTCAGGGAATACAGAACACAACAAGAAAAGTGATTTAGCTTCTTCAGTATCCAAATTATCATAGCTTAACTGTAAGCAGGTGTAAGGATTTTGCAAACCCTTTCCAATAACCACTTGTTTTGAACTTGTGAATCTATTCAATGCAACCCTCCATACCACCTCAGATTTTCCCTTCAAGCTGCTGGCAACAGCTGCAATGGCGACAGGCAATCCTTTACATTCGTCCGAAATTTCTCTTGCCAAGTGCTTTAAGGTATCAGAAGTGCCCTCAGATATGTGTGCTTGCTTTTGAAAAAGAGTCCAAGCTTCTTCATCGGTCAAGATTGGTAGGTGAATCTTTTTTTGGCAGTCCATCATAGTACAAACCTCTTCTGATCTAGTGGTAATGAGAACCTTGCAACCCTTATGATGTTCATTGGAGGGAATCCCTATGGCACCAAAATCAAGCTTCTCCCACAAACCATCCAGAATCACAAGAAGCTTATTTTCTTGGGTTAGTCTCATGTACAGGCGTTGAGCTCTCTCCATTTCTTCATTTTCTGGAAAGGTATACTGCATAGAACTTGCAATCTTTTCTTGGATTCTTCGAACTTCTACAACACTAGACACAGGCACAAAAAGCACTTGGTCAAAAAGATGTTCTGCTTCTGCTTTCTTCCTAACTTCCATTGCTAAGGTGGTTTTACCACAACCCCCCATCCCATACAATCCAATCACGGCAACATCATCGTCCCTCAGTGCTTCCATTAGTTGTTCATAAGCAGGTTGTCTACTCTCAAAATTCAAACATTTCTTTGACAGAAAATCATGAGTGCCAGAAGGAAGTGTAGCAATGTGTTCAAACTCTATATATTGTCTACCTTCTTCAATGCACTTTTCAAGTTCCCTTTTTCTGTTTGCTAACTTCTTTCCTAAACGGTATCTCCAAATCCAATTCGGACAGTATCCAAAACAGGAACTCTTTTTTGTTCTAGCCTCTTTTAGCAACTGATTCACATTGCTTGCATCATTGTTAGCATCCTTCAGCCACTTGTCACCAACTTCGGCAGTTTTTCTCGTTTGTTTCTTGGCACGTGTAACACGGTTTTGGACACTATCTCTTGCTGCAATCAAATTCCCTTCTTCTTTTGCAAGCTCTTCAACAAAATTGTTAAAGCAACAAGGATAACATAATTGATTTGCTGCTCCACACACCAAATCTCTTGCAATAGAAGACGCAAAACCAGAAAGGTAATCCATCAATTTACTCCACTAAATGCAACTTAATTAACCTGAACAAAAGAAAGATGAACATGCTGTATGGTAAGTTTTATAATCAATTGTTAAGTAGCAAAATAGTAGTCTAGAAGTAGCAAAATGTATTAAACCAAGTTTTGAGATAAAATATACATTATATATTTTCATATAACTTCTATCATTCAATCTTTGTTTCCTATAAAAAATAATGACTAATTTTGCTTTTGGTTCCTGTAACTTTTTTCATTCAATCTTTGATTTCATTGAAATACATGCTTTTAATCTGTCGTTAGTTTTATTCTATTAAGTGATGATGCCATAGCAACAGGAATTATAAAAACATGGATTTTTATAGAATTAGAAGGATTAAGTAAAAAAATTATACTGAGAAAAATCAAAATTAACTATTTTATCAATAACAAAAAATATATTTAAGCTAACTATTATTCCAAAAAAGCAACTATTTGTCTTCTTTTAAAATCACCATTTTATTGCATTATTTAAAAAATATTCAAATACAGGTGGTTTCTGATTGGAAGCAGAAGAAGAATGCGAGATATTGAGCTAACTAATGCTTGAACAATTAAGCAATTAAGCAAAATTTAAATGTTTGAGCTGTGAGCAACTAAGCAAAATAAAAAAATGCACATAGGAAACAAGCAAAAATACGTAAGCTTACCTCTTTGAAATATTGTTTCTATATGTACAGAGATTGCTTCAGAAAAAAGTGTATCAAGAACAGTTGGCGGAAGAAATCATTATGGATATTTGTACTTGAAGAGAACGGAAAATTTGCAAACAAAAGCAAGTTTTTGTCATATTTTGCTTACAAGCTTGGGAGGTGAATTCATTCCACTGCTAGAATCTCCAAATAAGTAAAGACTGCTCTCTTCTTGCCCACAAGTTCAACACATCATTCATTCTGAAATACTTATTCATTCTAAAGTCTTTCATTCTAGAGTACCCAAGTCTTGGCTTTTTGTCTTATTCATCGTAAAGTCTTGGTCTTTTTTAAATTATTATTATTATTATTTGCATTATCTAGATTGACTTGTACTGTGCATTGACTTGGACTGATTTAATTTTCATCTTTTAATTTTAAGTTCTCAACTTTTTTTTTTATCCACTTTTAGTATAAAATCATGCAAACTTAATATAAAAATAATTATTAATTACGTTAAATATTCACGTCCAGTAATAATTAATGCATTTCCTCACATGCTAAAATAATATTTTGATGGATTTTAGAAGTGAATTTGATTGAAATTTTAAAAAGATATTTTATTATAAAAAAATTTAATAAATCATAAAAGATTATATAGAAATATAATAATTTTTATATTTATAAAATTTGTAATTTTAATTTTAATTTATTTATAATTTATAAAATTTTAAAAGATTTTTTAAATTTATACAATTTTAAAGCAACTTCGTAAATTTATAAAATTATCATCTTAACTTGAAATTTATCCAAAACTAGAATTCTTCTAATTACGTTTTAAAAGATAAGATATTTTTTGTTTTAATATTAAGCAAATCAACGGATACATAACATGTTTTATCATTTAAATTTGGAATGTGTTGATAGAATTTCAAATATTAATATTATTCTCTCTATTTTTTATTAAATTATATATTTTTCAAAATTAATAGCAATAGTCTCCGTCTCAAATGAAATATTTTTCTTATAATTGATTCTAACATAACTAAAAATATTTCCATTCTAAATGTTTATTTATCTTATTATAACTTTTTTTTGGTTTAAAGCCTTGGCACAGATTTAAGCTACCATCCAATGAAAAGAAAAAAGATCAAATGAAAAAAAGGTTTGACAAAAAAGAACTTTTGTTTTTTAATAATTTGAGGAATGGAAGTTGAATTGTCCTTTTCTGATTCTATCCAAAATAGATTTTCATTTTTTATCCTATTTTTAAAGAACTAAAAAAAACGAAACATTCATTTTTTTTTTAAGTTTTAAGTGAAAAAATGAAATTGTTTCTAAATATCTTTAAAGAAAAATGGATTATCAAAAACATTCTATTTTTAACAAAAAAAAATAGAAAACAATTTTTCAAATTTTTATTTATTAAATTTAAATTTAAAAAAATAGATGAATTGAGCGAAAGAAAAAGGATTTATCAGTCCATAATAATAGTCCAAAGATCTCCGAGACAACCATTCCAATAGAATATAAAAATTTAACAAATTGTTGAGATTTTTCATTAAGAACCTCAAGCTTAAAGGGAAATTTAATGGTAGATTGCATTGGCTAGGTGATGAAATCGGATAAGGTATTTAATAGTGATTTGGTGTTATAAAAATTTCATTTTTTTATAATCAATTCAACAATTGAACAATCATATAAAATAAAAATTACCTTAGATAATATATTTGAATTAGTATATTAGGCGAAACGCCAGACTTATAAACTTAATGAATTAGATCAAACAAGTTGACAAAGGAAAAAACATTGATTACAAAGAAGACATACAATTAAAAAAAAATATTAAGATATAATAAATTATGCGTAAGGCGAGAAAAAAATCTACCATAAGTAAAAAAAAAATTCCCCAAAAATTTTAAATAAAATTGTTGGATTTATGTAATATTTATATATTATGTTCAAAAATCATACAAAATTTATCCTACAAAATAATTT
The DNA here is from genome assembly GCA_025330945.1 of Mucuna pruriens. Taxonomy (NCBI): domain Eukaryota; kingdom Viridiplantae; phylum Streptophyta; class Magnoliopsida; order Fabales; family Fabaceae; genus Mucuna; species Mucuna pruriens. The sequence continues at coordinate 198,583 of JAENHJ010000077.1, forward strand.
ATCAAAATTTATGTTTTGTAATAACAAAAGATTTTCTATAAGTATAAGTCATAAAAAAATTCCAATTAAATGTAATCGTCGTCCTCTTTAACAAAATTCTAATAATCATAATTGAATATCATAAAATTTATTTAATTTAAAAATCCTGATTAAATTAAAATAATTATTTTATCCTAAATTTTTTTTTAAAATCTTTTAAAATTTTAATCTAATATATTCCTTGGATGTTAACTATCATTCATTTATTAACAACAAATTCTAACAAATCCAGAATGTTCAATTACAATAAAATTCATTTAACAAATATATTAGTAGTATAATTTAGGATCACTGGTGGGAACCTCTCAATCTTAAATCAGAACTCATATACTAATTCCATAGAGACAAACTCAAGCTTTCAAAACCTAAAATGTTTATTGAAACTTATATTATTATTCTTTCAATTTCTCCTGCCGAAACCTTAAGCAATATGTATACTCATAATAAAATCTTGAGACTTGTATATATCATTTAACCAAAACACCATGCTTTAACTTTGTATTAAACGCATCCAGTCAACAAATGTGTTGTCTCCTTCTATATTACTGTCATTTGCAGGTACATAGAATCCAAAAGATTAATAATTTCTAAATGATATTATAAGGTAAAATGTGCAAACTTTATAAATAAAACTTAAAAAAAAAAAAACCTACACCAAAGATTTATTATGTTGTAGAAAAAAAAAATCTAAATCATGTAAGAGACATCAAAATAAACAAGCTTGTCAACTTTGTTAAAATAAATCTCTCTAATACTCTGAAAATCGTGAAATGAATTTGTTTAATTTTAACTGAGAAATATGCTTTTCAATTTCTATTTTATTTGGAATTACATGTCAATACTTAGTATGTATTCTTATTTTTTTTTAAAAATATTATATATTATTTTTTAATACTAATTATATATTTTTAATCAATTAATTTTGATTTTATAAACATAGAAATTAAAAGACTCTTTTTATTAAGAGGTCGTAAAGACTGAATGTAGAGAAGATGGAAGACATTTTAGATTAAGAGACAATAAAAGACTCATGAAGAGAGTTGAAGACTTTATGAATGAAGAGAGTTGAAGACTCTCTAGACTTATATATTTAGAATAAATTGTATATTTTCTATTTACAACTTCTAGTTTATTTAACGTCTCATGATCTTATTATGAATCACAAAATCATTATGTTATGGTACGATATGTATCTGGAAAAAACATAAATTTGCAATTTCATTATAATTTGACTTAATAGTATATATATATATATATATATATATATATATATATATATATATAATATTATATTATATTATATATATTATTTTACATGTATCTTGCTATTCTTAATTCAATTCAATTCGCTTCATTTTTGAAAAATAATCTGCCCAAAACACAGGTTACACAAAAAAATTTCCCTCTTAACTCTAAAATAGAAGTGGTAGCTAATTCTTTTATTATCTATCCTCACTTCCTCGTATAAATTAGTAAGTAGTGGACAATAATACCGATTTATATTGCCTCCTTTGGCAACGTGGTATAGCTTAAACTTATTTACAGTAATATGCATGCTTATCATTTATGATTAGAAGCTTGAATTTGGTATTGCTCACTATTAACCAATAAAATGAACATATCAAACAAATATCTAAAATAAATAGTTACAGTAGGTGGATATATCTTTTTTTTCATTTTAAATACTTTATTAACGTCTATTATTTTTATTTTTTTTATTTTTATTTTATATTATATTATTTTTTATACATATACTTCTCTTTATCTTTTTATCTGTCATTTAGATTGGAGGTATCTACTAATCATTTAAAAAATATATATATATAAATAAGCTAATGTTTTGCCTACGTGTTGAATTGCTCCATATCAACTCACTTTTTCCTTTTAATTTGCCGAGTCAGGCCAAATTAGAAAAAGTTATTTTGCCTCCACTAAGTGACACTTACATAAGGATTAATATATTTGGAATCCCTGCTTAATTGGAATTAACATATATATGATGAACATTAATCCGGACCTTTTACAAAGTCACACATTTTCCTATAATTAAGAGTCATATCATTGCTTTTTATATTCACATTTTTTTTCTTTTCTATTTTTCATACATATACTATCCTTTTTTACTAACCAACTTTTAACACAAATTGTGCTATATAAGTCTGATTACTTATAATACTCACTTTTGTTTATATATATATATATAACAAACTTAATGATGTTGCTTGCCCTTAGAACAAATGTATGATCTAAAGAAATGATCTTGACTAGCTCAAGTATGTTTTGAAAAACCTAAAATAATCTGATATGAAATTTTCACTTAATAATTTTTCTAAAATAATTCTGAGTTTTCTAAATTAATTTTTCAAAACAGAATTTCTACCTACAAATGTTTTGAAACGTGATAAATAATCCTAAGTCTAATAATTAATTATTCGGTAATAATTATATATATATATATATATATATATATATTGTAGTAATAATATATAATCAATTTTGTTTTATAGTCATGACTTTTAAATCTTAAAAGTATGTTTTAGTATAAAGTAAAATAAAATGAGACGGGATGAAAGAAAGAAGTATACATGAAATATTGAGCTGAACTTATGTCTAAAGCCATGTGAAGAGTATCATAGTGATAAAGAGAGTAAACGAAAAATATAAAAGAAGAGAGCCGGGGTTGGACAAACACAAGCTTCCTACACAATTTATAGGGAGGTGATAGTAATAAAATTAGCCTTGAGGAAGGTTCTGGGTGGTACTTTGCAATGAATAAAAGAGGGGAGGGATAAGGAGTACTACACTTGTTCTTATGGTGATATATGTGTTACACCTGTGCTAAAAAGTGGAGATATTTTCTAAACACAATAGCATGTGGGTTACATTATACTACATGGTAGTGACATGTTTTGACAATAAATAAAGAAATAAATATATATATTCTTTAAATATGCAATTAGGAGTTTGATTTTAAATTTGTATGTAAGAAAAACTATTTATTAACCGATGTTGCTTAAATGGATTCGTCCTTGACTAATACTTCACTATCATCTAGAAATTAAAAAAAGTCTACCATGCTAATTGTTCAAATTAGAATATGTAGTCTGAGCAATTGAACAATGTATATCACTGGATGTGAATATCAGAATTGATGCAAACCAATAAAAAATCTGTAAAACTGAGTCAAATTAATGTAAATTGGTGTAAAGTCAGTCATTTTTTATTTTTCGTTTTTGATATATTTTTTAATAAAATACATATTAATAAATTTTATTTTATAAAACATGTAATATAGTCAATTATATTAATTTACAAATTTTTAAATTTTAATTTATTCTAATTTTTATTGTATTAAATATTATATATTATTAAAATATAAATTTAATTACTATGAACTCCACTATAATTTAGTAATAATTAAATCATTGAATATTGAAATAATTTAATCCCTCATTTAATCAAAATAATAAAGGCAAAGGTTGCATTTATAGCTTATTGGAAAGGAATTCTAGCCTGTTGCAATTAGGGGCATCTTTTCCACGATGCCAAAATTGTAGTACCATTACGGTTAAAAATAAAATAAAATTAAGAATGAAATAGTTTCTAATAATATGATTAGTCCACCGCTCCATCTCTTATTTTTCTTCCAACTACATATATAAAAACCCAAAATGTATGCAATAAAAAAAAGTGTCGGGTTTCAGGTCTAGAGGCGAGGATGAAATAGGTTGGGCCATGTTTATTTTTAAATTTTCATCCAACTATTTTTTTAATTTTTCTTTTTTTATATTTGTAATTAACAAAACATCACTTGTATAAAATAATAAATATCCTATTTTGCACCCATCTTTATTATTTTCTAAACTTATTTTTGTAATTCATCTTCATTATTATTTGTAATTTAATTTTACACTTTGTCTTTCTTATTCATTAAACCTTAATTTTATACTTCATTTTCATTACTCTTTAAATTCTAATTTTATATTTCATCTTTATTATTTTATAATATTGTATATTTTCTAACAATATAATATGTTTATTCCATCAAATCTATATATAATATTGTGTGTTGAAAGATACCAAGAATTGTGTTTTTATCTATAGTTACAACAAATTAATTACTTTATTTGAAGGTACTTTCTTGCTGTGTTTTCGTTTTCCTTAGCTTATTTATATTTTACGAGAATTATCATTCTTAAAATAGTTTTAATTATATTTTTAGTTCTAGAATTTACTTTATGAAATAAGTATAAATATTCAGAAAGATAGTTTTGATATTTTTTATATTTTGCATTTCATTAAATCTTTAGCTTTTTTCTTTCTTGTTTAAAAACTAACATATAATTTAATATGTGTAAATGAAAAAATGTCATTTGTATTCATTGTCATCAAGTCACAAACTTGACCTCACCAGATAAATATCGAAGAAAAAATAAAAATAAGAGGAATTAAATAATGATAATGACAAGATCTATAAAAGGTTGATGAGAAAGAATGAAATGGTTTTAGCAAAAGATGATTTACAAGAAAAAAAAGTAAAAAAATATATAATTATTTAAAATAGAATCCATAAAAAGATAAATATATTTAATTCAAATAATGAGAAAGGAAGTGTACTCACTAATTTGAAAAGTCTAAATAACAAAATCCAATTTATTCATTTAATTCCTTAACTATGTAATGTCAAATCTCTTAGACCAAAACAAGAATATATAGAACTAAAAAAATGTTAAAGCTGTTAAAATGGTCAAAATCTGTAAGAGTTCTTAAAATACATGTTAAAACCACCTTAATCAGAATTAATATTCAAATTAACATTTCCCAATTTGATTAACACTTTCTAAATTAAGTACAACACAAAAGAAAAAAAATATATATATAGAAGAATCTCCCAAACATTATTCGTCTCCATACAATATATTGTCAATTACAAAAATATATAGAGAGATATAATTAAAACATCATATCAGCCATCGATCATGAGATACACAAAGCAACGAATTATTTTAACATAAATATTGTTAAAAATAAAGGAAAATTAAAATTAAACCAACTAACTAATTACCTATTACATTTTATGCTACCCATAAACCCTAAGAGGGGTGAACCCTAGTGTGGTCATCACGAGCAGCAACAGCAGCAGCACTAGGCTGCTGAAGCTGACTCAACTGCCCAAAACTAGCAATGTTCATGGCCAACACATTAGCCTCACAGTTGTTCCCTGCATCAAAGTTCCTACCTAATTGCTGTGGCACACACTGATGATAATGATGTTGATGTAGTTGGTTATAATTATAACAGCGGTTACCATGGCCGCCACCGTTAACACCATGACTTGTGTTAACGGCGACGGCCGTGGTAACAGCACCAACAGCGTGACCATAACCGGTGGTTATGCCTAAGCTTTGGATCTTGGAGAGCTCAAACTTGGCAGTCTGAAGATCCATTTGAAGCTGGCGAAGCTGTTGGTGCAGTAGCGAGATGATGCCGACGCAGCCGTTGACGGGATCGCGGAGGCGCATCTCGGCCTCGTAGGCGAGAGAGTTAACGGCGTCTTCACGCTGGTGAGGGTGAAGCTCGTTGAGAAGCTTGGAGACGTTGCTGGCACCGAATATTCTGTGAACGTTGACGAACTTCTGAGGCTGGTCGGGTGGGAAGTAGGGCGCAAACACGCACTCCGCTTGGCACTTTCTCCGCAGGAACTTGCACGCCGCGCATGGTGGGTTCGAAGAAGATGCCATTGTCTTGCTACCTTGCTTCACATTCATATTAATGTTACTATATTAGTATATGTTATAATCAAATAATAATTAATATTAACAAGATTACAGAGACTACAAATAATGCGTGTTACATGACTAATCACCAATCCATTATTTTCGCCACACACTCTTTTCCTTTCTTTCTTTTATCTTTTTATATAGTTTATAGTTCAACCATATATATGTATATATAGTCTACACAACTATTTGGTAATATTTTTTCTTCAACAGATATGTTGAGAAATTTAAAGTTATCAGGTTAAAAATTGTCAAGCACATTTTCGGTTAAGCTTTTTTGTGGTTTTTGTTTTCTTTATTTGTGGCTATAACTTTTTGATATATTTTGGGCTAGGTTTAGTTTTTTTAATCAAATTATTTTGCTTACAAGAAAAAATTATTTATGCAACACTTCTTTTAATAATATTCTCATTTCAGTTTTCTTTGTAATATCAATTATTTTATGATCAAATTTTGTTTATGTCTATTTCTATCCTTTCCCTCTGTCATAAAAAAAACGTAAGAGTTTTATGTAAAAATATATTTTTTAACCAATGAAATATACATATAAACAAATATCTAAAAAAATAGATTTACTATAGACATCTTACTAATATCTATTATTTTTATTTTATTTTTTTATCACATGATATTATCTTTCGTACATATATTTTTTTCTTTTATATTTTTATATCTCATTAGATGTTCTATTCTCTTTTATATTATTTTATTAGATGTTATAGCGGAGATATATATCTACTAATCATTTTTCAAAAAATTATACAAACAGACTAATGTTTGACCTACAAGATTTGTATAATAGGGAGATTCAAGAGAAAATAAATAAATTGAAGACTTAAAAAATTGACAAAAACGAAAAGGACTGAATCTCCATGCACATATTTTGTGAAATTAATACTAAGAAATTCATTTACCACTTGAGTTTCATATGTTGAGACAAAATCCTTGATCATCCTTGTGTAAGAAGTAAAGGGATTGAAGACAATATGCAAGTGAATGAATATCCGAAGGCAGAAAAACACCCCTTTGTTGTGTGAGTATATATATATATTCATGGAAACAAATAAATGATCAAGTCAATAATATAATCTTTATGAGCCTGCCATCTGGTGGCACCATCTAATAACTAGCTAAATATCTACTCTTAATCAACTTTTGTTTTATAACTAGCTAGTAGACAGTGCAATATAAAAGGGTGCTTTATTTTGAAACAATTAGCTAGGAGTAATAAAAATAGAACATTATTAAATTAATTAACTCACTCTTTTACAAGTATTTTTCTTATTTTGTAATAAGTATTTTATGAATCTTTATATCAAACTAAATCAATTTTTTTCCTTTTTAGAAAAAGTTAAATTAAATTTTTAGTATACATGTTTAATCATTTTAAGTAATATTTTCTATTTCAAATTATCTCTAATTATAATAAAATATTTACAAGTCATATAGGATATATACATAAAACATAATAAATATATAATTGCAATTATACAAATCTGAATTAAGAACATATTTATTGGACATTATTAAAATCAAATAAAAATCTTAAACCATTGTCATCATTAAATCGCTTCTTATTATTTACAAATTATAATAAGAATAGTATCAATTTCATTCTTTTCTTAAACTCATCCATAATGAAGATAGTTTTCATTTTTTGGTTTATTAAGTGACAATGTCTCTATATACATACTTCTATATATGTCTTATATGTAATTATATTATATTTTCATAATATTTTTTTAAGACTTGAATAAATATATATTGGTGAAGTATCCAAGAATATCATATCAAATATGTATAATACGTGAAACAAATTAAAGTATTGGCATTTCATAATAAATCATTTTTTGTGCGTGTGAAAGATGGTAGAGCCTAGCAAAACAAATTATGTGACATCATTTCTATAACATGTGTCTACAATTACAATTTTTAATTTTTTTGAAATAAAAGCTAAATTTTTACGTTTTTATACATTGATATATATTTGTTATTATCAGTAAAATAATTTATATTTTTAACATTATTTGTAATATTTTACATAATGTGTGATATATGCATACAATGAATAATTAATGTTATATATATATATATATATATATAAAATAAATCATGCGTGTAAGTATTGAAATATATATTAATCATTAATTTTATCATAAACAATAGAGATTACTTGAGAGGAACCCCACAGAGAATTTTTTTTTATCGATAATTCATAAACTAAAGTCAACTAATTATTTATTTATTCAACAAATAACTACAATCTGTAGAAATTATATGCTCATAATTGAATTAAAGACTAAATCAAATCTGAAATAAATTTAGAAAAACAATTCTAACAAATTTAATTAATAAGGTATTATCTAATCAAATTTAAATTATAATAAACGAATTTAATAAGATATTATTTAATTAAAATTTAACCAATTAAATCTTATTCAAATTCAAAATCAAATATGAAAATCAAAATCAAATTTGGCTTTATGTAATTCTTTTACTAATTGAGTTCAAGTTACTTGAATCAACCCACTAATTAGTTCTTCCTTGTACTTGTTCTACTAAACCCAAGTGATTGGACTAATAAAAGTTTGAATAGGATCTAAATATATTATAGAAAAGTTTGAATAGGATCTAAATATATTTAGAGGGGTTACATCTAATATCTTTATAAATATATTTGCTTTTTTTTTTTGTTTGAAAATATGTATATAACTTAATAATTATGAACACCTTACACTAAAGCAAACAAGTAATTCACTCCTTTAAGAATAAGTACTCAAACAAGAAAAGTCAAGTAACATAAAAAGAAGGGTGATACACTAACACAATTGTTTTTTTGTCATTTCTAGTCAAACATAATTTTAGAAATAAACTTAATTACAACCAAACATTATTTTTCTACAAAATCCCGTTTGACGCCGTGAGAAGCAAGTTTGGGAAGCAGCTAAATATGCTAAAACCACTCAATCCAAGAATCCATAAATATGCCAACCCGCCAAAAATAGAATCAAATCATCTGTCCCCTTATGCCTCCATTTAACAAATAGGAGAAAAAAAATATTGCTTAAAGAGGAAATATAGTATGGATCACAATGTACGTAAATGAATATTATTCTGTAATCACAATTTGTGTGTATAATAAACTTATTGACTTTTTTTATTAATTTAAAAGTTATAATTTTTTATTATGTGACAATATAAAACTATTTACACTAAAAATGCATAAAAATTAAAATTTGTTTACAAACATGTCAATTTTTTTGATTAGAAGAGGGACAAGGGTGAGGGTCAAAAAATGGATATCAAATTTTGACAAAATTTTAGCTATCAAACATCTTCCAATTCATTTTTTCTTTAGCATGTAATAAGCATGCTACATGTCTTGTCTTATTCGCAAGTGAATAGATGAATAAGGATCTTAATATGCCTCAAAAAACCTTAGGAACCAACAGAACACTAAAATTTCCAATGTGGTTTCACTATTTTGAGGATTATATAAAAAACTGAAACTAATATCATCACTTTCCCCAGCAAAAGATAAACAACACACTTTCAGTTGGCAGCAGTAGCATTAGCATACCAAGAATGATGTTTAAGAAAAACATTTGTATCCATTAACCTTTAGTTATGTATACACTGACTCATACTATTGACACAAAATAAACTTGTTTGCTATGTTTTCGTAGCAAAAGTGGTAACCAAATGATACACCTACGATTCAATGTTCACACTTGATATCTCAGGCTGAATTTGAGATTCAACCTGAACTTGGGAAACTTCTGAAGGCGATGGTTCTGCCACACTAGGCGAGGACGCTTCAGTAATTGCTGGTGGCTTGAACTGGTTGATGTAGTAACTAAGTGATGGTCCAGAGTATTCAGCTGTCTGGATTTGAGGAGGAGTATTCTTACCAACTTGTAGCAGTATTGAGGAGGCAGCAGCAACTGAGACCAGGGCAAGACCGGCAACAATCGCCGATGTGTTCTCTGCTCCATCAGAAGAAGAGCCAGCACTTCCTGAACTTATAGCACTTTCTGCCACATAAACTGCTGGCTGGAATGATCATAAGATGTTAGAGCAATTGGATTAATTTCAGAACAACTAGTCTATGTTAACACAAACTCTTCAATTTGACACAAGCTGCTCATCCCAGCTATTGGGAATTTATATTTCCTTATCTTATGTGGGCTCATATTTTAATAATGATTATATTAGCTATTTAAATTTTCGTGAGGATCTAATTAACTGAATCTGTTAGACTACCATAGGATCATATTTTTATACTAACCCCTCTTGATTACAATAAGTCTTCCACATCAAACAAAGTAATCAATAGTTATGGATCCATGTATTTACTATAATCCTTAGTAATCTGGCATGTTGTAGATAATAGAGCTTTTGATGTATTGTTATAGGATGTATTATGTCTATAGAATTTTGGCTTCCACAAAGAATAAAGATAACAAGGATTATGGTTTTTTATTCCACCACCATCAACTAACCTCTATTGATGTATATACACTAACAATATATGTATGAATTATGATTACCTCAATAATACCACTTTGTTGGTAATCAGAGGATTAGAGGGATAGAGATCATAGGTATAAGCCAAATAGAGAGAATAATTCTCAATAGGTATCATATTGATTGATTAAAAGACGATAAAATGAATTACAAGTGTCCTATTTATAGAATTTATTGAGCTAACTATGTGTAACTAACTTCATAACAAACTAACTAATCATATATTCTAATACACTTATCAGTTATCACACTACCAGGGTTTGCAACATGTTTTTGCATGCTTCAAAATGAACATTAAACTTGAACAAATTGAAAGAATAGTACAAATAAAAAGACCAAGAGAACATAATAAAACGTTGCCTTTAATAAGTTAAAATAGAAAAATACTAACCTCAATTGAATATATGTTTGTCTGCCCAGCAGTGTCCTTCTCAACATAGCCAGTCCAACCCGACTTACGACGAGGTGGGTATGTACCCACTACTTTAGTCTTCTCCCCAGCTAACCATTCCACACTAACCTTCCCAACCTAAATCACCATCAACAGAGGATTAATTTCCTTTGTGTTAGAGATCTTACATTAATTAGTGAGATGGACCAAATAGAATGTATAAGTGAAGAGCAATTCTTATCTTACAAGTCAATTTTATAGAGTTGAGTTAGGCTCAAACCCACATTCTAAGAGTTTGTGAATAGATGCAGAAGCTACACACATGGTCAATATAGCTTTCATCTTTTGTTAATGCATGAATACATGCAGACCATCTTGAATTCTTGATTAGAAACTCAGGGAGAAGATGAAAGGGTATGATAATTGGAAGCACATTGAAATTCAGGTGAAACTGAAAGGATGCAAATTTCACTAACACACATAGAAAGGCTCAATGACATAAAGTGGACTTTCTAAATTATCTTTGTTTGCACTCGTTTTCCTTAGTCGTCCTTAAGCTAATTCACTGAATTTGCATTGAGTACAAAAAACAAAATTCCTATACAAAAAAGGGACAAGAATACAATATTCGTATTGTAGGCAATATGTAAAAAATGTCAATTACAAAATTACAGATGTCAGCAAATCAGGAACATGCACATCATAAAATCTGAAAGCTAAACATCATTAACGTCATGTTGGAATAAACTTCTTAATAAGAATTTATCAAAGAATAAAATAAGAAAATAAAATGAATTAAACTTCTTCTATAAATTTAAATTAACTTATAATAAACTAATTTATAAAAGCTCTCTTATTTAGTAATAGAAAGCTAATATCTTATTAGAAAGAATAGGAAAGAAATCTCCAATATACAAAAAAAAATACTACAAAACTTCGAGGGTCTGCATCTCCAAATGCTCAAAGGCCCTACTCCTCTCAATTAACATGCTTAAACCACTCTCAACCCCTCTTCCTATTTATATACAGTAACTGGTTTGCTAACATAAAGCCACCCACAATGGACCTAATAAGTTGAAGGCCCATTAACATAACCCCTTTATATCTTAGACTAATTAACATAACTAACTACTAATGGGTTACCTAACATTTAATTTTTCTAAAAGCTTATTTCTTCTTCTACAATTGTTTATTAAGAAATTTATCCAAAGTGGGTCTTACTGTGCAATGTGAGTCGGTGTGCCTAGCATAGATCTAATGACAATGATACTTTTCAGAATAAAATATTCCAGTCTTGACAATAAATTATGCTAACATTTCACAGATACTACCACAAGTAACTTAAGTAATTCAAAAAACTACCTCTCAGCTGAAAAATCATTATGACCCTTAAATTGACAAAAAGTCCAAAACTAACACTGAACCAAGACAGAACATGTAAATGTAATACTCAAAGGAAGCTTATTTTTCATTATCATATTCCCATGGTCCCATTTTTCATTTATCATATTTTCCCTCATTTTCTCACAGGCACAAAGAAGCAAAACAAATAGAACAAAACACCCCAGAAACTCCAAATTGGTTAAGAAACTAATGAACTCACTTCCTTATCCGGGGCACATTCTTCGTCATTGCAATCAGAGTCATCAGAATCAGCTCTAACAGTGAACAAAGAAAACCTTCTCTTACTGGCCTTTTGGTGCTTCAAGGAGAATCTCCTGGAAGAAAAGGCATAGGTGTTGGCTGCTAAAGTTGCTTGCAATGCACAAGCCATTACAAGTGAGTGAGTGTTAACTCTAAAATTGAAGTTTAAAGCAAAATAATCTCTAAAGAAAAACACAACAAAAGGGTTCCAAGAAAGTTAGGATTTTGGTTGGGCTTTGAACGAGATCTTGGAGTATGGTTTAGTGGGTGAAACTCAATAGAAGTTTGTGTTTTGAGGATTGGTGTTTCGTGGCTGAGCTTAAAGGGGATATGTCATGTGTGGACACATGGATTGGAATGTTAAAGTACATGTGTTTGGAAAAATATCTGAAGAGAATAGTTCCATGTAACCCAAAAAAGATTTTTGATGGGTCCAATCTTGCTAGCCACAAATGTATATCATGAACCGTGGACGATTTCTCGTTTTTCAACAAAATTTCTATGACAAATATTATTACTAGTCTTTTTGTTATTGGAAATTAGGCTATTTATTTTGTGTTTTACATGTTTTATGTTCAGTTTTTTTTTTTTTGAAATTATAATGTATTGTGATTAACAATACTATGCAGATCCAAAAAAAAAAAATTGTCACCCTAATAATATAGATACGGAGTATTTGCCAGTTTTGTGATAATTTTTGTTAAAAATTGAGTTGATTATTTTTAATAAGATTTTTTTAATTTTTTTTTACAAAATTTGAAATTAAAAGTACAAACTAATTAATAATGACTATATTCCTAACTATTTTTTTACGTAAGCCTATTTTAAAACAGATAATCTGTGTGATATATTAATTTTATATGTTATGCCAAATTTTAAAATTTTAAAATATTAATTGAGATTAAATAATTCTATAATAATATTAAAATTCAGTATACTTAAAAAATATATCTTTAATTTTAATATGAGATATCAGATTTAATTTTTAAAATTAAATTAGAATTAACTAAATTTAAAAAATAATACGATAGAAGAATAAAAGATGAAATAATTACAAAAAAGTTATATGGCATAACGAAAATAAAAGAACACTAAAATAATATTCTCATTAAAAAAAGGAAAGACTTAAATTAGTATTTTAGTTTGTACATTGTATTGTATAGGATAAATATATATTTTATAAATAAATATTTTTAATAAATTAATTAAATTAAATTAAAATAAAAATTTGTAAAATAAATAAATATTTTAAAATATATTAATTATATTTTATATTTATAATGAATAATTTAAATAATGATATAAAATTATTTTTAACTATTGCTACTTTATTTTAAAATTTAATATTTTTAATATTGAACCAATCAAGATACTAATTTAAAGTTTACTATTTCAACTATGATCATAAAAAAAATAATAACAATAACTAAATATGAAAAATAATATCATAACTTTATAATATTAAAAATTAAAAGTATAATATAGTTTTAAGACTTAAATGTGTTTTAATATAGGTAAAATGAGTGAGTTTTGATTTTGATCTTTGTAAAAAAATTTGATTAATTTTTATTTATCTAAATTTTGAAATTATTTTTTTTTTCTTACAATTGTGTGATACTTTTTAACTACTTATGTATATCATCAAAGTTTACATCTACTCATGTTTGTGGTATCATATTAACATGTAATGATACCTTTAAAAATATTTCTAGATTCTTAAAATAAATGTTATTCATCTATTTTAAAATAATTATTAAGGATTAAAATGTGTGATTTCAAAATTTAGAAGGATGAAAATTAAATAAAAATATTTTACAAACTAAAATCAAAATTCGTTACTTTTATAATTTCAAATTTAGAATAATTTAATTTATTAAAATAATGAAGGTTTGAGAATTTTTGTTTTAAGTAAAAAAAATAATAAAAAAATCATATTTATTTACTATAAATAATTAAGATAATATAAAATAAAAATTCAACTGTTGGATTGATAAAACTTATATTCTATATAAAATTATTAAATAATATAATATTTTATGTAAATTATATTAGTGTTATTTTATATATATATATATATATATTCTTCTTAAAATTTTTCAAGTTTAATAATTTAAGTTTTTATAATATAGTTAATCTTGTTTTAGTCTTCTTAATTTTTTTTTCTTGTTTTGGTTTTTATAAAATATTTATGTTTTATTTTAGACCTAATTTTACTTTTTTAGTTCATATAAAATTATAAATATGTACATAAATATTTTATATTAAAATATTTTCATTTTAATTCCTTTTCTTAAGAAAATATTGTTGTTATTTTTCAATTACATGATATGTAAGGTAAACATTGATCAAAATAAAATAAATATGTTTTATAAAAATTAAAATAGGATTTTTTATAAAAAGACTGAAATAAAAATAACTCTACATCATAAAAATAAAAAATAACTCTATATTATTTTTACTTCTCTATCACATAAATCATCTTATCTATTTTTTTTATTTCTCACAATAATAATAATAATAATAATAATAATAATAATAATAATAATATATAAAAATATTTTTTACCTTTATATTTTATCAAAATTATTTTATCTTTTAGCTGATTTTAAAATTATTCATTTTTTTATAAAAAAAATAGACAGTCACGCTCCTATTTTATAAAAAATTAATTATAAGAATTCAATTTCTCTTGTTTTAGCGTGAGTTTATTAAAAAAGAACCTACGAAACAGGTTTTTCGTTCTTGTGCCATAGCCAAATTTGTGGTTTGAGTTTCTGAATCAATTTCCAAGTCGTCCAACCAGGTACCTTCGTTTTCTCTCCTTTGTTTATTTCGCTTGCAATTTGGGCTGTGCTTAAATATAAATTAATATAATTAAATTAATTAATATCCAAAAATAATTTAGGGATTTTTAAGCAAGAATATTTTCAGATTTTCGTTCCTTTATATTTAATGTCAGTTTTCTTCATAAATCAAGGTTTGGTTTTGTGTGTGATCTGTATCTAACAGCATGTAATACTATAACTGGTTTTGCAAAAGGCTGTTTTAAAATTCTTATATTTTCTCTGTTGCTTGCTTTATCTTTTATCATTGTTCATTGCTTGTTTGTAAATGTTTTTGGAATCTAATTCACTTTGCATATTTTATTTAATTAAAATTGAAAATGCATAAATATTTTTCAAAGAACTATGTGGCTTTCCATTTTCCCATTGCTCCAAATTCGTATGAAATTATTAATTTGAACAAGCCAAACTTGTAGATTGTTTTAATTTAGTCTTTGTTCTCGTCAAAATCTGGCTCCTCCCAAAGCTTAAATTTTTAGGTGAAGTTCATGGATGATTTTGTATCTAACATGCCAATAGAGCCAAAGAGTTTAAAGGCCCAATCAAAGCATCAGGACATAAGGTGCTACAGTTAGAACTCAGTCATGGGCCTAAGATTTGAAAAGTATATATTAGAAATGGCAGGAAGGGAAGTGCTCAAAACGAGGAGGGCAAGCTGTCATAGTTAGTTAGCTAGGGTGAAAGGTGTCTGTGTGTAAGACTCTTTATAGGGAGGTAATGGATGGTGTATGTGAGTTTGGTGGTTTTGCATTCTGTAATGGGGACAGGGGTGGTAGCAAGGATCAAATTCTTGACTACTTGGTTGTAGAGACTTTGATACCATTTCAAGAATAAAAAACTGTTAAATATTCTAATTCCTGTTTTATGTTTACTTTTTGTTTATTTGCTTTTTATTTTATGTGGTAACTTTAATATGTTTTAGTTATTATAATGGGCATAATTGACTTTGGGATAACCATGTTAGGTGAATGTACAAAGGGGTACAATATGATTTAGTTTACACCCTTCTCTGTGCATAAACAGCCTTTTGAACTTGACTTTGTTTTCGTAGACTGATTTTCAAACTTTGAAAGGGTTTTTTCTTTCTTTTTCTCTCTATCCTAATTATGTTAGTGGTAAATCTAGATTTTATTATTAAAATTAGGTTGCCTCTCTGTTTCAAATGGCCGTCTGGGACAGTTGTGTCAGTATAGATGTTTATTTATGTGAATATGAATAATTTGGGAAGGAAATGTTATTTTATGTAGCTGAGGTACTTTGAGTAGATATGTGCTTTGATTTTGAAGGCTAGTTTGTGGATTTTCTGATTTGTTGTTATGCCAATATGTCATGCAGTTTTTCTTTACCTCTTTTCCCCTCTAAAGGATCATTATGTATTGGTTAGTTAATTGCTATTTGTTTAACTCTTTTGAGCAACTTTGAAAGTAATAGTTAGTACAAATGTATGGAAATTTTAAATAGACTTGGATGCTGTGACATCAATTTGATCTGAGTACTTCTATAGGGGTTGATCAGATAAGATAAATTTATATAACTTAATGAACTGCCTGAGCTGTTGATATATTGGGATGTTTTGGTAGTAATAGAATTGGCTTCATATGTTTTTCTTTGGTTTCATAGTTCCATGGTTGATGCTGCTGTGACCTTTTTTTATTGTTTGGCAATCAGGTTATATTTGTTTCAATAAATCATTTAAAAATGTTGTAGTTCATCAGAGTTTATATGTTTGGTTTCATCTGGCTGTTCTCTTTTCCTGTGGAGCATGAGTTGTGGTTGTTCTAAATTGTTTTAAGATAGCGTTCTCTTTTATATTTTCTAGAGTATTTACATGGAATTTCAGATTGCTGACCATTGCCTTTTAGTTCTCCATAAATTTAAGGTCCTGCCTCACCAGAACAAGTTAAATAAAAATTACTATTGCATTTTAAAATTTTGGTTTATGACGATAGCATAGTGTGTATGTGTGTGATAACGATGCTTAACTAAATTGCCTGATGATAAATCTCAAGGAGTTGGTCAAGTGGAGCAAGACAAGATCTCGCATTTGACAGGTCACAAGTTTGAGTCCATACTCATTTCTTTGGAGTGAGGTAAATGTAAGTACTTTTGTAAACGCTCTTTGAGTTGAGAGACTTTTCCTAGCTTGAACTGGGGTGTCATCCCCTCCCCCTAAATTTATTTTTACCGAAAAAACGTTGTCGGATGATAATGAGTTAGTGGTGTAAATTGTTTCAGCTATTGGAGTCTTGGAGAGCATGGACACTCAGAAAAGCCAACCTGAAAAACAGTCTTCATCCGCTGCAACTGCCCCATCTGTTACCTCATGTCGAAAGAAGAAGCATGAAGAAGCTGCTTTCTTGGACGATTTGAAGGATCACATTGACGAGTTTATAACTGCTTCTGTGGATGAACACAAAAGTTGCTTTAAGAAAACAATTCAGAAGGTTGGTACTAAAGTTTCTTGAGAAAAATTATTTGCATAACCTTTATCATTTGCTGATATAATGTGGTTTTGGATCGATTTCAGATGTTTGGTTTGTCCAAGGCAGTTGCAGAAGGGCACTCCAATGCTTCGAAAGAAGTTGAAAGTTCTCTGCCTCTTCAGACAATTTTACAAGACTAGATTTTAACTGAGTTATGTGGTTATGCCTCCCGGATAGTTGGTTATATTAGGATTTCAATAAATAGATAAAAGCTGTTTTGAAACAAAATTTTGTTTGGAAAAATGAAAAATCCATTCATGGGTTGTTTTAACCAGTATGGTTTCTGTGCCTAATTATTGTTGAATTATGGTAGCTGATCCAATTAACATAGTCCAACCATCAATTCCCTTACCTTTTCTTTTCCATTCTGCCAATGTAGGAAGTTAACATTGGGAATATGAGAAACACTAGCCAGCAGCAACACACTCTAACACATTTTTTTAACATATTTTTTTATTAATTAAAACTTATTAAAAATTACAGAATAATAAGTGGCAGTCATTAATAAGTTGAATTTTAAAAAATTGTAATTTTCAATAAATTTCAATCAATATTTTTATTTGAGAATATTTTGACATTGCACCAAAACTTGAGACATTTATTTTCTAGTCAACAGTGTGAATGTCTTGACACTACCAAAACTTCTATACATTTCTTCTGTGATCACATAATGATACGTACGCACCGAGCGTATTTGTTCACTTGAAACTTTTGTTTCAATAATGAAAATGAAAAGAAAGAAACATGCCTCAAACAATGTGTGGAGTGGGTCAAAAGGCTTATCTTATTGTATCTGCATTAGGCCGTGAGGCCCATAAACACTTTGGATTAAGCCCAGGTTCAAGAGAGAACAAATATTATTATTGAGTAAATTACATGTTGGTTCTGGTAAGTAATTTAGCTTCTTACTTTATTTAGTAAGACCTATATATTATTTATCCAATAATAAATAATATGTTAAAGAGTGTGTTAATACTTTTGGGAAACTATTCTGATTACAAAGTGGACAACATTTGAAACAAATTAAATGTTTTTGTCTCCACCTGTGACTAAACATTAATCTGCGGAGAAAAATAAAAGTGGCCAGAGCTACAGCAAAGAGATAATAGAAGATAGAGATAATGCTATTCAGGAGACAAAGAAAAATCAATAAATAAGTTGTACCTCAATTTGTCAAAAAGAAATGTAATATCGAGTAGATTTAAAAATAAATATGCAAAAAAAAAAAAATCGTAAGGGGTGTGATGGAGATTAAGGAGGGAAATCAAAGTCAAATATAGGTAATTTATTGGTGATTTCTTATTGTTTGATAACAAAAAACATACACCAAAAGAATTCAAAGAAGAATTTAGGGTAAACCTGGTTGCTAAAACACTTATAAATTTGGTTGTGGATAGCAATGGGATACCTTGGGTTTATTTGATTGAATTCTTGAATCATTAAATATAATATTTTGGGATATTAAAAAATGCATCAAAAGTTAAATAATGAGTTGGAATTAATATGGGTCTTGTATGGTCAATAAGCTTAATTTGAGTTTGTAATAGTTTAAGAGTACTTTTATTAATTGTTTATGAATTTTGTACTTGGAATAATATAAGACTTCTTCTTGTAAATTGATTTTGAATTTTAGTTTTTTTTTTCTTTAATTAAGACTCAGTTTTATTAGTAATTTTTTATCTATAAAAGGTGGGAGAAAACATTAATATTTATATTTGATCAACAACAAGTAGTGAGCTCAAGTTGCCTAAACAAGTGGTCAGACATTTGATTCTTAATTCTTGTATATGCAAAAAAAATTATTGAGAGAAACTTATCTTTGAGTATTTTTACATCTCTTGAAAAGATTAGTTTCAATGAATAATTAGAGATATTTTTTTGCAATTATATGCGTGACAAAAATATTAATAATTGACCATTATTTTGAATAAAAATATTCATATTCTCTTCTCTAGAGATTATAAAATCTTCCTAGAAAGGTATAAGAATTGTGGGTAAAATTTCCTTCGAGTTATAAAAGTTCTCATTGGGTCAAAGTTGACTACTTTTAGTGTGTAAGTGAGCACCAACTTGAGATTCAGGAATTGGGTTTTCAAGATTTATTTCCACATTGACATATCTATCTTTTATCCATCCATCTATTTTGTCATTTTCCATATCAGTGTGTGTGCACATGCATAATATAGCAATTGGATGATAGATATCACGTGTCATTTCACATTTATTTACATGCTTGCATTTTAATAATATGTTTAGAGAAAGAAGATTGTAAAATGTCTATAAAAAAGGGTATAAAGTATTTATCTCTCTAAAATATTACTTAAGTTGCACTTTCTACCTTCATATATCAAATAAGTACAATTAATTTAACACTTTTTTTTTTGTACTTTCACTTTTACATCCAATTCATGATTAACTTTTATAAAATAAAATAGAGAAAAAGGTCTCTATCAGATTTAACCTCTAATCGCAATGGTGATCAAGGATCGCAGTGAAAAATCAGCATTTTTCTTCGGTGAATTAGAATAAAAGCAAAAGAAAAATACAACAAAGCAAGGATGAACAAAAATAGCACCTAGAAAACTAATGACAGTGGTTAACACAGATCTCATTTGCCATGATAAAACTGAATACCAACAAAAGGATCAGCCTCGTTAGATTCTCTGGAGGACAAAAGCTTTCTATACCTTATTTTTTCACAAGGGTGGTAGAAGTTCTAAGCGACATAAAACAATACGAAACAATGATAAAAATCAATTATGAAGATTTTGGAATTTTGATCAAATGAATTCACTGCTTTTATTACAACAAACTATAGCAATACCAGTACTCGTCGAAACTCCTATTAGAATTTTTTTTAAAAGAAAAAAAAACTAGAATGATTTTTTTTTATCTTCTTTTTATTATTGACTAAAATTTATTGATAATTACAAATTTTACTAAGACTTACTCATGACTCTTTATCCTAATTTATTTTCTGTGTTGTTCTAAGATTTTCAATCAATTTTAGTTAATAATAAGAAAATTTCACTCGCATCTTTTTTTTTTTAATGTTTTCCCTTTTCCTTTTACAGTGTTTGTTATAACCATATTTTTTTTATAACAATTTTTCATCGCACTCTTTAACTGGATAATTGATCAGGTCCGTGTAAGAATAATATTTGCTTCACATAGTAAAGTTAATTAATATATTTTTATGTGATGTTGTTGGTGGTGTTTATGGTAACCATTTTCTTATATAACATCATAATTTTCTTTGCACTATTGGAAGTTATATTAAAAGATTATTTGAAGTATTAAAAACAATAAAAAATACTTAGCAAAATGTTGCAAATAGTGTAAATATTCAAAATAATATTATAATGACATCATTCACGATACAGAGTCATATTCACAGCAACTTACAATATGACACGATGGTTGAGCAACATCTAAATTACATATCCAAGGATGAGTTCTTAGATATTACTAACATTGAAGTGAATTTTCCAATAATATTGCTAATTATTTATGTCAGATGCTAGATGAGAGGTTTAATTTGTTTATTAGTTTAAGATAGTAGAATAAATACAATTAAAAAGATTTTGGATAAATTTTAATTATTATATAATTTTTAGTTAATTTTTAATATTTAGCTATGTATTTTAACCTAACCCAAGCTAAAGTTATTTTTGATAAATTTGAGTTTTGAAATTAGACGCATTGCATTTTTAGGATGGATTTATATTATGCCTCGATTATATATTCTCTTATAAATTATATTTTTTTAACAATTGTGTATCAATAAATTTTTTATTTAATAGATATAATTTTATATAATATATTATTATTATATTTATAATAATAATTTTATTTTAAAATATAAATAAAATATATTTAATTTAAATTTTATAATTCTTTTATTCTATAATTTAATGATACATCATGAGAATATTCGTATACTATATTAAAAAGTTGTGTTGACATGTTCTCAACGAGATAAAACTAATTTTGTGTCAATTTACCTTTTATTCACCCCTCCTCAATATTCATATTTTTTCATGGAATACTGAAAACCTAAGATGCAATTTTATAAGCATGAATTATTACTCAAAAGAACAAAGTAAATAATGTGTAAATTCTCAACTGAAAATAAAAAGAATACAATGTGAAAATGTTGATTATTACAATTCAAAAGTATAAATATAAGAAATGTAAAAAAATAAATTATTTTAGTTATGATTCTATTTTAAAATAATTTTAGCTTATTTTTATATTATATTACTTATTTTAGTTATTACATTCTTTATTTTATTTTTAATAAAAAAATCTCTCTAGAAAATTTAATAAGAATTTGAAATTTGTGACAAAAACTAAAATCATTATTAGCTAAGAAGATATTTTTGTCTTAAAAATAGAATTTATACTAAAAACTATGTAAGTATATCATTTTATTTCATTTTACATATATATATAAACTATTTAAAAGTTATTAATTGTAAGCTCAAGCTTCAACTATATTTATTTAAACAAAGTGAACTTATAATCAATAGAGTGCGAATAGTTCAACTGATTTAAATAATAATCAAGTTTTCTTAATGTTGAGTATATCTATTTAATAAAAAGGGACATTTAACTAGTGGGGGCGAATAGTTAAACTCATTTACATCCCAATAGATTGCAGGTAGGATAAACTTTTATTTGTTATGCTTGTAGTTAAATTTTAAGAAAAATTATTACTAAGTGAACCACATCTCATTCTGGTCAGAGTCCATATTCTTTCCAACATTCAAAAGCAAAATTTCCCGCCAGCTCTATAATTCAGCAAGGTTTCCTATGTCTATGTCTATTTCTTTTTCTTGATATCGTTTTAGCAATTAATATTTGATTCCTCTACCTATTAAATTGCTTTATGTGTAACTAGATATATGACAAATAAGCGCATGAAATTAAAACTTTATTAATGATGGGAACTTAAACAGAGTCGTTGATTCTTCAATTCAACGAAGCTTCAACTACAATACAACATGGAATCATGGGGTACGATTCTTGTGAACCTACTACGTCACTAGCACTACTTGTTACGTAACACTAGGATTCTAGAAAAATTGCTAGATGTTGAAAATCAGAAAATTCTTTGTGCTTGATGCCAATTGGTCACTGGAGCCTCATGTTTCTCAGCCTGAAAGTCAAAAGCAAGAGACAACAAAGAAGGTGAGTTCAGGATAAGCAAATAAAAAGTTATTGCAGAGTTCTTGCATGTTTGGTTTAGCTTCCTTTTGTCAAAATTAATTCAGATTTTTCAGGTTGAAGGCAAAGTAACACTAACTTACTTCCGGGATCATTTGGAAAGAACACATACTAAGCTTATTTGACTTATGAAAAAGTGGCTTATTAATTATAACTTTCCATAAGTTATTTTTAATTTATTTTGGACAAAATTTGGATACGGTTACATAGGTATTTTTGGTGTTGTTCTTCCATCAAAATTGGAGTCTTGCTTGATAATCTATGTTGACCTTTAATAGAAATTTTTATTACATTAATTACCACAATGAAACTTTAATTTTAATTAAAAAACAAAATAAAAAAATATTTATAAAAGTTTTGTTCTTACTCAAAAGCATCCTTGTAAGATATATATATAAAAGAGTAATAGCATTTGCTTGATAAGAAGCATGTGGGGAAGATAGAGATGTGAATATAGAGGTAGTTAGTAACAGATAAAGGACATAGAATGCACTACCTTTTCTCCTCTTGAGAGCCTCAACCTTGCTTGTAATTTGGGAATGGCACTTGCCCTGATTCAATGTGCCTAACATCCCTGAGGAGGAGCTCATAGTGCCTCTTCACTTCCTCTGGAGTCTTCCCACCAACAGCCTTAGCAACATTGTACCAACGGTCAGGAGTGTCCTTGTCATACACAGCAAGAGCCCTTTCAAAGGCTTTGTTGTCCTTGGCACTCCATGAGCCAGTGGATGACATTGAGCTAGATGCCATTTCTTCAAGGCAATAAATGATTAGCAATATCACTATAGAGAATGGTGGAAGAGTGAGTCTATAGAATAAGACTTCAAGGGATGAATTGAAGAGTCGTTGATGTTGTATAGAGGAAACAATGTGTGCTCCTTTTATAATTAGAGGTGGAGAGTGTGAAGTGGGGTAGAGCCAGTTGGAATGCAAATCTTGCCAAAATGTAGTAGAATTTGAATGATTTGTCTCCTCAGGAACCACAGAATAGAGCAGGACCAAGAAATTGAGCAGCATTATGGGAGAATCAGTATCTTCCAACAGTAAAAATAAGTGAGTGAATTGATAGAACTTACCAAAAGTGTTTTTACTTTTTCTAGCTCCCTCATTTACTTTTCTAGATACACAAATCTCACTTCAAGTTAAAATTGTACTTTCTTATGTTTCAAGCTGTGGTGGATTTAAGAGCCTTAGAAAACTCCACGCATGATGCAGTTGAGTTGAGAAAATAGTCACCAGTTACACATGTAGTACGTGGTTCGTCACTTTTTACATTATTATTACAAGACTTCCTTTAAAAAGAATTCAGTAGGTGGAAAATGGTTTGGTGAATTCGATATGTAATATCAGAGTTATTGAGAGAATTTCGTAAATATTTTTTATATAGACTACAAGTATTTTTATAGGAGACACAATTTTATTTAATTCGAGTTAGCTAAAATTATTATAAGTGATAAAGTTCTTTTTTAGTATTTATCATAGTTATATATCTAATACTTGAATTCAAAATCACTAGTTAAAGAAGAAAAATCCTA
The DNA here is from genome assembly GCA_025330945.1 of Mucuna pruriens. Lineage (NCBI taxonomy): Eukaryota > Viridiplantae > Streptophyta > Magnoliopsida > Fabales > Fabaceae > Mucuna > Mucuna pruriens. Next base: position 223,054 of record JAENHJ010000077.1, read on the forward strand.
TATCAACTAATCGAAGCACTCGAGAGTAAGAATTATGTAACTATGGTTGAGAACGCTTCCTAAGATGATATTAAAGTTTTTAGCACCTTGGAGATATCACGTGGTTGAGCAAATGGACACGACCAACTAACTTGTTAGTAATAAACAGTAAATTTCAGTTGTGGTTCAGATACTAAAAACGTATGTGAGAGCCCCATCAACTAGGTGAGCTAATGGCTAACTTTATTTTATTCTCTTGCTTGCATGGTGTATAATGGGTCCAATTTCAACCAGGTATCAAAGCTTTCACCAATGCATCACACACCACAATATCTTGTTCAGAACAGTACCATTGCGAGGAAAAATCCCCTTTAGTTTTCCATCATTGCAGGTGATCTTAATTGTGAATGTACATTTGTCCTGAACAACATTCCAACACTTGCTGGCCAGTTGCACCCGTACAATGATTATTGTTTGTCCAAAATCATAAGGATAGGTCATATAGATTACCCATTACAATTTTTTTAAGCAGATGGAGCCCACCCCTTATTACTATGTTTCTAATCAAGTTTGATTATGTTTGGATAATTTATTTATAAGAAAAAAAAATAAAGAAATTAAATGAATTGATATTTTTTCATAACTTAAAAAATTAACTTATGTATTATAATTTTTTAAAATGTTAGAGGATAAAATTTCTATAAAAGTTAAATAGGTAAGTTGATTTTTAAATTACGGTAGAAATTCATTTTATTTTTATTTTTGTTTTGTGTTTGATGAGGATTACTTAGATGGCCCAAAAAATTTTGTTGTTTGTTTACTTAGGCTAATGTATCCTCTCTTCCATCAATAACAATGACTACGTAAGTTGCTACTTAGTTTTAGCAATGTGTCTTGTGATTTTGTGGAGACATAACCTTGAAGAATAGGCTTTAGCCATGTAGGAAACATATTGGAATAACAGTATATACATAAAACTTTTTTTAGCATTGTAGGATCCGTTGTACGTAACCTTAAAATCATGTGACATGGGCAAGTGATTAAATAATTCATAATACTAAAAGATTTACAGTAACCTGAATTGAGGTTGTTTTTAACAAGGAAGCATTTTGATTAGGGAGTTATTGATGACAATCTTTATTTTTTTTTATTCTAACATACCAATTAGTTCAAGAGAACACGTAAAAAAAAAACTCACAATATTTTTTGTGTTTTAATTTTAGATAAGATGTAATAGTAAATATTTATTTCTCTCTATTTCTCATAAAAAGTTCATGGTTTGCCCTCTAATCATTAAATACTGTGGTATAGAAGTCATTATCTTTAGTTGCAGAGTTTAGTCAAACCTTGTATAAACAAAATATTATTAAGTATTTTTAAAGTGCCACATGTTTTTATTTCTAGTTAATCTTTTTTATGGTATGCAATTAAATTTTTTAATTTACAAAACAATTAATATCACTAAATCAGGATCAGGTAAGATTAATTAGTATCATAATAATCTCAAATCACCTAATAATTTCTCAATATCCAGGGTTTGCATCTTTGGCAAAAGTAACCATGTGGGTTGAGTCTAGCTAGCTACTTCGTCTGTTTGGCCATAAGGAACATCCACAAATTCCACAACAATTAAAGTAATTAAGTCATATCAGTTTGTTCATGGGCAAGTGAAAGAAAGCAGAGTGAGAGAGATTTCCATTAACCCTTTATCCAAAAGCAGTAATGAATGATTAGACCAAAACTTTGTTCTTGAAAAGGTTAATTGTTGGTATACTGTGATACACGACACAATAAATTTTTTCAGGTCTTTGGACCACTTAGTTATAACAAATGACGCTTCTACTGAGTCAGAGAAAAGAACCTAAAGATAGGCTTTAAATTTTGTCACTAGAGATGCAGATAATAATAGATATAGTGTTTTCCACATCTTGCAAGAGTTTCGTATCTTAGTTAAGTTGCAAGCAAGCCTCGTGCCTTGAATGTTTCAACTTAATTGCTGTGTGTGCTTGTTTATATTTAGAGTTACATTGTAGATTTGCTAGGTCTTGCATGCAAATAGCCTTATGGCAAATGACTATATATCCTTCATCTGAGCAATAATAAGATTACCATTAATTACTTTGTTCTTATTACCATTAATTACTTTATTCATGTTATTATTGATGGTAAATTACAAGAAATTTTAAAATTTATTACAACAAAATCAATAATTATTTCGTAGTTAATTTTTAGTAAAAATAATTAGTTACGAAATTATTATAATAATGATGGTAATATGGAATAAGTAATAAATTAGTTAAGAAGATAATCTTAGTTAATTTGTAGTAAATTTTTAAAAATTTATAGTTATTTTTAATTAATTTATAGTGATAAGAAATATAAATAAATATAATTTAAATTTAGCTAGAAAATAATATGCTAATTAATTAGTAGTTAATCAATTAAGGTTTAGTTACTCATTTAAATAGTAGTTAAAATTAATAGTAAAATTAAAAAATTCTTATAGTGAATCTTCAATTTCATGCCTTCATTTTTTTTCTTTATCTAATTCTCTATTCTCTATTTTCAACTTTTCATTTTGAGAGTTCAACTACTTGATGCTGTCATGTACAAAATTGTTGTTTCTTATGTATATATCTTTGATTAAAATATGATTTGAGAAAAAGAACATTCAACATCATTATCTGTTGTGTGTCATGCATGCATGCTATGGGCCAGATCGATCGAGTTGTTAGTATGAAGATGTTTCCTATGGGTTTAATTTGTTATATTAAACATAAATATACTATTTTGCTCAAATATTATTATGATTAAACTTTCTATGGAATGAGTAAATAACTAAATCCATTTTGGAAAAAGGCTAAAGGATACAAAAGCATATTTCTGTGTCGGTGCAGTGATGCTAGCCACTTGGTTTAGATTGCCACCGTCCTATATGGAACTATTTTTTTTCTAATATCTAGCAAGTAGGCTTCACTGTAGTATATTCTTCTAAACTAGCCCAAACCAATGCTCCATGATATTTTTGTTTTGTCATTAACTTCATTATAACAATAGGAAGTTGTAAAATTTAAAATTATAATAATAATAATAATAATAATAATAATAATAATAATAAGTTATACACATAAAAAAACTAAAACGAGTAATTTCAATTTCAAGAATTTTCTAATCTTATAGACTACTGCGACATTGCCTTAAGTTGCCAAGACAGAAGACAAATATCTTGTAGCATTATAATGGAAGGCACCACTTAGTGATCGTTGTATAGATAAGTTTGTTGTAGCTCATGCAAGTTCGATGGAAACAATTTGAAGTGAATGTACGTATTACACTATCACTGCGAAATTGGACGTTGCATCAATCATGATCACTGGATCCTTGCCACAATATTGTGTGGTAATGGGGTTAGACGTGATCATTGGTTTAAGATTATACTGGATTCAAGGAATCTTTATGATAAAAAAATAAAGTGACGGTCCATGATCTGCCTCATATTGCCAATTAATATCTAGACTAGAATTTTTATCTCAATCATCAGTATATCTCATAGTACAAACTTATAACATACATGCATGTGGACTCCTCCACCATATCCGGAAGATTCTTTTCAGAGTGGTCCTTCATTACAAATTGAGAAGTTGGATTCATATTTGTCCAAGATCACTCATGGTTGTGCATGGATGATTGATTCAACTTAGAAGAATGATTAGGAGATAGTACATAAATTTATTAGTCTGCACAAATCCTATGTATCAATTGACTACTTGTATAAATTGTTTCACCTTAACCTTAATTAATAATTTTAAATTCGAATTAGGTTAGATGTATAGTTACAAATATTAAAAAAAAAAGTTTTGTCGCTTTATTAATTATATCTAACTCAAATAAAATCGTATTTCGTGATGAATACATTTGAATAAGTTTACTAGTTTTGGGTTTTGTATCAAGATTTGGCCTAACATTTGATATATGTTATTTTAACTAGAGAATAGCATCTAGGATGGTCCTATAATGGCCGCAAAAGCATAAAGGGAAAACCTTACAATCTGAAGGAATAATATTTGGTAAACCAAAGTATTGTTAGTTGTATGGGAACGTGTAGGGAAAAAGTGTTGCTTCAAAATCTCAAGCTCATATTCGACCACGAAGTTACATGTTGTAAACCAAATTCTTTCTTAGGTAAGATTTTCATCATCCAATTATTGCATATATGTATATACACGAAAATGCTAATAAGTACGAAAAATAAGTTTCATAAAACTCCACGAAATTTTGTTTTCCATCCATTTTTATTTTATATTTTAATTAAAAATTAATTTAAATCCACGTCATGACTTCGTCTATTTCATGCGGTTTTTCTCGTAGTTAACACCACTAATATATATAAAAGAATGCATAATGTAAAAATTATTTTTTATAGTTGATTAATTTCAATCTTTAAATTCAAATAGAAGGTTGAAATTAAAAGATTTATTTAAAAATTTACTTAAATAGACAATAACAATAATGATAATAGTAAAAGTTAGAATAACAATAATAATAATGATAATAATAACAACAACAAAGAAATAACAATGTTAGTGATAATGATACCAATAATAATGATAATGATGATAATAACAAAAATGGTGGTAGTAGTGACAATAGTTACAGTAAACATGTATTACCATCGCTGATACAATTGGTATTGTCATCACTAGTGATGGTGGAGCATGCTTATCATTATTAATGCTATTGTCATCATTTTTGCTATTATTATCACTTTCTTTGCTATCACCAATAACAATGCTAGCAACAAAGATTATCGTACTATCACCACTTAAATAAATTTTAAGTGTATTTTTAATCAGAGTCTTATATTTAAATTTAATAGTTAAAATTAATCATTTTTATTTAAACTTTTTATAAAATGTAAAATTTATAAATCTAATCGATAAATCATATGATAACATTTTAATGTAAAATTTTAGATAAATTAAATATTTATCTGTTTATAATTGTATATTCAATATTTACTTATATTTAAAAAATTATATTATTTGTTGAAATAAAGAATCGATGAAATATCAAGTAATTTTAAATTATATAATTTATTTTGTATTTGATATTCTTAAAGAATTAACCACTATTGAGTGTGTGATCAACTTATGTGAATTGTTTCATGTTAACTACTGTTATTTGAACTTAAATATTAAATACCTAGTTGTATTAAATATTTGCAAGAGAGCTTTGTCACTCATGATCTAATTGAGCCACTATTACCTTTGATAAAGAATACACTTTATAAAAAAAAAAAAACCTCTAACCAAATGAAATTTAAATGTTTATAAAAGGTTATTAAATGAAATAAAATCATTTTTGAAGTAAATAAATCTCATATTTATGTTTATATTTATATAATTACATCTATTACATCCTTTAATAACTTTAGGTTATCATATAACTCATAGAAGATGCGTTTTTTTTTTTTTTTTTTTTTTTTTTTTTTTTTTTTTTTTTTTTTTTTTTTTTTTTTTTTTTTTTTTTTTTTTTTTTTTTTTTTTTTTTTTTTTTTTTTTTTTTTTTTTTTTTTTTGCTAATTTTTGTTTATCGCTACCTATAATATACAAGTTATATAAAGTGGATCTCTGAGATCAATTTATATTGGAGTTAAGATTTAAACTTTTATATTATTTAATAATCTTATATAAAATGTTTTCCCTTATCAATATAGATTGAATTATAAATATTATTTTACTTTAATTATTGTCAAATTTTATAAAAATTAAACAGTAATACAAAATAACTAAATGATTCTTATTTTTATATATTTTTAAAATGCGTATTGCATTAATTTTAATGTATATTAATGAATTACTAAATAGTTTCGATCTATTAGAATTCCTTCTGTTCTTTCGTGCTCGATGCCTTGATTTAGATAATACTCAATAGGATTGTGATTGTGATTTGAAAATTTGGTTTACTCGAACATAGTTTTCCACTTATTTGTCAAGTAGATCCAGATGAACTTATTAAGAGGAATGAAAAATGCATCAATAATTTTCATAGAAATTTTTTTTTCCAAATAACCCTCTAAATCATTTTTCAATAAATATATATACGACAGATTTTGCATCATGCGTGATAATAATTTTATTGAAGATTAGTTGATAGATTGGGCAGCAGATATGACATTATTTTTTTCCCTACCAAATTTGATTAAAAAAATATCATTAGGTATATGCATTAATTCATTTGTTCCATATGGAACAATGACGAGACTGAACCCAAAGTACGTTGAAAGTGTGTCGAAAAGAAGTATCTTATTTGTATCTTTTTTAATAACACTAAGATACATTTAATAAATCATACCTAAATCTAGGGTGCTGTCAATATATGTACCCCAAGCCCGTGGTTGATTTTCAACTATTTAAAAAAATAAAAATGAAATATTTTTTATTTGTCACATTTATCTTCTATAAAATAAATAATTTCATTTGAGATAATGAAATATGAATATTATGTGTTTAAATTCTCGCTCACAAACTCTGGCACAAGAAGCAATTATTAGTTGCTTTGTTGCGTTTTGACGTTTAAATACAGTGAGACATGGATAGCTTATGCTATTTTCAAACAAGTACTATGTCAATAAGTATATTTCACTTTGCGAGAGACATTTATATTTTTATTACGATATAGATTTTGTTTATTTCCATATAATCACTTTCTACTAGTTAGCTATTTTCATAAATATAAACTATAAAGAGTAAATGTTGAGAGTAAAGTTGGGTGTGTGTTTTTTTATAGTTCCATTATAGAGTTAATATTGAGAGTAAAGTGTTTTTTTTTTAAGTACGAAGTATTTATTAATTTTATTGATAATTAATTTCAATCAAAAATTTTAATTAACCACTTATAATAAATTTTTATAGTAAATTTTTTTCAATTATATTTTTTTCATTAACAAAACTTAACTAGACATGGTTTAAAAAATTAAACTCCATATCACTGTGATAAACGTAAAATTGATAGATATAGTTAACTAAAAAGTAAACTTATGTTTGGAAATATAAATATTTCTAATATTGTTGTTTATTTAAAATTAATACTTCACTTAATAAGTCACAATGAATATCTATAGTAAACTTGTCATTATTCTTCACGATCTCCAGACTTTTGATGGTGAATACTTCCCTCTATCTCAAGAGAATCTAAAAATAAAATTAACAAAAAAAAATAAGACACAATTTTTTTCTTGAAACCTGCAAATATTATAGATTAAAGAATTGCTAAAAATATAAAAATTAGCAGTAATTAGAATATAAACAAAAATTTAATATTCATACATTGAAAATATAAAACAATCTTATACAATCGTTCGATTACATGTAATCATTGTTGGTAAAATTTATCTCATTAATAAGTTGACTTATTTTTACTTCTTTACAAAATTACATATATTCTCTGTTAGAAGTCATTCTGCCCAAGTTTGCGTACTAAAGTTTAATTTTGGTACTTCCTGTTAGAATGAAATAACCCTACACCCTCGGTGATACTCAAAATGTTGTTTGAAGTACATGCTTTTTTTTATTATTATTATTGTAACTATCAGAATAGACAAAAGTCACAAAATTTTTAATATCATAAATCTAAGTCATACCAATTATATGCACGTATTACTTATGAAACATTATTGATAATTTTGTTACTGCAGCACGAATATTTTTTTAAAAAATAATTTTAAATATTACTTGGAGAATAAATTAATTTATTTCTTATCAATTGATTTCAATAATTTAATAAATAATTATATTCTGAAAAGTTTGTAAAAATTAACTACTACAATCATTTTAATGAACTTCGGTAACTTCAATTACACTAATAACTTTTTTCAGATCAACATAACAGTATTACATAATTTTTACCAAGTTTTTCAACTAGTCACATTTTTTTATCCACAATATTCAAAACCATCACACACTTTTTCCATCCATAATATTCAAAATCAAAACTTCATATCTTGATACAAACTCAATAATTTTTAAAATTGAATATTATTTGAAAACTCTGAAAATTCTTTTCACATAAATTACATCTACAAAATGTTAAATAAGAATTTATTTAACATTCACAAAAATTAACATAAGTTACAGTTGGGTGTGACTATATAAGTTTAGTAATTTAAAAAGTTATTAAATTTTAATTTAAAATAAATAAAAATAGTTAATGAAAATCACTAAATGATAAAAAAATCAAATAGATAAAAATCAAAAATAACTAATTGAAAAAATAATATGTGAAATGAACATTTGGATAAAAAATATTAAAAATGTTTTAAAATAAGGAGAATGAAGATTTCACTAATTAGAAAAAGTAGCTGACCAAGTTTTTGGATCTTTCAGTAATTTAAGTTCACAATCTGATGTGATTCGAACTTTTGACTTAAGAATATATTGAGGAAAAAGGATCAAACAAAAGCGAGAAATTAGAAAATGAATAAAATATAATACCAAAACGTAGTGCTTGTTTAGTACATTATTACGTTTTAACTATTTTTGACTTATCTCATTTGATATTTTCACTCAAGAGGGAAAAAAAGAGCTCGAAAAATTCTTGCTCTAGTTCTTAGACCTGAACAAACCGAAAACTTTCTTCATCTTCCTCAAGATACTAGAGTGCTTCGATTTGGTGGGCACTGTCACTGCTGACGCTAGCTCTCCTGCCAATAATTTGTTATTCACATTAGTTATCAATCAACATGACACTTAAAAGATACACAAATGAAATTTTAGCTAGTGCTTGACCTTGGATTAGTGAATTAAAGTAATAATGATAATACAAAATATAAGGACTATCCATGACAATGAATCCTTAGAGGAACTAAGAACACGGATACATTTGCATTTATTGTTAAATTTGTTTCCATAAGTTAAATAATATCTTATACAATCAAAAGCCCGTAAGTGAATTGTAGAAGTATGAGTAAAAAGACACATTATGTACCACATGATAAGTATTAAGCCCGTGTTTGGGGAGGGGGCACTGATAAATAAAATAAATTTATATACACATCACAAAGTTGAAACCGAAACCTATCACCTATTATTCAATCTTTTCTAAAAATTGGCATAAAACTACAAATACAATTTTAGCTAAATTCAGCACGAGAGAAAGGCATTCATTGCTACAACGTGAACACATGAACATTTGATAGAAAACAAAAGAGGAATTTTTATCAATATTGATAAAATTAATACAAGGAGATAAAGAAATGATATTTAAGAGAATAAATGTGTTAACTGCTAATTAAATTATGTTGTTACTTGTTATGGCTTGTAATGCAAAAATAAAATCAGTCCTGAGACTCTCCTATACACCATTAACAAGAAAAGTTTTCTAAGTCAATCTACAGCCTCAGCTGCATTTAAGAACACAACAAAATTGACGACCATCATGGAATGTTTTTACGTAAGCAGCAATCTATTGATTCTATTCTTAATGCAGTAATACATAATAACGTACCTGTACCCTCAGGCACATTATAAGGAGAAGGTGATCCAGAGTTTATTAAAAGATACGGTTTCCTTGCCCAGTACTCTTGAAACCTCTGTTTCGCATACTCCTTGTAGTCAAAGCTGATTGTGTTTACTTGTGCCTGAACAGATATTAATCAGATTATGAAGCAATGAAGAACAAAATTCCTACCCTCATTAATACTGGGTATATATATACTATAGTATATGTAGGATTTCTAATAGTCAATATGGAGAAATTCTCATATGCTAGTTGCAACAGAGTACATAATATGTGCAGCTCAGCAGGGAGGAGGAAGAAGTTCATAAAAACGCAAATGCAGTATATGTACAGCTCAGGTCTGACCTGTGTGCAATTAGTTCTTGTCACTATGACCTTTTGGATTAGCCTTTCTACAACCACAAGTGCTTGTCTCACAAGAGAAAAGCCATTTTAGAGAGGCTAAAAGTTATAAGCTTATTTTAAGCTTTTCCCAAAAATAAAAAATAAAAGCATTGTTAAACCAATATCCAAAAGCACTGTGGTAGGAGACACCTAACAGTAAAAATTTTCAGGAGAAATATGCTTTATGACCCAGAAATAGCAAATACAATTGCCATTTGTTTAATCAGTTTTGATGATGATGATGATGATTAACACTACCAACAGATTAACACTACCAACAAAAACCAATGCACATCTATTATTCATGCCTTCATGCGTTGTTCTAAGAAAACCATAGGTAGAACTCAGCATTACTTTTTCTGTTTATGGAAATGGTGTGCAAAAACCAGGTTTATGAAATCATTTCTCCCTCTCCAAGGACTAGGCCACCTTCCATCCTAGAGTGCCGAGGAGCATAATTATAAAACAAAACAAATAAATCAAAAGTGAGAAAGTGAAGATACCGAAATTATTCCCCAAACACCCCAGAATAGATGATTTGCAAGTGTATACTTCTCAATTTCTTGAAGTAGCTGCTCCACTTCATCCTCACTAGGTTGCTCACCTGCACTCAAGACCCAAAATTTCAGGAACACAACATGATAATTCCAGTTCTTAAGGTGATGCATGATTATTTAAGTGATCAAATACAAGGGCATATTGATGAATGTTTGATCTGTACTGTTTGTTTAATTTAAACCATACAACTTGGTTGTTCCAATTATGAGATAGATCATTATCAATATCAGTAAATTGAAAGCAAACACCAACTTTTTAAAAAATGTTTTATACTAGAAGATAAATCAATTTAAATGATAAACAAGACACCCATGCAATACAGTCTTTTAACATTGTAGAGATTTAAAGAAATAATTACCGGAGGTAGTCAAATATGCCTTCACAAATCTTTGACGCTCCTCCAAATCTGTCAAGAAAACCATCCAAATAAAACTCATTTTTCGTGGAACATAATAAAATGAATGTTCAAATATTTATTTGGTTCTTGTACTTGCATTATTTATACGTTTTGGTCCCTATACCTAGAAACTAGACATTTTAGTCCCTACACATACACTTCTAATTCCATTTTAACTGTTAGGAAAAACTGCTACAAATTTTATGATAATTGTCAAACTGCCCACAAATTGTCACTTTAGCAACAAATTTGTCATGGTTCAACAACTGCTAGAAAATTTGTGGCAATTTTACATTGCTAATTATATTGAGACAGTTTTATCTATCGGTGTTAACACACACTTAACAGCAGGGGCCAAAATGAAATTAAAAGTGCACGTGCAGGGATTAAAACATCTAGTTTCTAGGTATAGGGACCAAAACATAAAAATGATGCAAGTATAGAGACCAAATGAGTAAGTAAGTAAACCTAAAATGAATTAAAATAAGTACAAAAATCCACATGGTCACATACCAGGATATTTACTGTAGTCAAGTATATGTGGCTCTTCTGTATGATAGTTAGCAGCCATCTCACAGAAGTGGTTTGCTATATCAAATGCTATAGGATTATAAGCAGCATATTCATAGTCCTGTTACAAAAGGTAGCATTCAATCATATTTGCTGGCTATGACCCATTAATCCCTTGGCAAAATATAACTGAGAGTAAACCAGTTTGTCATACCTTTAGCCATGTTTAAAATAAATAAATAAATAAAAACAAAGGAGAAAAGCAATCACATACAAGATATATAGATTCCCTTGTCTCCCAAGATTTCCTTTTCTCAAATTTTTTTAACCTTAAAAATATAGAAAAGAGCTTAAGCAATAAAGAAATTAAAAATGTTCATCAAGCTATAACTAAGATCACACTGAAAAGTCTTGGACCCACATTTAAGATATTATCCTGTAAAAAATATGACTATGGTATTCTTTTATAATGATCATTTTCTTCTTTTTTGGGTCAAGGCTATGGTGACATTCATTTCTAGGTATATTGCATTCCTAGGAATACTATAACTAGGAATGCTATTCATGACTAAATTCAAAAATACGTTTATTTAGATCTTAATACTCCTAGGAATATTTTTAAAATTCAAAATGATTAGAAAAAAATGTAAAAGTAGAAATAGAAGTTATAATTGAGTTAGAAAATAACTCCCCATATTCCTATGACAATATAACTTCCCATCCCTCACCATAGGAACAAAAATGATGTAAAACTAGGTATTACTACTTTCCCGGGCATGAACAATATCTGAAACTGAGAATAATCTTTTAAAGCTCATAACAAATATGGGAATATTACATATACCTCTTGAACCATTGCCCATAGTCTTGTGCAACTGGTGTTTTTGACAAGTACAATTCTTCCATAAAGTTTGGTACATTTCAATAAACAGGGTCCACAACACATTTAATAGTGTAACAGAATTTGCTACTACTGCGAGAAAAATCATTTTATAAATATATACGAATAAAATTTAATATTGCCAGCAATTCTATTATGATAGAAGTAGAACTAATTATTTACTCAGAGCAGCATCCATGGAACATTAAATATTATATCATTTCCCCCACAAAGGTGTTAGCAACAAAACCATGCTTTTACTAACTAGCACAAAGAGAAAGAAACTCACTATGATGGTCACAGAATTGGTCTCTTCATCAAGCATTATGTTACCATATTGTAAATCATTGTGGCAAAATCCTATACATTGGTGTGCGCCTGATAGTTCCTTTTCCAAAATAGAGATTTCTTTGTCAATTGTGTCCAAATAAAAAGCTTCAACTTCTTTAGGGGACGATAAACGTTTGGCTTCACTAAGCCATTTTCTGAAACATTGTAATAATAAAATTTGAGAAATGATCAAGGTGTAATTAAAATGGCGTAGTGTTAAAATAATATGATTTGAATAGAATTTATAAAAAGAGTTGGTTTCTTATCGCCTTTTCCACATATATAAACTCTTCTTCTGTACATTTTTAATGGAGATGTCGGAACAGGTGTCAAATAGTAGACATACCGCAATATAGTCCAAAGGTGGACATTCTTTTCACCAGGCATAACTAGATCATGGAACTCCTTCATTTTCGCTGCTATAAGAGCAGAAATAGATGGATCACGAAGATCAGATGCTGATAACGTCTGATAAATTCACAAACAAATTTTATGAGAACATTAAGTTCTTAACTCATGTAGAGGTCAATAAAAGAAAGAAAGAAACAATGCTTAAATTTTACAAATCATTTATATAGCAGGATAAATAATGAAAATTGAATGTAGTTCGAACTTTGAAGCAGTTGCATAATGCATCCACAATCTACAGTTTAAATCCATGAACCAAATAATAACAAATTGCTCAAAGGTAATTGGGGGGTATTGGTATTAAGACAAAAAATAAGTAAAGGACACATTACCCGTGCATGGATAAACTCTTCAACACGACCATTTGAAAATCGTCCTAGTAGACGAGGACCCTGCCCATTCTTTGACATGAATTCGAAAGTTTGGATCTCATGACCCCTATCAAAGAACACGTCCACACCCTCACCGTATATTCTAACAAGAACCTTTCGTGACGTTTCCCCTGTTGTAGTTGGCCACTTTATCTGGAATACCTCATTTGTCATTGCTCCTTTGAGAGGGAACACCTGCAATGCATTTGCATCAAGTACATCCTCCCATTTACTTGCCAATGATTTCAGTATCTCCCTTGCTTCTTCTGGAAGGCGATCTGCTTTGCAGCTTACAGGGGTTTCAACAGCATTTTCTTTGCTGTTTACAGGTGTTTCAGTATCTGCTTCATCATCTACAGAACTTTCTGCATGATCCTGTTCATCATTTACAAGATTTTCTTTAGCATCTGTTTGGTTGCTTAAAGATTTTTCTACACCATCTGCATTGTTGTTTACAGGATTTTCTACACCATCTGCATTGTTGTTTACAGGATTTTCTACACCACCAGCTTTGAGATTCATAGCATTTTCTGATGCACCTTCTTTGTTGTTTACAGAATTTTCTGCACCACCTGCTACCTGGTCCTTTGCAGGATTTTCTGCAACACCTGCTTGATTTTTTACCATATCTTCTGCAATACCTGCTTGTTTACTTGCAGGATTTTGTTCAACATCGGTTTTGTCACTTTTAGTATTTTCTGCCCCTCCTGCTTGGTAGGTCACAATATTTACTGTACCATTTTCAGCACCACCTGCTGGCTGGTCATTTGCAGGACTTTCGGCACCACCCACCTGATCGCTAAAAGGATTTTCTGCACCTGGTGCTTCATCCTTTACAGGATTTTCTGAAATACCGGCATTGTCATTTATAGGATTTTCTGTAGGACCCGTCATTGCAAAGCTTCCAAAACTTCGAGTGCAGCAAAGATTTACTGAAAATATATAGTTCCCTTTATTTGTGAATTCAAGGCCTGAAAAAGACGATGAAAACAAAACCATTCAACTCATGAAAATGATATCCAAGAAATTCTTGACCACAACAACAAAATAACATGATGCAGTACCCTACTGCTGGCCCTCTTCCTCCTTCAACAGTGAATTGATGCGGTTAAGAAAAAAAGGAATGGAAGAAGAGAGCAATCATATATAAATAATCAGATAAGTATTTCATTCAAAAGCAGCATCACGGAATGATCAGAGACTCATGTAAATCCGAAAATTAACCCCGAGATTTTTTAGCATTGAAATTGGAAACTAATGAGCCAGCATCTCATTTATTTTCTGTTTAGCAAAGATGTCAAAAAGAAGAAAGTCCAAATTGTATAGTAGCCACTCCAATCACATGTCATTCTTAAGAAAAAAAATACAAATCAGAGAAATAATCAAAATAAATTTCGGAGTTCTCAACATGAAAGGAGAAACCATAATTTTAAATCTGAAAATTGGATAGATAAAAAGGCCATACAATCACCAACTAAAATCTCTAGAAAACCCTGCATCAAAAGCTGGTAAGCCAAAACGATAAGAAATTGGACGAATTTCAAGAACCGCATCAGAATCATCATTTCCAACCTATTTCTCAGCGTCCAAACAACTCCTATTGAACACACGCAAAAGAACATAACGCTTCACCGTTTCCCTAATTCCACAAACTAGGCTTTTCTGCTAAGGACCGATTTGATGGAAAACGCAACCAAAAAATTCGAAAGGAAAAACCGCAATTGAATCGGTACCTTGCAAGTCCATGCATCAAACAGAGAAACACCAGACAGATTTCAAACGCCACAAAAACAGAGAAAACTCTGGAGACACAACGCTACATTGAAGGTTAGGAATGAATTTAATAAAATAAATTGAGGATTAGAAAAACACGAACCTCGACGGATAAATTGTTAAGCAACGAGGGGAATATTCGGAGGAGAACCGCGAGGCGGCAGCGGAGATATTGCCGCCGGCGAAGTGGTTGTTTGATGAGAGAGAAAGAGAGAGAGAGAGAGAGTGACGGTTGAGAGTTTCGAGGGAAATGGGATTATATACGAAGGAAGGGGTTTCTGATTTCTTTTCCACCGCCAATGACCAAAGGTGGTGGTGGCTGCATGCCATGCTATGCTACTATTTCAATTTGGACGTTTTTTAATTTTTGGGAAATAAGGTTAAAATTAGACTGCTGCTTTCTAAAATTATAGATTCTTCTATAAAATAAAATAAAATTAGTTATAATTATAATTATAGATTGTTTTATTCTCTAAAATTAAAATTTTTCATTTTAATTTTTAAATTTATTAAGCGATGGTCATTTTAATTTTTGAAATTATAAAAATTAAAATTATAATGCCACTCATTTAATATTTTTATAGACTAAAACGTTATTTTCATATTTTTAAAAGTGTGTTCATAGTTTCCATCCCTATACTATACTATGCACATCCAAACCAACTTTGTCGTGAAATTTCTAGAAGACTTCCTCAGCAAACGTGATGTGACATCACTAGAACAACTTTACATGCTTCTTAAGAATCTTCTCTCATCTATTCGCATTATGCCGCCATTATACTACATGTACGTTAGTGTTCGATCAATGGCTTCTAAAAAAGGGTAAATTTAAAAAAAAATCACCTAAATAAAGGTAAATCGTAACTCTTCAACACGATTTTGCTTGTAAAATTATATATATTTTTTCGACCTCTGAATTTTGTTTTTTTTTTTAATGGTAGAACTCGTGAAATGAATTAATTATTATATTTTTTAGAAATTGTAGGATGGTATATGATTTCAAAGTTTTTCAAAATAAATTAAATTTAAAAAAAAATATTTTTAAGAAGTCGCATGTGTTTATAATTTTTTTTATTGAAGGCGTGAATCTAACCACCACTTCACTTTTGTTTTGTATTTTAAATTGTTTTTTAATTTTTTTATAGAGGTTAATTTTAGTTTAAAATTTTGTTAAACAATTTTAAAATGATGGATTGTTTTCATGTAAAATAGATGATTGTAGAATGAAGAATTAATAAATTTAATATGGTAAATTCATTAAATTTTAAGGATAAAAAATATTTTACTAAATAATATTAATTAATAAAATGTAAACAACAAAATATATTATATCCAAGTGATGTAAAATAAATTTTACATAACTTAAACAATACAAATTAACTACAAATGAAAGATATACTCACGATCATAACCGATAGTTTTATAGAATACTACCTATATAAGGAATTATGAAGATCACAACAATTATGATGCAATATTTTTTTAGAGAATCAATTTAAGGAAAAAGAAAAATTATCACATTCTAAGTGTTATTTGTTGTAAAAAATCTTTTGATGATATATATATATATATAGTTTGTGAATTTCACCCTAAATGATTTTCTTTGTAAAATTGTTTCGAATCTGAAGAGACTTTGTGTCCAAAAAAATACTTAGGAAATTTGCTTGAAGAGGTAAAAATAGTATTACTTGGTTGTTGAGCCTAAAGAGGCTTTTTAAAAAGAATACTTATAACTATATTGTAGTTAATGGAAAAGTTTGATGGTATACTAAAAATTGGATGTAGTCTCAAACTTTGTCGCATAATCAGCCACAATTAAGTTACCCTACTTCAAATCTAAAAACTCCATCTCTTTCTTCTCCCTCACATCCTTTGGAAAATACTTCTCTAAGAATATCCTTTTGAAGTTATCCTAAGTAATTACACATCCTTTAGTTTCCATGCAAGTATGGGTTTTCTCCCACTAGTACTCGACTTCCTCAACCAAAACATAGGTGTCAAACATCACCTTTTGAGCATTGGTGCATTCCATCACACGGAAAATCTTCTCGACTTCCTTAACCCAATTTTGAGCATTGTCTAGGTCATAACCTCCCTTGAACATGGGTGGCTTTCTCCTTTGGAAGCAATCCAACCCTTGAAAAACAACCCGTCCATGTGGTTGTTGGTTTTGGTTATTTTGAATTGCCGGAGGAAGAGCCATCAAAGTGTATGCTATAACATGATCATTCCTACCTGTCATTTCTTCCTAATTGGGAAGAAAAACAAGTAGAGAAGGTCAACACAATAAAAACATGAACTCCTTGGAGTACACAATAGCAAACAAGAAAACACATAACACACAAGGCCGATGAATCAACTAGGCTCTAATACCACTAAATATGATAACTTTTTATCTTATGATCTATTTACTAATATTTAAACATATTTAATTTCTTGATAAATTAAAACTTCAAAACGTCATTCATCATCAATAAAGGATTCACATTTCTCTCTAATAACACTGAAAATAAAGTATTTAAAACAAAAAATATATTGGCACTCCAAAGGCCAATCCGAACTACCAATGTTCAAAACCATGAACTTATAAAAGTCAAAACATAAAAACTCCAATTTTAAACAATACCCCGATGTATTCTATTAAAGCAAAACATAAAGTTCAAAATAAACTAAAAAACTAAAGTAGAAAAACAAAGAGTCCAACTCACTCTTCTCATTCTTATTTATTCTCACTTGCAAGTGACGTTCAATATAAACATAAATAAGACAAATAAAAAAAAGAGTAAGAATACATCTCACTACCACAACTCGAGAAGGCTGAGTAGCACACACACAACAACATATATACATATATATCATCCTTCACATTTTATAGTCATCAATGCACATGTTATAATAGTGATGCATGTAATGACTCGTTGTGGTTACAATGGAAAACATGCTATAAAACTTAAGGCGGTGCATTTATTTAAGAAAACTCTTGAGTTAGTTTATTTACAAAAATATGTATAAATTTTCATGATTGGATAATACAATAAACATAGAAAAAGTTCTTGTAACAAGTGTACTAGTTTGTATTTTAGGTCACTTACAACCCATAGTAACATAACTTAAATAAATTAACAACAGTTCTTCAAGACATAACCAGTACATCAAAAGAGAAGGGGATACATAACTCACACACCCTCAAAGCTAGTTGAAACACTAAAACGTAACAACTCCTGAAGAGGAAGTGTAGGATGAGACAACTCCTCCTAACAAACATCTTCAAGGTTGACACAACGATGGTGAGGTTTGAGCCTTGAACAAGAAGGATAATGGTGATTGACACCAAACAATTGGTTTCTCATTAGATCTGTAGGTTGACTACACATTGCCTAAATCAACAACCACAAGTCAAGGGAGGAGTAAAACATAAAAAGATATAAGGTGTGACAAACGGTGCATACTCTACTACTAAATCCCTTCGATATCAAACCCTCTAAATCTATAAGCCAATTAGTCAGGCCTATGATGGTCTCCATGAAGCGAAGAGTGAAGATGCCTAGATGGACATGATTTAGTGGCATGCATGAAGGGCTCCAACCCCTTAGATGGCTCAATATCTACTCCTAACATATCATTAGAAGTCATCTCAATCGCACATACGCAATAAGAACATAAGGGTAAGCTCACAAAATAAAATATATTCAATTTAATCATAAATGTTACAATAAGCATTCATATTCTCGCAAGTACAATCATTCAGATAGATACACAACTAACAAACATCCAATCAATAAACCAAACCAATCTTACTTCTTGGAGACTCTAATTTTTGAGCTATCATTTGGATACTTCCCTTAAAACAAACTACCAAGTCATCACAATACAACACATGCCAAAAACCATTAGGTAAAATGGCAAAGAACCTGATCTACAAATGAGATAAGTGGTTTGCCGAGATAAGTATACATGGATAGTGGCTCACAACGACTCATACATGAATGCATCTAGCTTCAACATGACTAGATATTCCACGTATAGAGCATATTTTGTCATAAATCATAGAAAATTTGTGTTTTTTTGGTCATACTCTATTCCATATTTGTTAGATGGATGTCTTTTGTTTTTCAAAATTGAATGTAATTTTGAAAATCCACTCATAAATTTAGATAAATCATTTTTCAAACAAACAATCTCTTTTTTTAGAGTGTTCCAATATTAGACTATTGCTCCATCTGATCAAATTCAGGCTTTTAGCTAAGTCTAACATTCAAATCTTCTAATTCTTTCTTTAGTTTCTCATTTTCAGAAATCATTTCTCTCCATTTATCTTTACATTTCCTATGTTATCAGGTTATATATCTTCCATGAGACAAATATTGGCTTGCTTTTCATCCTCTAAAATGCTATTGTTGTTTAAGTCCTCTCAAGTGGCCATCAAACTCTTCTTTTCTTGGGATGTCACCTTTTTCTTATCTTGGGACATTCAAAGTAAATGATATCCTTTTCTTCTTGAGTACTTCTTGTGTTTATCTTTCTCAACTGAAAAATATTTGGACTTACCTTTTTTCTTTAGAATTTTCTTGAACTTTTTTTATATTAGAGAAATTTCATTATCTATGGATTCACAAGGTGATTTGTTTAAGCTATCAGATGCTTTAACTTTGAAATCCTTGAGCTGTTTTCCTTCAACTTTTTTTGGAGCTTGGTTCTCTTGCCTTCAGGGTGAGATGGTCTTTTAATGTAAGCTTATCTCTTTTATGAAGATGTACTTCATGAACTCTTAAAGCTTCAAAAAAGTTCAAGGATTAGAGTCTTAATGTTATAAGCTTCTTGAATAGTTGCACTTTTAGGTTCCCACACTTTGGGAAGGTTGTCAAGGATCTTTAGGTTGTTTTGGGCTTTTAAGAACTCATGACCTAAAGAGTTGAGACCATTTAGAATAGTTTAGAATCTTCTAAACATTTCATCTATAATATCATCTTCTTTCATGGTGAACATTTCATAGTGCCTCATAAGAATGGTAGACTTTCTAAGTTGGACATCTTTTATGCCCTCATATGTAATTTGTATAGAATCCCACATGTATTTTGTTATTTTGTAGTTGCAAAATTTGTTATACTTAGTTTTAAATAAAGCATGTGATTATATACCTTGGTCTAGCATTTAGTTGCAAAGTATTGTAATCGTCATGAGTATATTTTACCTTTGGTTTGTTTACAACTTTGCCACCATGTGTGATAATCCTCTAGACATTGTACTGAGTTGATTTGATGTACATTTTCGTACAATTTCTCTAGTCTGGATAGTCTTTTCCTAAGAACACAAGAGGCCTTTTCAAGGAGGCTCCCTCAAGTATGAACTCTAGTCCAATATTTGCCAACAAGGATCTTTCCCTTTAACACTGAAAAATTCTCAATCCCTTAGAAATGAGTTATGATACCAAATTGTTAGAATAGTTGAACATAATAAGAGAAAGGGTTAAATTGCATTCTTTAAAAAACTTTGCAAATTTTTTCGTTAGAAACATTACATCTGTCGTGATAAGACGATTAAAAACTTTGTTAGAAACATTCAGATGACAAGCTTAAAGATAAGAAACGATATAAGTAGAAGAGGAAAGAAATAAATAATCACACAGAGTTTTAACATTGGTTCGTTTGTTAAAAGACTATGTTCAGCCCTTGATGACACCATCAAGCTTTTCACTATAAGCAAGAACTTTTTTTGCTTACAGACAATCAACTAGCAAGCCAACCTAGGCTTGTACCCAAGTAATCTTTCAATTGTCTCTCCAAGCAATCAACCTAAGTATTCTTTCAATTTTCTCTTCAAACAATATTCAAAGTATTCTTTATAACAAGTTTTTCAAGCTCAAAACAATTACACAATATAAGTGTTTTTAAAAATGATGACTTTTATCGTCTGATAAATGTATAATCTTTTTTAGCAAGTCTAGAACTCTAATGTAAAGAGGAAGATTTCACATGTGAAAGCTTATGAAGATTGTACACTAGAAATTACTTCTTACTAAACTTTCTAACACTAGGGTATTTATAGAACTACTAGATAAGGATAGTCGTTAAGGATATTCAAAGTTTTTTCTCTTATAATTTCAAACAAAAGTCCTTAAGTCTACAAAGACGTTAGATCAAATACTTGCATTAAATATGTCTTTCACCAACTAGTCACACTTGATATGATAAAGCAATATGTTTATATCTTTTTTTGGGTAAAGTAGTAATGCTACTCTAACTTTGTTTTTCATTAAAAGATACACTTTTGGTTACCTTTAAAAAGAAATATGTCTTTAAAACTTATTTGGTGAGATTTTTTAATAAACAAATATTTCTTTTAAAATAATCAAAGATACGCTTCATTTAAATGAAACGTTGCATTTAAGTATACAATAATTTAATACTTAAAGTGGTAGTCTGACCATTCATAACACAAACATACAAAATCATTGTTTGATGGATTAGATGAAGTCAAAATGTGTTGTATTGTTTTTAAGAGGTCCTTTTTTATATTTTTAAAAATATATTTATCTTTAATAGTTAGTTTTCAGTTTGAACACTCTTTTGAGAGTCTAACCATCTACTACACATTGTCATTGCTTGAGTAGCAGTAATAAGAATGTGAATGGCAGTTAGAACAACATTGTGAATTACACAGGTGAAAGTGCAGGAGATTGGTTCAATAGTCGAGAATGTTAGTACAAGAATGAGTTCAACACTTGCAAATTCGGACTTATGTGTAGATTTTTTTTAAGTTGTTATTGGTGTTGCACCATTAATGTGTATTTTGCATAGTCGTGTATAATTCTTAATGAAATTCATTTTGCCTATAAAATAAAGTATAGATTTGAGATGTAATCCAGAGCCAACGGAATTAATTAGTTCACCAATATTTTTTTATATAGTTTTTCTTGCTTAAACTATTGGATTTATCCTACCTTGATGTATTGTGGTTAGGAAATCATTTTGTTCTCATTGCTAAAACGAAATTGCATGCACTGTGTTCATCAAAATTGAAGAGCTAACAAGTCACGTGAAATAAAATCAGTTTGATTCATTATATTCTAAAAGAAATAATTATGATACGATCTTTATCCTTATCTTTTTCTGGTCTAATTGTCCATGATATCGTTATCTTCATCATAGACCTTTTTATAAGATATATGAACCAAGATGAAATGTGAAGCGAATCAATCATAAGTTTAATGAATATTTAGCTTCTTGTTTTTTAGTTTTAAAGCTATTTTTAAACTAAAAGCTCTTTGGTAAAATATCTTGCTTGCATAAACACTATATAAATTATATTGGATAATATGTTGGATGATGCTTGCAAAAGTTACACCACAAAAATATTACAAAATTATGTTGGATGATACACTATATAAATTATTGATACAAAAGCTCTGCCAGTTTTTGTAAGAAAATTATGTGTACTTAAAATTGATCAATTAAATATTACATAGTTTAACACTAATTAAATTCAATATATAAATATAAATAGGCTTGATTTAGTTATTTTTAGTCATTATCACTTACTCTTAATTAATTTAGTCTTTGCAAAATTATATTAGACTAAGATAATTAATTATTTTTAAGTTTCCAATTCAATTAATTAATATATTTATTATTTTATATAAATAAGATAATTGCATATAATTGACTCCTATAATTTATTTTTTAATATATTATGAACAATATTTTTTTTTAGTTAAGTAAGAAAATGCAATGGTGTCAACAAGGTTAGAATCTAGGACTTTGTGATGAAACAATAATTTTATTATTTTTATTATTATTTCTATTTTTTAATTTACTATCTTACTTTTAATATTGTATTTTACAAAACAAAATTATTTTAGACATTTATAATTTAATTTTAATATAATGTTTTTATATTATTTTTTATTTTATTTTATTATTTTTGACTAATTATAATATAATTTATTTTTAATATGTTATAGTTTAATTATTTTTATCTTTAGAAATAAAATCACTTGTTGAGATATATTAAAATAAATAAATTATCTAACAATAAGATAAAATTAATGAATTAAAATATAAAAATAAAAATACAAAACAATAAGTTAAAATAATATAATTAAGTTAATTTTTTTAAAAGTACAAAACTATAAATAGATTAGCTAATTAAAAATTAAAAATAATACTGCCTTTGATTGTTTGTATAAGAAATAAATAGATAATTTTTTAATTATAGAAAACATAGAATCATTTTCAAATATATTAATCAATTATTTTCTTCCACATCATTAATTTATTATAAAGTATATTAATGAAATATATACTCATTTTTATGCAAATAGGTAACTTATTAACAATTACACTGTTTAGTGTATAAAAATATTTTTTCAATTATGAATAATATCATTGAATATAACTTTGACTTAAACTTTTTAATTTTATAAATATTTCTGAAATAAAATTTAAACTTATGACATTGTTAATTAAAATTAATTAATTTTATTTATATTGATTTTGATTAATTAATTAATTATTATATATATAGGACAAAAAAGTATATAAAAAAAATAAATTAAATAGATAAAATAATTTTGAGTAATTATACATCAATATTACAAACATTTCATTAACCTCTATAATTTTTCTTTATCTCTTTCTTTCTATTACAATAAATTACCAACCATACTTATATTTTTCTCTTTTCTTTCCCTAAATATCAATTAACATGATAATTTTCATATATAATTTTTCAATAATATTTTTATAAAATTTAAAGGAACCATAAAATTATTTTTATAGTAATTTAAACATGATTTAAGATTTTGGAGAGAACATAACCCAACAAGTCACTCCTTGTCTAACTGAAGAACCCCAATTTGTGGAATTAAAATTTAAAATATTAAAATTACATAATTATAATATTTAATTAATAAAAAATGTAATTAAGAAAAAAAAATATTTACATTATTATTTAATTACAAGAGATCGTATTAGATAAGTTTGTTAGTTTCAAATGTTTACAAGCTAAAAGGCATACACGAGCTGGTTTATAAAATTTATACTAAAAATAAAATAAATACTAATAAAAAACGAAAATATGATTTAATAATATAAATAAGATTAAAAAACGTTAGGACTAGATTACCGTTAATCGAATGTCAACGTCACAGTGTCCGAAGTCATTTAATTTTTTCCCGCGGAATCCGCTTCCGATCACACAACCCAACTCCAACTGTCTCTCTCTCAATTAAACCCTCACCCCATTCCTCCATTACTCCACTCTCCAACCAAACCAAACCAAACCAAACTACATTTTTTCGCTCTCTCTCTCACCTCTCATGTTCCCGGCGGCTCCGCCATCCGCCGCCGTGGCCACCACCGGCGTGGGACTGGGCTACGGCATCGCCATCGCCGTGAGCATCCTCGTCCTCATCTCCACCATCATGCTCGCCTCCTACGCCTGCGTCCGCATCAAGGCCAACGGTCGCCGCGACACCTACTACGACGATAGGCAACAAAACAACGTCCGCGAGATGCCTGGGCCCGTCGCGGTGGTATTGGGCCTCGAAAAGCCCACCATCGAGGCCTACCCAAAGATGGTAATCGGAGAGAGCAGGCGCTTGCCCAAGCCCAACGAAGGCCCGTGCGCCATCTGCTTGTGCGAATATCTTCCCAACGAGACCATACGCTGCGTTCCGGATTGCCACCACTGCTTCCACGCCCACTGCGTCGACGAGTGGCTCAGGATGAGCGCCACCTGTCCGCTGTGCCGGAACTCTCCCGCGCCGTCGCCGGCCGCCACGCCGCTGTCGGAACTGGTTCCGCTGGCTTTCCACGCCAGGTGATTCATTCATTCTTGTTATGTAACAAATATTTTTATTATTACCATACCAAAATTTGTTTACCGTAATTTTATTATTTCATTTTTTTAATATCAAGGCTTTGGGATTCCTGTATCCAATTTGAGTGCCATACGTTAGAAATTTCATTAGAGATTTCATAATTTTTAAATATTATTCACAAATCTGCAAATATATATATAGAGAGAGAGAGAGTAGTTGAATCTACAAATTAGTTCTGTGAAACTTGAAGCATTTTGTGTATGAGGTTTGTGAGATGAAAAATTGTGATGGGAACAACGTAAATTGTAAATTGTGCATAATTTCTTGGTAATGAACTGAAAAGAAAGATCTCAGAGATAGCATAGCTTTGAGAAAACCATTATAATCCAAAGAATCACGTCAATTTAGTAAAAAAAAAATTATAATTATTAATTTCTGGTTGAACGTAAAAAATTACATCTACTGCGTGTAATCAAACACATTATTGTGATTGAAGATTACTAATAACAATAACATAATCAAAATCATAAAAAAAAATGTTTGATGTATATTTTTTAGTCGGGTTGTACATGAAGAGCAAACAAAAGAGAAAGAAATAATAGACGCGATAAGCAAAAAAAAATAATAAATATTAATTGGGTATTTACATGATAAGAGTGTACAAATTAGGATTCAATCATTACCGATGTCATCTTGTTAAAATCCATAATTTTTTTTCTGTATTATCTGCATTGGTTTGGAATATAATATCATAGGAATTTCATGCATGACTAATTATCGAATATTCATCACGGGAAAAAAATAAGACTTCAGCTCACTGAAACTTTCTTTGAATTCAAGCTTTGTGAAGAGCTAAATATTATGCAACTACAATTTGGAAAGTGTAGAGGAAACTACAAACTTTTATTTCTTTCAACTTTGTTGTCTTGGGAAATTTTCCCCTTTAGAACCAGCAATTATTGTAACTGTTGCGTCACAATAAATTGTGATGTGAACGGTTGTTACGTGTTCAGAAAGGGAGATCTAAGAGACCTAACATATGGTTGGTCCACGATTGAAGAGACTTGTACTAAAGTGCTAGTACATTAAGTTGTAGCAGCTTCATCATAATCTTCATTTATGAAAAAGAGAAGCTACTTGCTTTTTTTTGGGTTATTCTCTAATACTTAAAATGAATTTGGTATCTCAAAGGTAAGAATATTTTCTCTAAAGTTAAAGAAAATTCTTCTATTGAAGATTGAGTCTTCCAATATTCAGCTTTATATTTATCATCTGTTTACCAAATCAACCAAATAGCAAAAAGACATACAGGCCTTACCTTTAAAATAGAAAAAAAAAAAAAAAGAACAGTTTTTCTCACTCACTGCATTTTATGGTAAGGACAAAATTTATATGCAATTATTCAGTAGTTTTTGTTGTTATTTTTTAAAAAGCTGCATCGATATTAATTACAATATCCTTTGACCCTCCTGTTCAAACATGGTTGATATTGCATATGATTAGTCTTGTTAGCACTTTGTCTCATTGTGATTTCTGTCTGTTAAACATTGATAGTCAAAGATATTTGAATTACTCACAACTACTTCAATTAATACACCTGCTGCATTATTGCAAAATACAAATTCCTTGATAAATATATTCGCAATACCTTTCCTTTAAAGCAATGCAATTTGATACGAAAGCTACCTATTCGGGTCAACATTATTGCAAATGTTTAATAACCCATCATGGTCGAAGAGAAGGAGCATATTTTACAGTGGAATGAGTTGGAATTGAAATGAGAATCAACATGGCATAATCTTGATAGTTTTTGAACCTTGAATTTGAATTGTTTAATTTTTACATGATTATTTTAATAGCTGACGCAGCAATACTTCAAGGGGAGCACTGTGGAAATACATGCCACCACGTGTTGAGCAGGGAGCACTAAGAATTATGTTTGTTCAATTATTTATTCTTTTACTTAAAAGGTATTTTAAAGTTAAAATTGTTGTATTATTTAATAGAAAGGTTAAAATCTCACGTTAATTAATTAAGAAAAATAATTTTAAAAGAAAATTAGTGATTATCTAACAAAATAAATGTTTTTTTTTTTTTACTTCATGTCATATTATTTTTTAACATAACTCAGTAGATATAGGTAGTTTTTAAACACTATTTTGTAGAATAAAAATCTACACATTTTAAAAGTTTTTAAATGTTGTATTTTTAAATGTTTAAACCATCATAATTTTAGAGACAAAAATGTTTTTTTAAATGATTTTACTTGTATAAAGTTTTAAATAATGATAAAGAATCCCATTGAATAATTTTTTCCTTCAAAATTTTGTATTTATATTTATTATTATTACCCATCTAAAAAATTTATTTTATTCTTTCACCTAATATAAATATATAAATATATTCACTATTTTGTTGTTTTTAATTATATAATATTAAAACTATAATTTTTAATATACAAGATGCTAAGTAATTTTGAAATTTTAAATCAATATGAAGAGATATTTCTTTACATATTTTTTATGATTTTATTATTTTTAATAAATTAAAAAGTCAAATTTAATAAGAAATACAAAGGTCATAAATGTTATCCAACTTCTCTATTAAATAATCCCCTTATTAGTGGTAACCAAAAATCATATTTAGTTGCATTATTACTTGTGTGTTGTCTGAAACCAATTAGTTGTGGTACAATAGGTCCTCTTATACTTAGAGGTTACAAAAATGTTTCGCCCAATGGCCTAGGTCAAGTAAAAAAATAGCCTAAATAAAATTTGGTCAATTGTTGGGTCAAGTAGCTTGAAAAAAAAATTGGCCCAAAAAATAACTAGGCTTATTTGGCCTTATACTATTTTTTATTTTTAAAATTCATACATATTTAAACAAAAAAAGTAAGACTAGGTTTGGTTAGTAAAAATCTAGTCCATGTATAGTTCGAGATGAACTAAGTGACTCATTTTGTCAACTCTATTTATACCATATATCTTTTATGCATATAAGTCATCATAGCTTACATATCAATCATCATAATAAATATGCAAACAAGATTTTCCAAATATGTAATGAGATTATCCAACACGTGTATAATGTTAGTGTTTAACTTTTCATAAGAAATATCAATTTAGTCTCTAATTTTACGCATATAGTATTATTTGAATCCTTGGAATTTTATTCATAAAACCAAGTTAGTCCTCAATATGCATCAATTCCTTAGTCATATTTGCACCAATTTCAAATCAACAAAACAACAAATGCACTATCACCAAATCAACACGCCATCATTGAAGATTGAATGTTAGCATTTTACACCAAATCAACAAAAAGAAATGCAAAACCAAAGGTCCCAAAGCAAAAATAACCATACTCATTGCACTATTTATTGTGGAGCCTACATATTTGCACTACTTTCTTAGTTGGATGATGTACTTACCTACTAACCAAACATAACACTCATCAGTCGACTAAAAGATATTATACTGCATTAATGGTGTATTTTTTCCTAGCTTCCTTAGAGGTTTCTATATTATTGAACCAAATAAAGAGAACACATGTTTGTCATTTTTCTCACTGGTACTAATTGGAGTTCTTGCTTGTTTAGACTTATAAGTTCTATAATTTACAACTCCTTCTTTATTAAGTGTTGTCGTACTTCAAGTGGGTTGTCCATCCATTCTTCTAAAAAATTTTCTTATGCCTAGTATTTTCCTCATGCCCATGTGTTATTAGTGGAGGCATCCATGTTAGGTAATGATAACCTCTTTCTTTTACTTATTCTATTAACCATATTACAACTTGTTCTCTTAACCCTTTTGGTTAAGGGTGAATTGAGAAAGATTTATCATCATCCCTACATGGCTTAAATTTTTTATAAGATCATTTTGGTAAATCGAACTCAACTTGATCAAGACTTAATAATATATGGACAAGATTGAATCAACCTGATTTACTGACATAATATATCAATCTTAACATTATTTCTAGTTAATTATAGAAGAATAAAATAAGTATAAAACTTAAATCAAGGTATATTTACATTATATATTTCAAAATAAACAATATCATTATAAAATATAATATTATGTTATACAAAATAATGTCCATTAAATAAAAAGTTTTATTATTAATACAATTGTTTAAAAAAAATTCATGTTTTTTTAAAAGAATGCAAGATATGAGACTGACTTGGGTTGACCCAAGACATAACTTGAATTTGTTCTCAAAATACATTTGGTCTAATTTCAAAAATTCGAACAAGTCAAAATTAACCTTAAGTTGGACTAGGTTAGTGGGAGGGGACAAGTCATGCACACCCATACTTTGGTACTCTTCAATAGATTCATCTGAATTCATAATTGAAGGGGACCTATAATTGTTGTCCACTACACTTTCATCTAGTGTTGAATTGGATGAATCTTCACATTCATATTTAGTAGACAAAACCTAATAAGGTGTTGAACTATTTTCTTCTTCACCACCTACATTTTCCTCATTCGATGTTAAACTCTTTTCTTCTCTACCAACCATATTGTCTTTAATAGGTGGTAATGAAAAATGGATTCATCATCCATTATGAGGTATTCATGATAAAGATCAATCTCATTATTAGGACTTCATTGCACAAAGCTTCATTCACCATATCCATTACATTTTTGTTAATGTCCAACTCTCCTAAACTAAAATTCAAACCTAAACTTGATATTAACATTCAAACATAAACTCAATATTGAAATTCAATCTCATTGTAGGGTAGAAGGAAGAGAAAAAGTAGAAAGATGAAAGAGAAGTTACGACGGAATAGTGAAAAAAATAAGAAGTTAAATATTTTTTATTTTTATTTTATCTTATTAGCGTCAATGTCAAATTAGTCCCATAATGTATCAAATTAGCCATGTCATGGATACATACATGAATGCTTACATGGGTGCCAACTAAACACTTAATATGCCACACATGACACAAACTCCACACATGACACAAACTCCACACATGATAATATTTTATAACTTCAAAGATGATTTTGAAATTTTACTAGTTTCAAGGACCAAATTGATAAGACATTGTAATTTAAAATGAATGTTGTGTTGAATTGCAAAAAGGTGAAGTTACGAATAAATTGATAAATTAATCACAATCCTAATTTATCTTAAAAATTTTTTTGGAATGATATTTAGTTGTTTTTAATACTATTATCTAATTAAGATTAAAATTTTATTTATAATTTATACAATAAAGATTAAAATCAATATTAATTATTAAAATAAAATTTAATTTTAAATGAATAGGAATCTCAAAAATCAAATAATAGATGTTGTATATTAAGTATGTCTCCCCCTTTTTTTTCTTTTCTTTTGATAAGTAACTTATGATATATTGATATATATATATATATATACACCGTTCTTTTTATATTTATTTTTTTTCCATAAATATTAAATAGGTATTTTTTTAAAAATTGTGAATATTTATAGAAGAAATAAAAAATAAATAAATACGAGGAGGCATTTATTAAGAAATAGTTTAGGAGTAACGACTTACGAAGAAGCATTCATCAATCATCGCTAGCAAAGGAACAGTACACTACACTACCTTTTTTCGTTCTCTTCTCGCTCCAAACTGAACTTCAATTTTTGTTTTGTTCATTGAGTAAGTATCTTTCCTACGCGCTTCGTTCGTTTCGTTTTCCGTTACCGAGTATCTTTCTGGGTGTTATCTTTCCTCTGGTGCACTTGCACACCGAGTGTTTGATTATTTGCCTGAATGACATACGCTATGATGAAATATGCTGAGCGGGGAAGACAACCATGCTTCTTCAATTTTGTTTCAATATCCTTCAAGTTCATAAAACTCCTTTTAGCCTCTTTATTGTTGTTAAGGTTTACTTTTTAGGGTTAAATAAAATTTTCAAAATTTCAGATTTCTGATTTTAGTTCCTGTAAAACATTTTGCTCATTTTTAGTCTCCTTTATTTTTAGTCATCAATTTTAGTTCATGGAAGAGACTAAAAATGGATAACAAAAGGGCAAAACTTTAACTTCAGTGAAACTAATATTGATAACTAAAAATAAAACATAAACGAGGGACTAAAAATGGATTAAAAAGTTTACTGGGCTAAAATCAGAATATGAAATTTTGTGCGGATAAAAAACTTATTTAACCCTTCTTTTTATATTTATGCACTCAAAGTTTTAGTGAATGCCTGTTTTAATTATCTCATTTATTTGTACTTCGTTCTTCCCTGGATACAATGTTCTACGCATGGTTGTTTGTGCAGATGAAGGATTTCTTAGCATTCCCCAGTTGAAGCTTATGCAAATTCCTTAATCGGCTATTGGCTATCATTGTCTGAGTAAGCTTCTCCTCATTGAGCCTATATTTAGCATTTTGTTTTTTCTTTATTATTTATTTTATATACTGGATTAGTGGATTCTCACTCCTTCTCCATTTTGTGTTGGTGTGATCTGATATATCAATTAGAAAAACAAATTTGTGCACTATAAATTCTTACACAAAATTACTAGCATTGACACCGTTCTGGGTCTTTTTTTTTTTTTTTTTTTTTTTTTGCTGTAGACATGTTTATCAAATGAGAACTTCAAATTCTTTACTAGGATAAAGGTATGATGTGTCATATATCTTTCAGACATGTATAGATATGTATGTTTCTAGCAAAATTCTATAACCTTACACGTGTATATGATAAAATTTACCTAAGAATTAGTTGAGAACCTAAGGACAAGATTGAATATTAATTTAAGTGTAAAAGGTAGAAATACATCGTACTATTGGCAGCTCTAACAGCGGAGACTGAGGCAACCAATAAACTCTGCTTGAGTCTATCATGTTATAAGCCTAGATATAGGCATATAGCTTCCTGCCTCTTATAGTTAAGAAGATAAGAATTAGATTAACTATTTGGCTATTTATTTATCATTTGTAATAGATATTCTTCCATCATACACTGCTGCCATCTTTTGCATAGTTGTTTGTGTGAAGTGTAAGCTACAAGTCTCTTTTAGGCAAGAAAAAAACATACAGCATAATAAACCATTAATGCATAAGTGATTTATCTAAATTAAGTCTCCTTTAGGCTGGAATTAATACACTTAAATGGCAAGGGGACAGAAGGTGACTTTGTGAACAATTGGTCATTTTTATTCATTGTTAAAGGACCCTTCAGTGACTTAGCGTAAGGATACCGAGGCTTCTGATCATGATTTGTTATAAGAAAGTCTTTATTTTGTTTTTTATTTTATTTTTTTCAAAACATATGTATCTCTATGTTGGAGATTTTTTTGGTTCTTTCTGCCATCTCATTTCAACTGACAGGGAAAATAAAGGAAAAAGCTGTATGGGAAGTAGAATGGCATAATTTGTTAACTGATGCAACTAAGTCTCTGTTGATCCAGCTTCTCTCTATGTTCTTTGTTTCAACTGAGGGCTGTCAAATGCTGCTGAATTAATTGTTTTAGTTACACTGTTTCCTCACCAAGTTCTGTTGCTTAAGCCCCCAAAAGTAGAGCCAATTGCAACCACAAGGAAGATTAGTGATTGAAATTTGAGATGTGATTATAAATTTCAATTTATATAGTCTGTACTGGGTTTTTCTTGTGATAGTTGTATGTTAAAGCGGTAGGTGGTGCTGGTGCTAAGTGCTCAGTGAACCATGAGTGGATCATTTATTTGTTAGCTCAATTGTATGAGTCTCATTGTGGATGTTCACTGTCTTGACTTGATTCTGGAATCTTTTTCTTTTTTTTTTTTTTCATTTTCCTGTATACATTCCTAAAGCTATAAATCTTCCCTGCAAACTCTTTTAGGATTAAAAACCAGTTACGGGATAAAAAAATAAGTTCTGAACTGTTTTAAAATCAGTTCAGGAGTTTAAAAACCAGTTCTGGGTTAAAAAACCAGTTCTGAACTGTTTTGAAACTGGTTTTAAAACTGCTTCCTGAGCCAAACCGGTTCTGAACTAGTTCATTGAAATCCAAACCAATTCATGTGCGAAAAAAAGTGTTTCTGAAAACCAAACCACATTAATAGTTTGGTTTGGTTTGGTTTTCGAACCTGAACCGAACCATGCCTACCCCTAGTTGCCCAATACAACATTACTGTAGAACTTATATATATTTTTTTCCTTATATTGGTAGTTGTGTTGTGTCTTGAGTGTTTTATCTGTGCACTTTGCTATTGCCTTGTTTCATAGGTCTGAAAAGAAAAACAAATTAGCCAAGCCACTTCTCTTTTGGGAAATTATGTGAAGGTTATGTTTTTTTGTATTAGCAAGGGCTTACATAAAATTATGATAGCGGTACAAGGGTGCTGAATTTGAACTTATTGAGGTGCCATTAGAAGATGAAATGATGATTTATTATACAGAACTATTATTATGATTATTATTTGGCTCCTAATATTAAATAAATCTTCTTACAGGCATTCAGCTACAGGGAACGATTTGTTTCCATTTTTCAGTTAATCCTGTACTCCGCAGGCTGCAGTAAGCTTCTGCTAATACGGAGTTATTATAGGGTGTCAGAGAAAAATGTTGAAACAAGCAATTCGCAGAATTTGCAGAACTAGTGTTTATGCTTGTGAACAAAATCGAGTTTTGCCTTGGATTTATGTGTCCTCATGCTTCATCCACAATGGACAAGTAAGGTCTTCATTTCTCCCTTTCAAAGCTCAAATTTTGTTTTTATTTTTTTCAATATACTAACTGTACTTGAAGTTCTTATTTATCTATTTACTAGAATAGTAGCATTTTGCTGAATATAGATTTAAGTGTCTGACTTTGAGTGCAGCATTATTCTTTTATAAATAAGAAGACTTTGAGTGCCACATATGATGGAAGGTAAATGGTTCAAATATATGTCAAAAGCAAATGGTGATGAACACTTTGTTTCCATTTTGTTGCAAGTTATATAGAGTGATGGGTATCGATGCTTCTAATTGAAATAACTCATTTCATAGATAAATCTAGGAATCAGATGCTAAGCATCAAAGCAAAGTATGAAATCCTGAAGCTTATACAGTTATATAGGATTAAGTTGTCATGTTGTCATGTTGACATGTTTATTTCTGATGATTAAAATATTTTTTGTGAGCTTTTGAATATTAATGATTATTCATTATTTTATTGTTATTCTGGATTATGGAACAACCCCAAGACTAGTCATTTCACAGCATTTTATTTTATTTTATTTTGTTTTAATTACTTATGGCATGATTGGTTTTGAACGATTTTAAGGATGATCACAGTTTAATGTTGTGCACGTTATATTTTCGTGTGCAAAAAGATTTCTGAAAGAACTCCTCAATTTTTGCGAGTTATGCATTATAAGTTACAAGAATTATGCCATTGGCCAAATGGCTATTACAGGTAACAAATGTTGCTTTTACAGCCAAGAAAGGAATTAATGTTTGTTTTAGTTTGCTGTGAAATATTTGCATTTTCAGGCACTGATTTCTAAAAATTGCCTTTTTCTCCCCTCCTCATCCGTTGTTGTGTATGTGCAAAGTTACCATACCACGTAGTTAGTGGTGGATTTTATCAGATTAAAACTTGAAACTAAATATTTAGAATTAACAAACCTAAAATACCAATTTGAGGTCAGTCATTTATGTACTATTAATATTCATCTTCAGTGCATTTTCTTTTTATACAGGCGCATATGGCTCCTAGAAGCTTTTTTGGGGTAGAAGATTTCCTTGATGATGACAATAGCCGACCTTACACATACCAAAAAGGGAAGAAGTCAAAGAATCCAAATAAGCATATATCATTCAAACAAAGAACAATTGCCTATATGGAGCCTTTCACGCTTGATGTGTTTATCTCAAAACGCTTTGTATCAGCTTCACTCACTCACAGGGTGACAAGCAAACAAGTTGCAGTTGCTGGCACCAACTCCAAGGACATAAAAGCTGTTCTTAGGTCTCGTTCAGACATACCAGCATGCATAGCCATTGGTAGGATTTTAGCTGAAAGAGCAAAAGAAGCTGATGTTTACACTGGTTCTTATACTCCAAGGGATAGGGACAAGTTTGAAGGGAAAATCAGAGCTGTAGTTCAATCACTCATTGATAATGGGATTGATATCAAGGTTTATCTTGATTGAGTCACACTCAATTTCTTTGGGACACTATCAGTTAAGTTGTTGATATTCCGGTTGAAGCAATCTAGGCTCCTTCTGTGGTTTATTATGTCCATTTAGCTTGATTTTGATGATAATGGAAACATCGTTATTCGAATTACAGATTCGGTAGTTGAATTTTATGAATGAGTTGTGCTGTCGGAATTTTAGATAATTATTTATTTCAATTAATGTTAAATTATTTGTATGACTTTTAGGAGAATTAATGTAAAAGTTAACTAATTTAAATATATGGTGTTTATAATTGAATGAAAATGAAAAAAATTATTTATATTGTTGATGTATATATTATTTACTCATTTTAAATATATTTGTTAAAACAATACAATCATATGTTATTAAACATAATACAATCATTTTAAATATTTTTGATCAATATGTCTTTAGGCTCGACATCATAACCAAAAAATCACATTTGGGAATGATGAACAATTAGCTAGAATAGCAGGAGTTGTAGTGAAATTAATTGTAAAAGAGAAAATTGATCACATTAAAATAACTTTATTAGGAGGTCCTTTGATATAATAAAATTGTTTGGCATCAGTAGAAAATGTTGGGGGTAAACTAGAAAATTTTGGGTAGAGTCATAGTTAAATGTTGACAAGGTAAGCATTCTATAGTAAGAGGAGTAGTTATGAACCTTATAAACCATTTGCATGGAGGTGGTGAGGGGAAGACCACAATTGATAGACAAAAAACTTGCTTGTAATTATGATAGAATAAAGAAAAAATTTAATTTATTTGTGAAAGAATAAACAAAATAAAACACATAAATAACACATTAAATGTATAGAAGATATAGAAAAAATAATTACAAAGTTAGCCAGGCCATTGGGAAAAGAGAGACTTGAACCCTCATGATTTCTAAAGTTGATGTATTATCTTCTTACTATAAATTTCATTGTCTGTATTGACATGTAGAATATAATTATATCTTTATTCTTTTTCTATTAATCTGTTTTTCAAATGATCTATCATATTATATTATGATGGAGTGAACGATTTGATAAGGGGGAATTACAATATTGTAAGAAGACGAGGGTTAGATTTATTTAAATAAGAGAAATTTATTTAAGAGTTTTTCTAATAGAATTGCTTAGCTTAGTTTTTAGGAGTTTTTAAAGTTCTTATGAGTTCTTAATTATTGGAGTAAAAAACTTAGATTTTTATATGAGAACAAGTTGTTTGTATAGGCAACTATGACTTACAGATTTTTAATAATAAAAAAATATTTGTGTGACTAATAAATTTAATAAAAATAAATTAAGAATTTTAGAATTTGAGTGAATTTTTATTTAAGTTCTGCAATATTACGTGACATAAGTTAAAAATCCATGCAACCAAATGGGAGAAATGCTCTTACAATGTTATGCTCTTATCTACATGAATCGATAAACTTCACAATGAATTAAGAAGGTAAATGATTTGCATTAATTAAAATTATAGAAGTAAAAATGAAAATATTTTGAAAATAAAATATTTATTATATTAATAATGTTAAAATCATTTAATATTTTTTAAGTAATTAGAAGTATTTTATTTAGTGTATTTAATATTTTTTACCCAATATTTTAGAGAAAGTTACGTTAAATGTGAGTATTACATTATTCTCTCTTCTTATTTTGAAATATATTATTTAATCCATTTAACTTATTACTATTAAAGTAAATTATACTATTTTTTCTTGCTTGAAAGATATGAGTATTACACTACCTTCTTTTCTTATGTTAAAATATATAATAAATTATATTTTCTTCCTTTAAGAGATGAAAATATTATATTGTCCTTTTATTTTAAAATATATAATTTAATTTATTTAACTTAACATTGATAAATATTATTTTTATGAGATTTTAAAATATATATTAAAATATTTTAATTTATTAAATCATTCACTCACTCAATAAATTGTGAAATAACTTATATATATAAAACATTATCTTTATTAAATTCAATAAATAAAATATTTAATAATATTATTAAAATTAATTATGTATTCTATCAAATAATATAATAATTGATACTATATAAGAAAATAACAGTTTATTTAAATATTTATATAAATACTACCTTAATACTTGTGTTTGTTTTTATTTTAATATATTAATTTTAATTTAATTATTTAAATTTTTGTGAAAATAATTAAAATATATAATTCAATTTGATATAATTTATAATAATTTTTATAAAATAATAATTAAATATATAAATTAAAAAATAAGTTGTTATATATACGCTATATTTTCATATTTTATAGGAAAGAGAAGCATAATTTACTCGTTTTAAAAATATTTATTAGCAAGCTAATGACGTTAAAAAATAATTCATTGGAAGGCAGCCCAGGATCTCTTGGCCTTGTATTTTTAGTTTTTTATTTTATTATGCTGAATTTCTTGAGGTTGTTTTGAGAATGAATTAATATTAGTGGGACATAATTTTAACAAAAGAAAAAAATACTCGCACGCACATCCAATGGAAAATAAGAGAGGAAGAGAGAATATCTACTCCATATATTTTTTGATTTCAAACTTGATTTTTTGTTATCTGATTTAATCAAATAGAAAGGAGCTAAATTTATAGGCGTAACTCTACACCTACTGAATCTAGAAAATAGTAAATTAACTATCCCATGCACTAACAACATAATCCTAAACGTGGGTAACAAAAAATAAAATAATGAAACCGAGAAAATAGGAAACTACCTCACTCACTAACAACATAATCTTAAATGTGGTTAACAGAAAATAAAATAATGAAACTGAGAAAATAAAATTTAAACTAAAATAAATCAATAGTAAATATTGGTGTTGTGATAGTGCGGACATCTACAATTTGTTTCAATCAATAAGTGCATGTATACTTGATTTAATTACTTCTGACATTGCATCTCTTAAATCAAGTATGCACATTAATTATTCCGAGCATTTTCTTCAACTTATAAAACAGTTCTGCTTTTAGTAGTTTTGTAAAAATATCTGCAACTTGTTCTTCAGTTGGACAGTATTCAATCACAACTTCTTTTTCAACTACCAATTCTCGAATTTTATGAAACCGAATGTCTATGTGTTTGGACCGCCCATGAAAAACTGGATTTTTTGAAAGTGCCATTGCAGACTTATTATCACAAAAAATCATTGTGACAGTATTTTGCTTTTGACGTAGTGCTTCAAGCATCCTTCTCATCCATATTGCTTGTGTAACACAACTTGTTATAGCTATGGATTCTGCCTCGGCTGTTGAGAGTGCAATTGTTGGTTGTTTCTTCGAGGACCATGCTACTACTCTAGTACCTAGATGAAATGCATACCCTGACATGCTTTTTCTTGTCTCAATATCTCCTACTTCCTAATCACTGTTTGTGTGTCCAACTAGCTTTATATTAGAATTATTATCATAAAAATCCCCTCAGTCAAAGTACCTTTGATATGTCTGATAATTCTTTTTATTCCTTGTAAATGACATGCACGTGGCTCTTCCATGAATCTGTTGAGCAATCCTACTCCAAAGATAATATCTGGTCTAGTAGTTGCCAGATATTTGAGACTTCCAATCAAACTCTTATAGTATGTTGAATCAATTCTTCTTTTATTGTTATCTCTTTTCAACTTCAACTTTTCTTCAATACGTGTTGAGATTGGCTTTGAATTCTCCATTTTGAATTCTCCATTTTGAATTTCTTCAAAATGTCTACAGCAAACTTCTTTTGAGAAATGAAAATTCTATCAGCCTGCTGAATGACCTCAATGCTAAGAAAATAAGACATTAGACTCAAATCTGTCATTTCAAAGCATCTAATCATGACCTTCCTGAATTCTGCAATCATCTTTGAATTGTTTCCTTTAAAAATTAAATCATCAACATAAAGGCAAACAATAAGAATATCAGCCAAGTCAACAAATTTAATATATAAAGTATGTTCAAACGAGCATCTTTGAAAACCATTATGTACAAAGTAAGAATTAATCTTCTTGTACCATGCTCTGGGTGTCTGCTTCAAGCCATACAATGCTTTCTTTAACTTGTAGACTTTATCTTCTTTGCCTTCAATCTCATATCCAACAGGCTGTTCAACATACACTTCTTCCAAAGTACCATTTAGAAAAGCAGACTTAACATCCATTTGATGAATTTTTCAATTATTTTGAGTTGATAGAGAGATAAACATACGAATTGTATCTAATCTCGCTATAAGAGCAAATATCTCAAAATAATTAATACCTGGCTTCTGTTCGTATCCTTTTGCTACTAACCTTGCTTTGAAACGATCTATTTCTCCACTGGGCTTGTACTTAGTCTTGTACTTAGTCTTGTACACTCACTTCATTCCAATTGGCTTTTTATCTCCTGGTAAGTCTGTCAACTCCCACGTCTGATTTTTCTCAATGGCATGAATTTCTTCATCCATTGCTTTCTCCAGTTTCGATCACTTGCAACTTCTTCAAATGTAATTGGTTCACAATATGCAAACAAAACAAAATTGATAATTTCCTCATCAGATAGGTCATTGTCATTACCCATAACATAGTCCTCCAATCTGGCTGGTAATCTCCGTTGCCTTTGTGGTCTGCTTGATGTTTCTAGCTCATCAAGTGTTGCATCTACATGTCTATTCTCTTCTTTATAATTTTCTAGAATTATTGCAGGCTCTTTTTAAGCTTTGGAAGACCAATTTCACATTCTTTCTTCATCAAAGGTCACATCTCTACTTATAATTACCTTCTTTGCCACTGAATTGTAGAGCTTGTATGCCTTTGAGTTGGTGCTGTAACCAATGAAGATACACTTCTCTCCTTTGTCATCAAACTTCTTTCTAAGTTGATTAAGTACGTGAGCATATGATATACACCCAAAAATTTTGAGATGTCAGATTGAGGGTCTCCTTCCACCCACTCTAAGCTTCTTCTGATGTTTTATAATAAATACATTTTGTTGGACACTTGTTCAAAATATACACAACAGTAGCAACAACTTCTGTCCAAAATCTCTGAGCAATTGTTTAGCCTTCAGCATGCACATGATCATCCTATTCTTCCTTTCTACTACTCCATTTTGTTAAGGAGTGTATCTTGTTGTCAGTTCATGTTGAATTCTATGTTGGTCAAAAAAATCTGCACAGGCAAGGTACTCTTGGCCTCTGTTTGTCCTTAGTGCTTTAATTCTGCAACCATTTTGTTTGTCTACAAATGCCTTAAATGACTTAAAACACAACAAACTTCTGATTTTTGTTTCAAAAAATATACCGAGGTTTTGTCTGCTAAAATCACCAATAAAGGTAATAAATATGAATAGACTATTTTCAATCTTTTTTGCTCTCCAAGACTTTCTAGTTGGAAAAGATTCTCTATGCTTCTTTGCAATTTCACAAGTCTCACATACACCCTCAGGAATATTTATAACAAACAAACCAGATACATACTCTTTTTTAGATAAATAATTCAATCCAGAAAAGTGATAATGTTCAAAGCGCATGTGCCATAACCAATCATCATTTGGTATAAAAGAACTCAAGCAGGATAATTATGCATGAATCTCCCATTTTTGTCAATCAAAGTACAACAGCCATCAAGAATATGCATGTTGTAGCCTTTTTCTGATAATTGTCCCATGCTCAACAGGTTGTGATGAGACCAGGAGCATAGAAGACATCAGATGAAATTTTGAGAACCATCATTCGGTTTGATAGCAATCATGCCTTTCCTTAAAATCAGAATATTTGTATTATTTTCGAATTTCACGGTAGATTTCACCATTTCATTTAGTGAGGAAAATAACTCATTTTTCCACACATGTGATTGTTGTTGCTTGTATCTAGATACCAAATATCTTCGTCACCTACAAAATTGTCTATTGCTAGAAGTAAAGTTTGTGGATTATCAGAACTCTCACTAGTATGTTGATATTGGTTTTCTGCTATATTTTCCTGTTGTTTGAATCTACAATCGGTAGCTATGTGTCCGAACTTTACACAGTGGTAGTAGTTAAAATTTGTCCTTTCTTGGGAATAGTTGCTTCTTCATCTTCCACAGTTGGTAGATTTGAAATTGTGTCCACCCTTTCCTTCCTTGATTAGGTGGTCTGAAATTGTTGTCTCTCCATTGTTGATTGAAATTATAATGATCTCTTCCTTTGAAATTTCCATGACCTCTACCTCTGAAATTTCTATTTCCACCTTCACTAGCTCTACTATCTTCACTTCGACCGGATTTTGCTACGTTGGTAAAATTTACCTGGCTTTTCAAGGCTTCTTCATTTGCTTTTTCAGTTTTCTTCAAGATTCTGTTCACATGCCTTTTAATGCTAGCTTACAATTCTGCAACAATCATGGTGTTTGTGTCGTGGGATTCAACTATTGTAGTCACCACATGATCAAACTTCATTACCATGGTGCGTAGAATTTTCTCTACCACCTTGCTTTCAGGGATGTGTTCTCCATACACCTTCATCTTGTTGACAAGATTTGTTATTCATTAAAATATTGTTCCACGGTTTATGAATTGGACATTTCGCATCTTTCATATTCTCGATGCATGGATTGCAGTTTGAATTTCTATACCTTTTCTACTCCTTTGTATGACAGTTTCAAAATATCCCACGCTTCTTTGACTATCTTGGCATTTGTTATTTTGCTAAAAATTAAATAATCTATACCTTGGTGAATTTGCGATAGCGCCTACTGGTCATGCTTTGAGTAACATCATCAGCTCCTTGTTGTAAACCTGGTTCA
The DNA here is from genome assembly GCA_025330945.1 of Mucuna pruriens. NCBI lineage: Eukaryota > Viridiplantae > Streptophyta > Magnoliopsida > Fabales > Fabaceae > Mucuna > Mucuna pruriens. The sequence goes on from JAENHJ010000077.1 coordinate 264,855, forward strand.
ATAAAACTCCAAATATTCTGAACTTTCAAATGAGTGGATATCAACAATACCCAATAATGATAATTCAATTTCCCATCTAATTTGGGAGGAGATCAAACAATATTATAATTTGTGGCCATCAATGAGAACTTTTTTGTTCCTCACACACTCAATTAATTTTTTTTTACACTAACTCTCTCACAACCTCAAAAAAAAAAAAATAATGCTCACACACACATAAAGTGGAAAACAAGAGAGGAAGAGAGAATATCTACTAAATATATTATTTTTTATCTCAAACTTGATTTTTTGTTATCTATTTCAAATTTATAGGCTTATCTCTACAATTATTGAATCTAGACAATAAGAAACTATCTATCCCACACACTAACAATATCCTAAATGTAGGTAACAGAAAATAAAATAATGAAACTGAAAAAATAAGAAATTACTCCATCCAGTATAATCCTAAATGTGGATAAAAAAAAATAAAATAATGAAATCGAGATAATAAAATTTTAAACAAAAATACTTTAACTTAATCAACTATAAATATTGATGTTGTGATAGTCCGAGCATCTATAATTTGTTTCAATAAATAAATACATATATTTGATTTAGTTACTTCCCACAACCATGAATAATGAGACTGTATGTTAATTGTTAGCAATTTAGTGTATGGCTGGGTGAGATCTAGCATTCGGCCAGTGAATGGTTGTGCTTTAGCCCTCCTGGTTGTAAATTTGCTGGGCGAGTTTTACAGTTTCGCTCGAAGGGTGTAATTGCTGAGCAAAACATTTAAAGTTGCATTAAATGCTTTTATATGCGTTTTAGTTAATGTTCTTTCTTTTTTTCTCTTTTATTTTGGGTGGGAATATGCATGTTTGGGGCTGTTTTTAGGGTAGTTTTAGGGGTGCCTATGAGGTGTTCGCCAGAATGCCTCAACCAAAATTCATGTTTTGGTACACTTTTGCTGGGCGAATGGACCTCTCCCCCAGCGAGGATCATGAGGGTGTTCTTCAACCCCAGGTAGCCCAGGTTTTAGTTTCGCTTAACGTGCCCATACCCAGGTCACAAGCATTCTCAGGGCCTGATTTGTATATGGAATGGATGAGAAGGCTCTCCGAATTAATTGCCTTCACCTTCAATCCATTGCTCAGGCTTGGAGTGCCTTCTTGACAACCAATGTATCTGATCTCCCTGCCAAGAGAGCATACTTCATGTATGCTATTCTTGCCAGCCACAGTATTGACTTAGGCGGTGGATACATTGGGCTTGAGATCTTCACCATGGCCTCTTCCACTGGGAACACTCGATATTCAAATGATGTTCTGCAGTTGCTGCATCAGCAGACAGAGTCCCTCCATCGAGGCCTGCTCATGATTATGGATGATGACAGGCAACTCCTCTGCAGTTTCCCATTCCATCCCAGGAGGAGTATGCCGCTTATGTGGCTTGGCCTAATCAAGTTAGGGGGAGGTGCAGCATCAGAGGACGAGCACAGTAGGCTATGCATCTTTGGTTGTTCTGTTGTTGAAATTCTCGAGATCTTGGAATGCCGTTTTTGATTATTTTGATTGTGGTTTTGCATTTGAAATTCATAGCATTGATGCATGTCGTGATTTCATTGTGATTAATGAGTTTGGCATACTTGTTGAAAAACATCAGCGAATGCTTCTAGTGTTATCCGCAAGTGTTTGTGACAATTTGAATTCTATATTGATAAAGTGCACACTATTGAAGCTTGTTCAGTTGATTTTGCTTAATTTTCACAGAATTTAGTGATTGCATGTATGTGCTGAAATGAACAGGGCATTATTTCTTTTTGTTTCTGTTGTGAATAAGCCACTCAGACCTTAAAAGGCCAACCTAAAAACTGTATACATCAGTTGTTAAACTCTTTGAGATGATAAATCTATTCTTCAATCCCCCAAGCTGAAACATTCATGCCGTTCCCACATCCAAGGATAGGAGAAAGATTGTCTTACCATAGGTTGTTATTCAAGTTTAGGGAAACACAAATCAGGAAATAGTTATTGGGACAACATACTTGATAAAGATATTTATATAAAAAAAAGTGCTTGTTTATTATCTTTAGTTATGTGAGTTGATAAAGTTTAATAGTGGTTGTAATATTGATGAGTATCAAAGAGAGAATGGTAAAAACTAAGAAATAGGAGTGTGTTGTCGTGCTTAATGAAATTGCTCTTCTATCCTGAAAAACCATGTTCCTTGTAGCCTAGCCAAGTTACAACCTGAATAAAAGTCTCTTATTTTCTATGCATGCATGTATCATTGTGATTCTAATTGAGATGAAAAGCAAAGATAAATTGGTCAGTTTTGATGGGTGACATAGAGTGAAACACTTGAGCAGATGTTTGTGATATCTTGAGTGAAATACCATATCTTGTGAGAGAGGAAGTGTTCTCTAACTGATTTCTTAATGGTTGTGCCGAACATATTAATCTATTTAAGATCTTGCAATTGTGTATCCTTGCTATGAACTTCATGTGAGCACCACATCACGAGATCAAGTTGATAGTATTTCTATATCTTAAGAATATTAATTTTTGGAAGCATGCAATGATGAAATCATGAAGTGGAAAATTGTAATATGAGTTCTAGTTCAGTTTTTTCATTGTGTACATTCTATGCTTCCTTACTTTTGCTTGAGGAAAAGCAAAGTTCTAAGTTTGGGGAGTTGATAATTGTCAATTATATATGTGAGTATATATATATATGAAAATATAAAATCTGGACAATTATTTAGATTTCTCTTGACTTAGAACCATGTTTATTCCCATTTTGTAGTTAGATAATTAATTTTCTAATGTTAAGAGTAGTTATTGAATACTTAGGAGTTTTTAATTAATTTCAATATCATTTTTTTTATAGGAATTGATGAATTCAGGGAAGCTCTCTTATCAAACTTGAGTCAAGCTATCACCCAGTGGAGCATGCCATTTGTCGAGTGAATGACACATCTACAGAAAACCTCCTTTGTTCTTTTCTTGCCTAATGAGCCACAACAATAGAGAGGGTGTTTTAGTTTCACCCAGGGAGGGGCGAGGTCGCCCAACAAATTTGCAGCCATAGAGAGCATGCTTTGGATTCGCTTAGTGGCAACACCCTTGCCCAATGAAGATCTAGACCAGTGTGCTTGATTCAACCTCGCCCAACGTATGAGAAGCATTAGAGGCTAAGGTTTGCTTTCACCTAACTAGAAGAGGGCCCTTGGAAGCCTTTTTAGGTAATTTTGCCCAACGAGAAGACCCCCTTGCCGGGCAAAAGATCATTACATGGCTTCTTTCGAAGAAGACAAAAAGAACTTTTGGGGGATAAAAATATAACTTTAGATATGCGAAAAAGCTTTGGATGTGGAAAACGTGAATAGCTCCCTTTCTCCCATGACTTCTCCATCATTTTCTCCTATTTCTTCTTGGATTTTCGCTCTACTCATGTCCATGAGTAGCTAGATCTCCCTTAGTTGGGGTTAGATGTAACTGAATTTCATCTACATGTATTTATGGAGTATTCATTCAGTATATATATCAAATATTGATGCTTTACTTCTTTACTTAATGCATATTATGGGTTGATCTCCTTAACTTGATGTTTAGTGAGTTTGTGATTGAAAAATGTTTTCTCCTCTTTGAAATGAAACAAGACAATCAAGAAACCTAGTTACTAAGAATAGAGTTGGTTTTGTTGGTCATCTTGAGGGTTCCTTCTCTAAAAATGCGAGTAACTTAGTAAACTTAGGAGGAATCACAAGTTAACTAGGATGCTTAGACTCTTTCTACCTAAAGAACTAGGGCTAGAGTAGTTTTGTGGACTGATGTTAATATTTAACGTATAAACTCGAATATGTTGCTATGATAGTGCATGAGATGATGATTTGGTGAAGTCTAATATCAATTTATTCTATTATCTATGTAAAAATCGTTTTTCTCTTTTAAATTCCTAAGATAAAATACTAAAAAAAATTTCTTGAAATATTTTGTTCTTCATTTATTCCATACAAACATCATTCAAATTGAAAAAAAAAATATAATTTCTTCTTTATTAGTTTAGTTGACAATAAATTGTTAATTTAGTATTATGTAAATTCTTGTGAGAATAATACTCTACTTATCATTATTTACTTATGTGACTTGCTGCACTTGTTAAAGTCTTAACATTTATACATCACATTACATAAATTGATAAGTCTAAACTCCTTAAAAAAAAAAACAAAAGTGGAAGGAAGGTCTACTTTAGGAATGAGAGAATTGGGGGCTAAAATTTTTTGGCGTTAAAAGAAGTTGAGGAAATGCCTTGTTGACAAGGTGAAAGATGTTCCCAATATTTTGGCACTGCCTCTACCAGCTGGAGCTCATATGTTTAGATAAAAACATTCCAATTATGATAACTTTGTAGGATTATAACTTAAAAGATTAAAATTGAAAAAAGAGATTAATTTTGGGAAACTTTAAATAATCAATGATTTATAATTAAATGTTTTCTAAATATAATCAAGATTTTAGAAATATAAAATCAAAGCCTTATAATAAGATTTTGAAGAAAAAGATTTTTGGGAAATAAAGGTTTAAAATCAATTGGACAAACAAGAAAAAAATATACTTCAAAAAATATAATGGTTCTAAAAATCAACTAAGGACAATTGATTATCTCTTTAGGATAATTGACTTACCTTTGAGATAATTGATTATTGATGTTGATAGACAAATTTGAATTGATGTAGGTTGTTTTAAATATTGGTAAATCTTTTATATCCTATAACCCTTCAATTAAATAATCAGTTTTTTAATTATAATAAAATGGGTTAAATCCCTTTATTATTGAATTAATTAAGGAATTATCTTTTCAAATAAATATAAAAAAGGATGGGCTTTGAATATTAATTGGGCTTGAATTCTAAATACCCAATCATATAAAAAGGTAAGAATAATAAAGACCAAGAGAGAAAGGATTGAGAAAAAATTTAAAATTTTCTTGAGCCTCCACAATTTGATCCACAATTTGATTGAAGTACCCATAATGCTTCAGTTTGTGATTATCTCACTCTCATAAAGTGATTCATAGCTTTTTCTCTTACTTGTTTGCAAACAAGGGTGATCTCCTTTGGTTGATTTGGAAAGGGGTTTTCTAGGGTTTTGAGGATACGTGATCCCTTAAGTTTTCTAAGGTGTGTGATGCTTAGAGGGTAATTGGAGTGATTCAGTATGAAACATTACATAGGAAATTATCAAGAAAGGTTTCCTTGAGTGTAGAATGTTTGCTACTATATACTTTAATTAGATAGTGGAAAAATCTCAAGCAGACCATATGTAGGTTACCATTGATGGGTGAACTAGTATAAATCCCGGTGTAAGTTTTCTCTATCCTTATTCTCTCTAATATTGATTTCTTATGATTATTTGATTTCAGAATTCTCTCTTATTGTTGTTAATTGATATAATTTTGGTTTTCTCTTTGACTATATATAATTCCACCCTTCATGATTTGAGAATCTATTTTGCAAAAACATTTTTGAAAGAATCCAATTCACCCCTCTTGAGTTTTATTGGACATTTGGTTAACATAATGTGACAATAATGTTTGAAAAAAATCAATTAAAATTCATGAGTTAGGAGCTCAATAAGACTTAATCAACTTAAGATCTTTGAAGAATTTTCCCTTTGTTATCGAGCTTGGGAGTGAACTAATGGCATCAATAGTAAGGTTGGGAAGGTCTAAATCTCTATCCATGTGAATCTTCGTCATCTCAATGTTGTAGGAAAGATATTTAGAGAAAGAAAATGTTTTTGTGTGGAGAATCTCTTGATCAGTGTACCATAAACCACTAGGAATATGAATTTCATATATCTTATTATGACTATGCTAACTCTTCATCTGAGAGTGAAAATTTTAAGTATCTTTATCCCCAATTTAACTGAGCACTCTCTAGATTTTTTATATCAATGTAATTCTTCTAGAGCTAGAGTTAAATTATACTTATACCTCATGTCATGATGAAGATTAAGTAGGAATAAAAAATCAACAATTTCTAGAATGCGCTCAATACTTTTAATGTGACCTTCAATCCTTTTCTTCCTAGCTAAAATTTTCTCAAAAATATTATAATTAAATTGAAAGGAGTATTCCTTAACATGATAAAGAACAACTAAGATTCCATGGGAAGGTGTGTGCTAGTCTTGGGACATAACATTTTCATAATTAGGGTAGGTGATCCCAGCGATTTCAAATCAAAAGGGCTTGTCACCATGTAACAAAGGTCCTTCCCATTGAAGCAAACTAAGATTATGATCAAAATGGAGGTGAAAAAGGACTTCAACATAGGAATCTAGGAAAGGTTCCTCCTATGATCATCTGCAACACATATATCAAGTCTCCTTGAAACAATAGTATTATTGTGACAATGATGTGACCAACTAAAAAATCCACCACTAGAGAGAATTTCTAAAAAGCTAAAAAAATTCATCATGTTAATGAGGAAAAATAGCTGCTTTAGAATTAGGAAAATACCTCCTTTTGTTTAGAAGGATGAAGAATATTATTGAAATCCCCTAATATAATCCAATGAGTGTTTATGGTAGCTTTCAAATTATTAAAATAGTATGAATAAAGGGAATCATACTACCATAAACTCCTATGCACAACCAGTTATAAGAACCAACTTGTAGATTGATAATAATGACCTATAAAAAGTCATCATAAAATTAAGCTTTAAACCCCGCCCCTTATACTTAAAAGTCCAAATACTACTAGTGACCTTGAGCTTCAAAAGTGGCAACAAAGTCATATTCAAGTTTTGTGAAGTTGTGTTTCTACAAATTTTGTGAAGTTGTTTTTGCACAATTTATTGCCTATACCTTGAAAATTTTAGGATAAATTAAAAAATATGATAAATATTTGATGATATTATTTTTACATCTTAGAATATTTTAGACTATCTTTGATGATTTCTTAGAATTTTTTTTTTCCTTTTATACTTTATGATTTGTTTCCTTATTTAATTAAGATATTTGTAATTATAAGCATATCGTATCATGTAAGTAGGAATATTATCTCAGATATTTACTTTGTATTTATTGTATTAAGTTTATGTAAAATGGATGTTATATAGTTAAAATATACGATTTGTATTTTTTGCATGTTTTTTTTTCTTTCATTAAGGTATTAGAGATATCATTATCTATGACTTGTTTTATCACTATTTTACTATTGAGTTTCCTAAAATAAAAAATTGTGGAACTCCAACTAGTCGCACTTGTTTGATCATGTTGTCTAATTGTGTTCTCCATTTGATTTTGCCTTTCCTTTGTCATCTACTAGCTCAAACAACCCTTGCTGCCATAAGTCACCTAGTTTTTCAATGACTTTTTCAGCCATTTTTGTTTGTTGACAATGGGTTCTTCAATGACTTTTTCAACAACATGCATATTAGTGGTGACTTATTTTCTGCCGATGATAATTCTAGTGGTGACTCTTCTCCCATGTATGAATCATATTAGTGACAAATTTTTTCCACGGACAATCATTTCGATTATGACTTTTTTCTCACATATGAAGCATATTAGTGGTGATTTTTTTTTTCTCATTGGTGATCATTTTAGTGATAACTTTTTTTCCACTAATAACATTATTAGTTTGAATCTACAAAAAATATAGTTTTGAGAAGGTCAAACCTTACTTTGTTTGCCAAGAAATTTCTTAGGTTGATTGTCACTCCAATTATCTTACTAAGTTATCTTTTTACTAATTTTTTATGACTTTTGTCTCATCCTTGACTTGACTTTCAAACTATTCATCTCAATTAAACAAACAAAATATAGTGAATTGAGTGGTATCAATGATACACACTTTGAGTTTTATTTATATTAGGATCTTGCTTACACAACTCAACAAAATACATCAACATATACACAATAAAGTTATGCTTACAAGAAAAGTAAGGATACAGAGAGAAGAAAGACTACTGTAGAAAGGAATAAGAAAAACAACCATAGGGGAAAACAACTATACACAAAAAAATCTATTCAACACTCCCCTCAAGGTAAAGCATATAGATTATATGCTCCAAGCTTAGGACAAATAGCTTGTATCCTTGGTCCCCTTAAAGATTTATTGAAAATGTCAGCAAGTTGATTATTCGAGTTGACAAATTCTGTACTGATTTCTTTGGCCAACAACTTCTCCCGTATAAAGTGGAAGTCAATCTCAATGTGTTTGGTTCTCTCATGAAATACGTGATTAGAAGCAATGTGAAGAGTCACTTGATTGTCACAATACAGTTTCATTGGTTGGACATCAACAAATTTCAATTCTTGAATAAGTTGTTTTACCCATATCAATTCACAAGTGGCTGAAGCCATAGCTCGATATTCTGCTTAGCACTAGAACAAGCAATAGTATTTTGCTTCTTACTTTTTCAAGAGACCACATTTCCCTTAATAGATATACAAAAATCTATAGTGAATCGTCTATCAATGAGAGATCCTACCCAATCAGCATTATAATAACATGATATATAGGTGTCTCCCTTATACTCATATAGCAAACTCTGTCCAGTTATCTTCTTATATATAAGAATATAGAGGACTACTGCCCAATGATCAACGCAAGGTGCCTGCATAAACTGACTTACAACTCCCACTGCAAAGGAGATATCAGGTCTAGTGATTGTGAGGTAAATGAGTTTACCCACTAGTCTTCTATACCTCTTTGGATTAGAATAATATTTACCCTGTTTTCCCATTAGCTTCATATTTGGATCCATGGGACTGTCAACTGGCCTACAATTACTCATACTAGTCTCTTGTAAGATATCAAGAACATATTTTCTCTAAGATACTAAGCTCCATAATTTTTCCAGTTGAGTTTCTCTGCTGTGATAGTTGGGGTTCCTAAAAAGAGATAATGGATCCTTGAGAAAATGAACTGGCAGTGGCCATTTTTAACCTCAAACAGTTCTAAACACTGATATTTTTTTTTGTGTGAACAGTAGCACGGTAACACAAATCTACCAACTACAATACTTCCAATCAAGATTCTGAAGGTTGGAATAGGTAGAAAAGAGGGTGACGAACAGAACGATGGACGATGACAGATAGCAACGAACAGTAGCAGGTGGCGGCGACGATGACTTCAGACGACGACTCTCAGTCACGGGACATAGGAAAACAATCTTCCAGCGGTGGACAGTGACTACGACACCCCAGATGACGACCCTCAGTTATGGGCACAGGTAGAGCAAAACTCTGATCTGATACCATGTTAAACGAACAAAATATAGTGAACTGAGTGGTGTCAATGATACACACTTTGAGTTTTATTTATATTAGGACCTTCCTTACACAACTCAACAAAATACATCAACATATACATAATAAAGTTATGCTTACAAGAAAAGTAAGGATAGAGAGAGAAAAAAGACTACTGCATAAAGCAATCAGAAAAACAACCATAAGGAAAAACAACTATACACAGAAAATATATTCAACAATCTCCATGGTTCTTTTCCTTAATCGTCATTGAGATCAATGCATGTTTTATGTGAATTTAATGTTACTAATTGCAAGACATTTAGAGCTAATGATTGAAATTTATTCTTATGCATCACTGCCTCTTTTAGGGGATTCCAATTTTTTTGCATTACTAATTGATTAGGCTATCATTTTTGTGCTACAAACATCCAATTTCCACGAATCTTTTCCTTAAATGTTACATTGGAATCAATGCATGTTTCTCGATTTGTTGTTGGAGTAATTACACCACCATCAACACTTGCGTCCTTGGCAACTTCACTCACTTATAGAGATTTCACCGTCGCTTTTGACTTTGAAAGTGAAGTTCAAGTTGGACAATCTCGGGTAACATGACCATAACAATTACATCCTAAACATATAGTATAAAGCTGTTCATAGACTACCTTGTACCAATGTTCATCTACTTGTATTTTCCCAACTACTATCTTGTTAAGGCCAATTTTTACATAAACTTTCACAAACAATCTCTTGATGCTTTCAAGGTTTTGATGTCCACTTTAATAGGCTTTCCAATAATAGAGCCCAAAGCAAGCAAAAATCTTTCATCATTATAAACCATGTTTAAACTAAGGAAGCAAACCTAAACCATTATATGATCCACTTTTGCTTTAGAAGAGAAACTATAAATTTATTGTCAAATAATTATAAAAATAACATCCATGGTCTACCTGCTACAACTTTTTCCTTATCCACTTTTGCATCAAATTTAACTATGTAATAACCATTATCAACACCCATCAATTCACCACTTGGGTTTTCCATAATCTTGTAAGTTGACCCCTCATTATATTGAACCAGTTGTCTTCCCCAGAGTGTTTAACAATAAGGATGCATTTGGTACAAGAGAAACATTTTTATATTTGGATATCATGATTCCTAAGAACTATGCATCCTAAGAATTATGATTCTTACGATGACTAAAATTCGTTCGATTAGTCATAAATATTCTTAGAAATGTTTACATATGTTTTCTGAAAATTAAAATTTTTATTTAGTTTTAATAGATATTTCATGGATATATAAGTAATTTTTCCAATAATACTATTTTAGAAAAATAACTTCATTAGATAGACTTATATACATCTTTATTATTTAAAGTTTTTTCTAATGTTTTTTATTTATCATACGAGAATTTTAATTATTTAAAATAAAATTATTATTTTTAAAATAAGAAAAGTTATGAAAATAAATTTGTAACTTGAAAAAGGTATTTCTATTTACGTGAGTTGACCTAAAAAATTAGAGGAATTTTGTTTTCATTATTTATATAAGATTATAGAATCAATGGGATTCTCTTTTAATATAAGCACAAAATACTATAGTTTTATAGAATAACATATTGACTAAGTTATAAGTATGAATGATATATATAGAATTTTTGTCTTTTTGAGTATACAATTTTTTTATTACCTTTTATAATTAACATTGTATCAAAGCAAGAGTTCTTAAGCTTTTCTCTCTTGGAAACCTAGTTGCACACCATGGAGACTCCATCATCCATTGGTGGGTCCTCTAGTGGGCCCTTTACTAACAACATGTTTGATGAACTAACTTCTAGATTAACCCAAATATTAACTGTTGGAAAATAAGAGAAATATATGATAATATCATTTTTATATTTTAGAATATTTTATAGTATCTTAGATGATCTCTTAGAATTTATTCTTTTTTTATACTTTGTGATTAGTTTCCTTATTTAATTAAGTATATCATATCGTGTAAATAGGAATATTATCTCTTATATTTATTTATATTTATTGCATTAAATCTATATAAAATAGATTCTGTTGTGTAGTTGATACACACAAATTTCATTATTCTTTCATCTATTTTTTTCAACACTAACTCATGATTGTTGTAGAAATTGGCACCAAGTTAGATGGTATGAACTATGCTTTGTGTTCCCAAGTTGTTGATGACTCCTTAACACTTAATGACTTAAGTAACATTGATTTTTCTTTACTTAGTGCTACCGAACATGACTATGATGGATGGATAATTGACTCAGAAGTGACCAACTATATGATGTATGATTTTAATGACTTTATCAATTTTACACAACCAAGGTTAACTAATATTGCAAATGATAGTAAGGTTACATATCTAGTTATAGGAGCTATAATTGTTTCTCTTTCACCTACTCTTTCATTGTCACATACTTTACTTGTTCCATCTTTGTCAAATAAATTGAAGTTAGTTGGCCAAGCTACTAAAGAAGTAGACTGTTGTGCACTAATATGTCCCTAATTTTCTTTTCTTCAAGATGTTCTCACCAAGGAGATCATTGGTCATGGTACTAAAAAGGAGGGGTTGTACTATATAGATGATTTTAGCATGGGTAAAGTCAACCATATGCAACATTTTTCAAGTGTCAAGCATAGGCAAATTTTGTTGTGGCATCGTCAATTAGGGCATTCACCATTTAATTATTTGAAGCATTTGTTACCTGATTTATTTTTTGGTTTACATGACTCAAATTTGAAATGTGACACTTGCATTCTTGCCAAGAGTCATTGTGTATTTTATCCTTCAAATTCAAATAAAAGTGATACTTTATTTGCATTAATTAATTTTGATGTTTGGGGATCATCTCTTATCTTTACTCTTTATGGTATTCAATGGTTTGTGACTTTTGTAGATGACTGTACATGCATGACTTGACCTTATGTGATGACATATAAGAATGAAGTATTTAGTATTTTAGGATGTTTCTTATCTTAGTTCAGACTCAATTTTTAGCTAAGGTTTGAATTCTCTACTTTAACAATGGAGGATAATACATTAATCAAGAATTTCATCATTACTTTCAAACTTATGACATTATTCATGAAACTACTTGTCCTCAAACACCACAACAAAATGGTATCACTAAAAGAAAGAAACGACATTTTTTGGAGACTACTCAAGTTCTTCTTATTGGCTCTTATATGCCACGTCATTTTGGGTTGGTGCGGATGTTATTGTAGTATATCTATTGAATCAAATTCCTTCTTAGGTGTTCGAATTCAAGACTCCACTTCAAGTGCTCTCCATGCATGACCCCTGCCTTCTATTTTGATGTTGCCTCCTTGTATCTTTGGAAGTGTGGCCTTTGTACATCTCCATAAAAATCAACGAATAGAGCTTGACCCATGTGCTCTTCGTTGCATTTTTTTAGGATACACCGCACACCAAAAAGGTTACTGTTGTTACCATCCTACCACAAAATGCATATATATTACTATGGATGTTACATTCTTGGATTTTGAAACATATTTCTCTGCCCTGACATGTAATTATCCTCTTCAGAGGGAGATATAAAGTCAAGAGAAGAATTTGCAAAGCTTATTTAACATGGAAACCTTAGATTCTAGTCTTCACAATCAATAGTGCCATGATGCTCTGATTGAAACTAATGGTAATCTAAGTGAAGGTCATGATGGTGTTAAAATAGATGATAATCTAGCTAAAGGTATTGAACTAGAAGACCCCTTATTTCCAGTATCAAACGACCAATCTCTTGAGAATATTCTCGAGGTAAGTTCTTCTAATACTCTTGTAAATATGATTAATAATTTTGTTGGTTATAAACTTATTTTAAAACATAATCAAGGACAATCGCCAGGTCAATACTTTTCAGGTTATGTGGTAAAGAAAAGAAAATATCCAATTGGAAACCATTTTTCTTCTCTAAGATTATCATATCCACATAAAGGCATTTGTATATCAATTATCCTCTGATCAAGTCCCTAGTAAGATTCAAGAAGCTTAAAAAGATTTTGAATGGGTTCAAGCGTTAAAGGAGGAAATGAAAGCTCAATAAGATAACAAGACATGGAACCTTGTTCCGCTACCAAAGGAGAAGAAAAAAAATGCAATGTAAATGGGTTTTTACAATTAAACATAAAGCATAGGGATCCATTGAAAGATACAAGGTGAGACTTGTGACAAAGGGATATAGACAAACTTATTGCATCAACTGTCAAAAGACTTTCTCTATGGTGGCTAAACTAGACACGGTTAGGGTACTACTTTCTCTAGCAATTAACTGGATTGGCCACTACACCAATTCAATGTGAAAAAGGCTTTCCTTCATGGCAATCTTAAAGAAGTATATATGGATATCCCACCTAGATACACCATGTCTTCACAAGCTAAGGTTATGTATAAATTACAAAAGACCTTGTATGATTTGAAGCAATCACCTTGTGCATGGTTTGGATGGTTGAATATAACAATGAAGAAATTTGGCTTCAAGCAAAGCCACTCAAATTATACTTTATTTCTGAAACATCAGAATAGAAAGGTAACAACATTAATAATTTATGTTGATGATATGATAATTATAAAGGATGATAAGGAAGAAATGTCTAGACTTTAAATAGCATTAAGGTGACTATATTAGAGTAAGGCCTATTTCTATTATGTACTGGACTTGATTTCAAAAATGGGCATGCTTGATTATAAGCTTGTTGACACTCCCATTGTTAAGAACCATCATTTAGGAGAGTACTTAAACCAAAAATCAACTAATAAGGAAATATATTAATGGTTAATTGGTAAATTGATTTATCTATCACACATGATTGAATATCGTTAATGCAGTAACTGTTGTGAGTTAGTTTATGCATTGCTCGAGTAAAGATCACATGAATGCAACAATTTGAATAATTCAATATTTGAAGTTAGCTCCAAGAAAGAGACTTATGTTCTCTAAGAATAATCATTTGGATATTAAGGGCTATACCAATGTAGATTGGGCAGGAAGTGTTACTTATAGAAGATCTACATCGAGTTATTTTACCTTTGTTGCAAGAAATCTAGTCACATGGAGGAGAAAGAAGTAGAAAATAATGGGACTATCAAGTACAGAAGCTAAATGTATAGGTATGATCAAAGGACTTTGTGGGCTTCTTTGGTTTAAGGAATTACTTACTAAAATTGGTTTTCCACTTGCCTTTGTGATGAATTTATTTTATGACGATAAAACAATCATCACAATTGCTTAAAATCTAGTTCAAAATGATCTTAGAGAACATGTTAAAGTAGATCATCATTTCATCAAACAAAAACTTGAGGTCAATGTATTTCAGTTTGCATTTGTTAAATTTGGAGACCAATTGGTAGATATATAAAAACTTGAGAGGGAGTATTGATGTATATACACAAACTTGAAATGGAGCATTGATGTGAGTTGACATGAGAAATTAGAGGGAACTTGTTTTCCTTATTTACATAAGATTGCAAAATCTATGAGATTTCCTTTTAATATAGGTACAAACTATTATACTTTCCCAAAATAACATATTAGCCAAGCTATAAGTATGAATGTTATGTATAGAAAAATTATCCTTTTGAATATACATAATTTTTTTATTACCTTCTATAGTTAATAGTTTCTTTGTTCATACATATCCTTGATGCAATGATTGTTAGAACAAACTAGGCACACATCTTCATATTGAGAAGAATAAGAGGAAAAATGAAGAGACTACAAGACTAGAGAAAAGAGGCTTTCTCATTAACCGTATTCAAGTCAATACAAAAATGAGTTTATATACAACGACATACCGTATTCCAACAACAGACTTTGACAAGTAGCTTCAGCTGACCTTATATATTCAGCTTCACAAGAGGAGAGTACCACCACACTTTGCTTCTTTGAACACCAGGATATTGGTGCATCCATATACTTAAACAAGTATCCATAGGTGCTTTTTCTCTCAACCTTATCACTGCATCAGTCTGAATCAGAATAGGCTTCAATGCATGATATGTTTTGATCATTCCCTATTGGAAACAATAAACCAAAATCACTTGTTCCCTTGAGATACCTCAGGATATGATTAGTTGCAGTCATACGAGGAGCTCGAGGATTATCCATAAATTTGCTAAGCAATCCCACTCCATAACTAATGTTGGGTTTGCTGTTACATAGGAATCTGAATGAGCCAATAATCTATTTGAACAAAGTTGCATCAACCAGCTTTTCATCCAATTCTTTTGTTAATTTCAAGTTTGGCATCACGAGTATTGAAGCTGTGATGTAATTTTCCATATTAAAGCGTTTCAGAACCTCACCAGTATATTTTCTCTGGTGTAGGAAAATTCCCTTCTATGTATGCATGAATTCAAAACCAAGGAAATAATGCAGGATTCCAAGGTCTGTCATGTCAAACTCTGACTTCATCTTTTCTTTGAATTGCTTGATTTCTTCATTCACATCTCTTGTAATGATCAGATCATTCACATACAGACATACAAATAGCAAGTTCTTGTGCTGAATTTCCTTTACATACACACCAAACTCTATTGTGCATTTCACAAATCCTTGTTTGCTAAGGAAATTGTCAATCAATCTATTCCAAGCTCCAGGGGCCTGCTTGAGGCCATAAAGAGCTTTAAGTAATATGTATACCTTGCATTCCTTCCCTTTTATTTCAAATCCTAGTGGTTGCAAGATGTATATTTCTTCTTCTAATGGACCATTCAAGAAGGCAGATTTGACATCAAGCTGACATATGGTCCAATTTCTAGAACTGGCAACAACAATTACTAGTCTGATTGTTTCCATTCTTGCAACTAGGGCATATACTTATGTATAATCAATTCCTTTCTTCTGAAGGAATCCTTTTGCAACGAGTCTGGCTTTGTGTTTTGCAATTGAACCATCTAGTTTGAGCTTTACTTTAAACACCTACCTCACATCAATTGGATGTTTATTATGTGGCAGATCAACCAGTTCCCAGGTTCTATTTTTCTCTATAGCATCCAACTCTTCTTTCATCGTAGCCTTCCATTCTTTGATATCCAGGGCCTGCTTCCAGTGTAGGTTCAGTGTTAACCATAAAAACGAAGTGTACCATTTCACCATCATCAGAGATTGAACTATTATTGTATAGTTCATAATCTGCAAGTCTTGTGGAAGGAAATCTTGTTCTCTATGACCTTCTTACATGAGGTTGTATTGAGCTAGCAGGGTTAACATCCTTGGTTCTTGGGTTGTCCTCAAGAATATATGAGTAAGGAATTTTAGACTTATTTTCCCACTTTCAGGCTGCAATTTCATCTACCACAACATCTCTACTAATCACCACCTGTTGCTTCAAGGGGTTGTAAAGTTTGTATGCACCAGTTGGATGATATCCAATTAGGATGAGAGCTTTACTCTTATCATCTAACTTTCTTCTCCTTTTATTTGGGATGTGTATGTAGCTAAGAGACCCAAAAATTCTCAAGTGATTCATCGTAGGCTTGTCCCCGGTCCAAGCTTCTTCAGGTGTTACAGATTGAAGTCTCTTGGTAGGACATCTATTCAAAACATATGCTATTATGGTGACAACTTCTCCCTAGTAGCAGTTTGGTAGTCCTTTCCCTTTAATCATACACCTAGCCATATCCAGTAGGGTTCTGTTTGTCCTTTCTGCCAAGCCATTGTGCTGAGGTGATAGGGAGTTGTTACCTCATGTTCATTTCCTTTAGCTTGACAAAATTCTTTGAACTCCTTAAAGTTATATTCACCTCCTCCATCTGTTCTAAGGATCTTTAGCTTCAATTCAGATTGTCTTTCAACTGAGGTGCAAAATTTCACAAAGAGAGAAAACATTGCACCTTTCTCTTTCAGCAAATATATCCAAATCTTCTTGGTAAATTCATCCACAAAAGTCAAGAAATACCTATTACCACCAAGGGATGGGGTATCGAAGGGTCCACACATGTTTGAATGGACTATTCCAAGAGGTTGTTTGGCTATTTGTGGTGCCTTGGTCTTGAAGGCTTTTCTGGGTTGTTTTCCAATCAAGCATCCTTCATAGTTTTTCTGTGGTGAGTGAACGGATGACATTCCAAGAACCATTTGTTTACTGCTTAGTTTATGCAAACTTTTAAAATTTAAATGGCCATATCTGTAGTGCCATAGCCAACTATCTTCCTGTGTTAACAGTGGACAGACATTGAATGACAATAGTACTTAAATTCACCTTGAAGGTCCTATTTCTGGATAACGGTGCCTTAAGCACTAGTCTTTATTTATCATCAAAGATCTTAATATGGTTTGCTTGCATTACCATGGTAAATCCTTTCTCAAGAAGTTGCCCCAAGCTAAGTAGATTATTTTTCATTGAAGGTATATATAGCACATCATGCATAAATGTTGTCTTTCCATTCTTTCGTGTGATCATCACCTTCCCTATCCCTTCTGCAAGGTTGGTGCTATTATCTGCAAACCTCACACTAGTGGTAACATTTGGATTGAAATCAACCAACCAGTCTCTATTGCCTGTCATGTGGTTCGAGCACCCGGTGTCAAGATATCAAGAAGAACATTCTTCTTCATTGCTTGTGGTTACCATAAGCAAAACTTGATCTGAATCAGATCCATCTTCCTCCTATGTCAAGTGTGCCTGATCATTCTTCTTGTCTTTGCTATGGGCATTATTGTTGCCAATCTACCAGCATTCATGGGCAAAGTGCTCAAATTTATCACAATTGTAATATTGGATCTTTCTTTTGTCAATGAGCCTCTTACCGCCTTGACTTTTGAAAGAGTTGCCTCCTCTAGAACTGAAATTATCACGTTGCTCATTTTTATTGCTTCCAAGATTATGATCTTGGGAAGTTGAACCATGTGTTTCTGCATTTCGATCACCACTTTTGCCTCCTCTATGTCTTCCTCTTCCTCTTTTGTTCCAGCCACCACGAACCTCTAGTCTACAACTTTATCATTGCTCTTTCTTTTGAGTACCCTTTGCTCATGTGCCTTTAGGGAGTTTTGCAACTCTTCCACAGTCATCTTCTCAAGATCTTTCGACTCTTCAATGACTACTACAATGTGATCAAAGCTGGGTGTTAATGTTCTGAGCATCTTCTCCATAATCTTTGAATCGGCCATTGCTTCATCATAGGCTTGCATGGAGTTTGTCACCACCTGAATTCGATTAAAATAGTCTGTTATGGTTTCCTGCTCTGTCATTGATAACAACTCATATTGTCTTCTGAGAGATTGTAACCTGACCTTCTTTGTTCTCCCAGTATTGTCATATACTTGATACAAAATATCCCATGCTTGCTTCGAGGTTGCAGCCTGTGAAATTTTCTGAAACACGTTTGCAGAAACGCATTGATGCAAAAGAACTCGAGCCTTGCAGTCTAGCCGCTTGTTCTCTCGATGCGTCTCTTTCTGTTCTGCTGAAGCATTCTTGGAGGGTTCTTGAAACTCATCCTTCATGATCTCATCGAGTTCTTGGAATCCAAGAATAGCGTCCATCTTCTTGCACCAATCTTCGTAACCTTTCCCATCAAATATAGGGAGATTTCCGGGTATGACATTCACAACAGCCATAATAGCACGCCTGCAGCAATGCTCTCAACAACAACAATTCCTTTTTTTCTTTCTTTTTCACAGGTCCCTGTCTATGCACAAGCTCCAAATACCAATCTCTTAGAACAAACTAGACACGCATTTGCATATGGAGAGGAATAAGAGGAAGAATGAAGAGACTACAAGACTAGAGAAAAGAAGCTTTCTCATTAACTGTATTTAAGTCAATACAAAAATGAGTTTATATACAATGACATACAATTGGATGGTTATCTATGTATATATGTAACCATATTAACTAACTTTCAAATTTGGATTATACTACAACAATGATAAACTAAAGTTACATGATTTTTAAAAAAATCTTCTAGACTTGATTAATTTCAATAAAAATGTTATTTTTATAAAAATACAAAATAAAATCATTTATTTTATTTTTGAAACATTAAATATTACTAAATTATTATGATTCAAGTGTTTCCACGTAAGATTCTTATAATTAAAGAATAAGTAAAATTAAAATAACTATCACTATTTTTTATAGTTTTAAAAAAATTTAAAGATTACCAAATTATTATCTAACAAAAAAATTAAACAAATATGAATTTTTCATCTATTTTTGAATCGATGGTTCAACCATCACTTTTGGGAAGAGGTAATTACCATCCTCAAAGTCTACCAAAACAAGCTTTTGAACAATAAGATCTATTTGTGGCCATAGTGGTGGAGCTTATTTTTGTACAAAAACTTTGTCTTTGAATGTATAGGTGGTCATGTGTCTAGCTAGACAGATTGGTGGAGTAGTGAAGCTTTCTAGTTCCATAATCCCTTACAAGACGGTGGCTAGGGTGGGAAAATCATTCATGTTTCTCACCATGGGAAGCTAATTTTTAACCCTTAGATATATTAACTTTTAAATGGATAGTTGAGATATATATTTTTCTACAACAACGGACCAGGATCCTCTTCAGGAGGGAGGCAGAGCTAATGTAGATTGGGTAATTTGGTGCAGACTTGTTCACAAGAGTGTCAGAGAAGATTGTGTTGAAGTTGCAATTGTAGAGGAGGGTACTGTCTAAAGAAGATGAGGGTAAAACCGGGAAAAGAGAGGAAAAAAAAAAGGAAAAAAAAAGAAATATTTTAGTCATTAATTTTAAAACTAGTTGATTTAACGGTTAAAAATGACTTTTTTTTTTTTTTACTGAGAGACATTATCAAGTCTCCCACCTTAGCCTTGTCTTTTGAATAAACTAAATCAATAAAAAATTAATTTCTGACCATAATTTTTATATTTTAGACTATTTTTTCATATTTACATTAACCTGTATAACACATAATAAGTATTATATATAGATTTATTTAGATATTAATTAAGCTTTTCTCCATATACATCATATTATGTTAAATTATATTTCTTATATTTTTTTTATGTCAGTTTAATTATATATCAAATTATTATCATCATTGACTAAACTAATTTTTTAATCAATTGATGAACAATGATTTACTATTAAACGACATAGTAATACTACTTTACATTGTTGCAATTAAATTCTATTAATAATACCATAATCAGTTAAAATTTTTATAAGGGATAGATAGGGATATACGAAAGACTAGCAAATAACGTAGGCTTGGGGTATGTTTTTTGGGTCGTGGGTGGTTTCAATTTGAAGCTCATCCCTGTGTGCGTCTTCATCCTCATTTCTCTCTTTCTCCACCCTTTGGATCTCTCTCTTAGGTACTCTCTCTCTCTCTTTCTCTTTCTCCTTTTCTCTACTACTTGCTTTCAATTGCAGCCCTTTCTTTGTGTGTGGTGTGGTTTAGATGATGAATTGCACTCCAAATTTTTTGGTTGAGGAACATTTGAACCTAAATTTGATGAATTAGAGTAGTTTCTGGGGTGCCCATTTTGAAAAGTTTGATGATTTGCACCTCTAGAGATTGTTGTTGTTTAGGTTTTTGAGATGAGGGGATTGTTTTAGTCTACCTTTTACTATTGATGTTAGAAAAGGTGCTGGATAGGCTGCTAGCTACTGCAGAACTTTGTCTTGTGCTTATAATTCTTAGTTATTTGTTTTTGTTTTGAAATATTTGAGTTAATTTAGGGTCTTGTTTTTTGAAATGTTTGGTTGAATTTAGGGTTAAATTTGATTATGCTTCTATATGAACTTTCAATTAAGCCCTTATTTTTGTTTTGTGTTGTGTCTTTTCTTGTTAGTGTAGTGGTACAAAGTATATGTTAGTTTGTTTAGCCAGGAGAGATAGTTGGTATTGGAAAGAGAGTCTTCTGGGCTTATTCTTTTTGGGAATTTTTAAACCTTATTTATGATTTTTTCGATGTTTATAATTTCATCACTATTTTAACCAATGAAGCAGCACTGTTTTAGAGAATAGCACTGTTCATATACATGTAAAGACTTGTGGTTTGCACAAGTATGATCCTTGTGGTTTGCACAAGTATGATCCTTGTGGTTTGCACAAGTATGATCCTTGTGGTTTGCTTTTGGAATGACTAAATACAGATATCACACCGTGTCTTAATATCTTAAGTATGGCACTTTTACTCTAATGTCAAACACACACAAAATTTGTTACCATTGTTTTGGAACAAATAATCACTCTTTTTGCCACATTCCTGAGACAGCATTTAGAAAAAAGCCCAGTTATTTCCCTAATAAAAGCAATACCCAAACATGTTGCCTGTTCCATTTTGTTTTCTGCTTTGCCATATTGCTGCTCTGTTGAATTGTGTTTTGTGGATTCTCTATGTGTAGTCTATACTTCTTAAGTTCCCATATATTGTTATGTTTATTCCTCTGTCCATATTGTATGGTCAAATTAGCAGCTGGGTCTGAGAAAATAAATTCTTCCCATCTATGTTCTTTTGGTGCCAAGAAAAAAAGGATCTAGTTGTTATTGTCAAAATTCATATTATATATATTACACTTTTTTTTTCTTGATTTTTTATTTTATATCTTTAACACTTAAATTGTCCAACCTATAAAGTTTCAAATGATTTGGTTTCATACGATTTTCATACTGAACTACACAAAGTCTCAGAGAATTAATTGATACATTCATCACATCACAGAAACACATCCTTGATTTATCTTTTTCTGCCTTTGGTAAGTTACTCAAAGTTAACTTGTCAGTGTTTGAGATGATGCACAAGTATATAGTGGACATGGTCTTAAGCATTTATCCTTTGTTTTGTTGACTTTACCTGTTTATTTATCTTTATTTATATTCTATTGTGTCACTGGTGCCTTTCAGGATCTTAAAGCATATATTCTTCCTCTACTGTATTCCTGAAGTCTTGGTGTATGGCTTTCTTTTCCTCATTAGCTCTGTAAAGCAATGCCTTTCTTTTGTATTTTATTGAACTGTTGCAAATGACTGTACTCTTAGATGGCCTATAAATTTTCTCCTTTGTATTCTGTAGCAGTTATTTAGGGTTGTTCTTGGTCTCATAATTGGCCAAACTGCCCAAACTAAACTTATTTTGCTGTCCAATTAGCAGAACTGATTAATGGTAATGTTCTCTTCTTTTTTTTTTTTTTTATTTCTGGGATGAACTATATGACCTCAATTGGTTATTTTTACTTGTAAATCTGCTTATTTTCGTTTAAGAAGGTTCTTGAAAAGTTAAACATAATATTGATTAGTCTTGAAGTTTTATGTTGTGAATTGTTTCATGCATTAGCTTGAGCTTTTGAATGAAGTGATTTCTTAAAATATTGTTAGAGCTGATTCAACATGAAGTTATCTTAGTGCCTCCCTGTCTTGTAATTAAAGTTTCCATGTAACAAAGTGTTAGTGCAACCAATTGTAACAAGTAATTTTTTTTTTCATTGCTTCAATTCCAGCAGCTGTACACATTAATGAGTGTTATAAACATCATGCTTACTCTTATTTGTAACAACAGTTGTTATGTCAAACGGTTTGTTGACACTTTCTTTTTCCCTTCCTTTTTTTTTCTAGTCCAATCTCAGCCTTCTTAATTTTATTGTTGCCTTTTTTAGTTCATGTTAATTGTCAATCAATTTCAAAAGCAATTTATATTTGCTCTATTTTATTTACTTGTTTGAATGTCTGTGCTGAAATGCTGAAAGAGAAAGATGCAGGTCTATATTAGTTGATTAATTCATCACAACCCTAAATTATCTTTTTCTGCTTTTGTAATGTCAAAGTCAACCTTTAGTTGTTTGGGTGGATGTATGAAATATGAATATGTTGTGGACATGGTCTTAACTCTTAAGCATTTATCCTTTGCTTCTTTAAGTTTCACTGGTAGTGCCTTTCAGGGTTTAAAAGCATATAATTTCTTCCTTTACTGTTTTCCTCATGCCTTGTATGGGACTATTTGCATAGCTGATTAATGGAATACATTCTCTTTTATTTTAATATGTACCGGTCATCTATATTTGGTTATTAATTATTACTGCTCATAGATCTTCTCATCTTAGTTTGAGAAGTTCCTTAGAAACCTGATCATAGTATTCATACACTTATCAATGGAACATGATCACACTACTATAGCAGCAGAGTGGTGTGTTGTATTGTGGCCTCCAGCTGCTACCAGTTTCGTATAGTGTTTTGTTTCATTGTAGCCAGAGTTGTGGTCATGAAGTGATTGCCATCCTGGAAAATCATGGCCATGTTGGATGCTATGCTTCATAGGGGGAAATTCCTTTTTTATTCCTGATCTTGTGCAAGACTAAACCCATTTTTGGGTATTTTTACGATTTCTAAGTTGGTTAGAAAACATAGGGTTTGTGATTGCAGAATGAAGTCATGAACACAATTCCTCACTATGTTTTGCAACCTAACAGCACGAGTGCCTAAATCTCATTTCTGGTGAACCCACAACACTCTGGCATCATTTCTCTTGAATCCACAGCTCTCTGGAATCATTTCTGGCAAACTCACTGCTCCTCACATCATGGTAGTCAAAATTGCGATCTTCCTCATATGATTACACAATTCCACAAGTTTTTTATCTTGGCAATCCTGATCTCCCTGAAATCATTGTAGTGCAATCGCATGATCTTAAGTGTTGAATTGGTGGTATTGGATGATCCCCATGTGCAACTCAAGGATTTCTTTTTTTAAAAGAGGCCCACCTGATTTTGTAGATCCACCTGCACAGAACCCCCAAACTTTATTTCCTTCGTCATTTTGACTCTGGTCTGGTACTTACATGTCAAGCTTTTCAATTAAGGTTCTGAGGGTGGAAAGCAAATGAGAGAGGCTGCAAAGGTTGAGTCAGTTGAGAAGATAGCAACACCCTTGGTTGAGGTTGGAGTTGGTTTTGAAGAGAGAGGAGGAGACAAGGTGTTAGTGTGTACATCTTTGCAAATTGAGTGTGTCAGAAATGATTAGAAGGATAGAGTAGAAAGGGGACAAAACCCAGAAAAGACAAGGGGACTAGCCAAGTCCACTTATTTTTTAACCTAAACTTTGTTTATTTTCTAATATAAATGATTTTTAAATAATTATATATTATTATTACTTTATTATCATAATTTAAATTTAAATTTTCTTTATTTGAGTATAATTGTTACTCTAGATAATTTAAAGGTCATTTATCTTTTATTTATATATATATATATATATGCATGTGTGGTGTGTTTAAATATAACTTTATGTTTTAGGTAGGTAGGATCTTACAATCCATGTTACGATTATACAATTTACATATTTATCTTCCTTTTTTAATCATAGGTAGGATCTCAATTTTGACTAGCTTGTTACACATTGCTTCTGGTGAAACCATGCATAGCACAGCTTGATTTCAGTCTAGTCTCTTTGATCTCTGTTCTGTTCATTACCTTAAGACATGCTTTTGGTTTTTATTTTTATTTTTGGGCATTTAGATATTGGAGGTATAAATTATTAAGGCTATGATTTTTCTTTTTTTCTTTTTTTCTTTTTTTATTTTTGAGCATTTATATATGTGAAGTATAAATTATTTAATTGGTCTACGGGTTGGCTCTTCTGGGATTGACAAATGAGTCATTGGTTTTGAAGTTTTTGCCTTGAACTTTTTTCAAGCATTAGGTTTAGGTTTTGAGTGAAGTGAAGTGATTTCTTGAAATATTGTTAGAGCTGGTTGACCTGTTGAGCTAAAGTTATCTTAGTTACTGTCAGTCTTTTGCAATTAAAGTTTTGATGTGATGGACTGTCCTGTGTTAGTAGTTAGTCATAGGTTTTGACATTAGTAGAAGTTATATATGCCATGCTTAAGCCATTATTTAACAACCGATTTAGGTGAAGAGGTTCTCTTGACACTTCCTTTTCCTCCTCCCATTTTTCTTCTTCAATCTCAGCATCCTTAATTGAATTGCTGTTGCTTTTGTTTGCTGGTTCCAGTAACATTTACCTTTTGAAATTGTCTGCTCCAGTACCTGTATAATATGGGACGAGACAGAAAGAATCGTCCTCCAAAGAAGTCTTCTAATCCCCAATCATCAGAAAAAGATAATAGCAATAAGGAGACAAATCCTGCTGAAGGATCTAGTAAACCAGAGCAGAGTAATAAGAATACTCCAAGATCACTGAAGGCCAAATCTAAAATTGTTAAGAAATCCACGGGTGGTAAGTTCAAGACTGTAATAAACAAAGGTTCTCAACAGATTGGGGGAAAGAGAAGACTTAGGAAGAACAAAAAAGTAGTGAGCAATAGCGAAGAACTTCCTAAAGAGAAGAGTGAGAAGGATGGAAGGAATAAAGAAAAGGAAAGTCAAGACAGGAGCACTAATGAGAAGAGCCACCGGGTTGAAAAAAATAAGTTCAAGGTGGATAATAATAGTGAACAAAAGCAGAAGCATACAGAATCAGACAGGAGTAGAATAAACAAAAATAAGCTTAGTAGCGTGGAAAACACTGACTCCAGTGAGAAAAGGAGAGAAAAACTCGGCGGTTTTATCTTCATGTGCAGTGCGAAGACAAAACCTGACTGTTTTCGCTATCGTGTCATGGGTGTTTCAGCTGCTAAAAAAGACATTGTTTTAAGTATCAAGCCTGGGACTAAGCTTTTCCTTTATGATTTTGATCTGAGGCTGTTGTATGGGATTTACAAAGCTTCATCTTCTGGTGGTATGAAACTTGAACCCCGAGCATTCGGTGGTAACTTTCCTGCTCAGGTTACTTGCTCTCATCTTATTTTCCTATCTAATTTGTCCATGTTGTCTTTGTTTATTATGATTTATGCGCTGATGGTGCAACCTTCAGGTGCGGTTCGACATTACTTCTGATTGTTTTCCCCTACCAGAGAGCATTTTCAAAAAGGCAATCAAAGAAAATTACAACGAGAAGCACAAGTTCAAAACAGAACTTACTCTTGGACAAGTGAGAATCAAATGGGCTAGCTTCTTTTATTCTTCATCATAGATGATATTCAAATGTCCTTTTTCAGGTTAGGAAGCTCACTGAACTTTACCGACCGGTGGATGTTCGTTCAGGCTTGCAGCCTGTTCTCTCCCCTCCAAAACATAATAGGGATGCTCCTGATGGTGTTAGGGCATCATGGTCCCATTTGCACCGGGAAAGACCAGCTGCAGATCCTTACAATGTGCTGCCTCACGAAAGGGATCCCCAAATCGAACCTCGTGATTTATTTCTTACTGAGAAGAGTTACCGTGCTTATGGTCTCCAAGGAGATAGAAGGAATGTGCTTCCAGCCTCTCAAGTTAATCCTTACGATAGAGAGCACCTTCATCATGTGGATCCTCTCTACCGGAAAAATATCCCTTCACACAGAGAAAGTCTTCATTTGAATGAGAGTGATCAGCAGACCTATTTGCATGGTGGAATTTCTGAACATGCAGACGATCCGTATCACCCCTATCGCTATGGTGCTTCACCGAGGGATCCATATTTGGCAACTATGAGCAGAGAGGAAATCACTTCAAGCTCTTATTTGGGTGGTGGGCAGAGAACCTTGCATGGAAGTGATAACTTGCAAAGGAGAGAACCTGTTCGTGAAAGGCTTTACTCAACATACTCTGCAGCTGATGCTTTGTCTGAATACAATCGGATGCAGCACTACCAAGAGAGTTTGGAAGCAACAGCTGTGCCGGTTTCGTCCCGTTACTCTTTCGCCGGTCCTTCATATTTGCATCGCTAGATCAAACCCCCTTGTCATCTGTTCCTTAAGATTATCTCTCTCACTATGCTGACTCACTCATTGACATTAAAAGAACTGTATCAATCCTACATGCTTCTTTTCTCAGGCACCACTCTGAATTGTGATAACATAATTTCTTCATTGTGTTTGAGATTTTATGTGCAAAATGCCATTCGTTATCTGACACTTTGCCTTGCAAACACTATTAGCTTTGTACCTTTCAAGATTTATGATTTATAGCTAGTTGGTATGTGCTGCTTTAGCATATAGGTTGATAAACATGCATCATTTCAATTGATTTTTTCAAGTCAGGTTCTCATGTTTTGGAAGCTGATAATTTCTGTTTGAACATCCTCTATGAATGTGTGGATACCATACCCTGTATGATTCAGTGTTTGTGTCTTAAAAAATACAGTTTTATCAATGTTTTCGTGACCGGAATGGTGAACTGGTAAAGAAACAAGTCTATGATTTCAAATTTTTAATCAGACCTAATGATTGTGACATCTCTAGAGTCTGGATTTAATCATGGCGTTGCCTTATCTTCTTTGCTTGTTTTAAATAAAGTTTAATACATCAGTACTTCTATGAACTATTTGAAATTTTTTTAATTAGGTTCCTAAATGAAAAAAAAAATGTAATTGGGTTTTCGATTCAACCTTTGGAGTTTGTAAAACAGTTATAAATTATTATCTTTCTGATTTTAAGTTGTCATAAACTAATTATAGTGATTTAATTACTCATTATAAAATATCAAGAATATAACTACATTTGTTTTAGTTTAAGGACCTTATTAAAAGTTTCAAAAAGTTTAAGGACCTACTGATATATTAAACTTTTAAATAATATATATTATTTAAGTTTTGTTTATATAAATTTTTTCATAACACTTATAAAAAAAATAAGAAAAATAAAATAAATTTTTTTCAAATATATAAATTAATTTGTAAAAGGTCTTTTACATTAACTTTTTAAAAACGTCCACTGAAATCAAATCTTAAGGGGGTCTCATCCTCTATGTAAATATTTCAAAGGTTTTGCTTGAATATGTTAATTTTCTTTATCTACATTCTTATTTTCTTTCCACTTTCAAACTCACTTGAATGTTTAAGTGGATCTGGAGCCATCCTACCCAACTACTCCCTTAGATATAGGTATCAACAACACATATTGTGATACATTTACTGTGAATTAAATCCAAAATAGGTAAAGGTTTCGATTTTAAAAAGGTTGTTTGGGGGTGAAAATTAGTGTAAAATGCATCTAATTTATATCTATACCAACTCCAACTTTATTTTCTACGTCCAACATTGATTTTTCCATGTGTCAACAATTGGATAATGCGTCTATAGTAATTAAGATGGATATTTCTTGTCGAAAACTAATGTTTACCCTGTCAATCCTCAAATAACTTAATTTTCTCCCATCAACTATTTGGGACAATGAATTGGTCCAATCCAAAACTTGAGACAATAGATGTAAGTAATTTAAAAGAAGATTTATAAGTGGTAACTAGAAGAGTGGAAGTTACCATGTTTCACACATAATTCATCTAATCAAATTTTGTCAACAAACCAAGGCCAACCCAAATTGATCTTGTAAGTGATATGTAGCAAATTTGAATTCCAAGACATAAAAATGAAGACTTATTTCAAAGAAATATTGTGAAAAATTACTTATCTCTAGGTAAATATAAATTACTTATAAGAGATTAAATGATGTTTAATCTCTTAAATTAATTCATAGATCATAAGTAAAAAAGAAAATTGAATCTTGTTTTGGATTAATGTGAAGAGATGCATATTTCCTGCGGTCACTTCTCTCCATCTCTCACTACTTCAATTTTAAAATTTATTTTTTGAACAAAATAAATCAATGGTTGAGAAAGTAAGAGAAGAAAATCCAGTGATAGTGGAGTGGGTGACTGTGATTGTGGGATTCTGCTTATGGCAGGGAATCCGAGTCCTAAAGTGAAATGGTTGCTTTTAATTGGCGGTAGAAACACTTCTCAAGAAAGTATTTTCTTAAATGGTAAAAATTATTTTTAACTATGGCTAAATAACTATTTTATTTCTTTTTTTTTACTATTTCTTAATATATATATTTATTGTTGTTGTAATTGTTAATTGTGTTTTTTATTTCTTAAAGTACAACTATTGTATAAATTAATTTTTATTTAATATAAAAATTATTATTTCTATGTAAACATAAAAAATAGTATAACTGTATAAAAAAGTACTTATAAAAATAATTTAAAATAACATTTTATAAAGAAAATAAAAAAAGTTGTCTCTCTTAAAAATGAATTATTTTTAAAAGAAAAATACTTTTTAGCTCAAACAAATAAGTCCTATATTTATTGTATGAAAAATATTAAAAATTAAAATAATAAATTAATTTATTAACTTTTTATTTTAATTAAATAAATTTATAATTTATATTAAATAAAAATTAAATCTGTACAATGGTTATATTTTGGAAGATCAAAAGTAGGTATAAAACTTGTTTTGTTTACCAATCAAATAAGTTAAATGGTTTAATGATTTTGGTAGTGGTGAAAAAGGAAAAAGTCAACTATTTTAATTCTACTTTTAATTTTTTTATAATTTTTCTCATTTATCATTTTCGTAAATTTTATCTCCTCCTACTAAAATTTTGTTACTATACTTTTAAAATTTTCATGTATTTTATATCTAATTTCACTGGCCAGTACTCCAATGCCATATTAACAATCTATGTTAATATATGTATATTGTCGTATCAGCAGTAGTTTGATTTCAAAAGTCAGTATCATCATGTTCTACACTCTAAATTATTATCCTAATTATTAAGACGATAATTTATTAAAAATAAATTTAAATGTTGGAATTGTATATTATAATTATAATCAAATAATTAAATATTATTTTATGTTATTTATAATATCAACTAGTTTATCTGCTAATTTCATCAAATATAAACAAAATTCAATTAACTAATTTATAAACCCAAAACTTTTCAACTCTCATGTTCAATCTTCTAAATTTTCAGCTAATTTTTTTTATTGTTTCAAGATGAATATTTAAATGTTTAATTTTGCCTATTTCAAGATGAATATTTAATTAGAAAATTTCACTCATAACTCTGAGTTAGGTGGTGTGATTGGTTTTACATGATACTTATGATCTCTAAAGTTGACAAATGACAGTAACTTGTCCCAGGTTGCACCCCTTGCAGGCAACCCGTGGCCATAATATTACCTACGTACCTCCGAGGAGCTTGATGGAGGCCACCCAGGTGGGTAGCAGAAGAAGGAATAACACATTTGTTAAAATCTAACACCATAGTTTTTTTTTTTTATTAAAATTACTAGTATAAAATATTCATCAATTTTAGTAATAATTAAATTTGTTAGAAAATCTAAGTAATTACTGTGTTGGAGCTATTCTAAGCCTACCACGTGGCTCAAAGCCCGCAAAGTTGATTAATGGCCTTCTTGCCATATTTTGGTATATAAAACATTTCATTCCTCTATATATTATTCTAATGTCTCATTACTCATCAACGTACTCATTCACTTAGATCAAAGTGTCTGTGTAAGTTTTGTAGGTTTCACCGCTTGATTCCTCAGCCACCGTTGTGATCATCATGTTTGGAGGTAGAAATTCCTTTCAGACAATTATATTTTTCAACTATTTTTTTTTTATTCACAATTTAAAGAATTCGAACTCAATTCTATTTGAAACAATTAGTGTGACATGATAGATGGGTCCCAAATGCCAAATGGTGCAGAGTAGCAAATTTACAAGTAAAATAATCCACAGGGAGTTGATTCGAAAATGGTGGTGGCGAGCTTTTGGAGGAAAATAATAGAGTTGGAAAAACAAAGATTGCAACTTTATTCGCAACTACACTAGTGGGGTTTTTAGTACATGACTTTTACTACATGACATTGCTTTATATATGTTCAGTCAAATCAAGATAATGGGGTTGCCCCCAATAATCAACGCAGGAGTATTTTAACTTATAAAATAATTTACTTCATTTTAAAAAAAAAATTGTTATCGATGCTTAATTATTTAAACATACTAAATGAGAGAGCATGCAATGAGATGTATTGGATGGAGATGCTTCTCACCAAATATTTCATATTATCCAATCTGATGTACAGGCTTTTGGCCAATATTAATTCGAAATTCATTTTTTCAAAAACAAAAAAGGTTAAAAGTACTCGTTTATAGACCTGATTTAGCTCATGTTTAGGTGAAAATTATTTTTGAGAAATGTTTTTTTTTTTTTCAAAAGTATTCTTCAAAAAACAAAGAAATTATTTCTTTAAAAGAAGTCTAACCAGACATTCAATTACTTGGTAACTTCTTAATTAGTTATTTCGGTAGTGCAATTTTCATTCATAAAGACAAGTGGCATGGTTATGAAGAAAGTGGAGCATCATGATCATCCGATATATAAGCTGCTATTAGTTTGACTCGATTGAGGAACAAAATGTGGTTGTTTGGTAGAAATATTGAACGAGGTGGTATTGCATCTTAGTCAACCAATAAATGAATTGTATGACAACTCACTAAACCCAACTTGTTAAAGTCAAAATTATACATTTGATATTTTACTTTTATGTGTCCCGAGAGAGTTAAGGTGATGAGAAATGGTTGGTGTATCCTAAACCACTAGATGTTTATTATGTGACAAGATTTTAAAATACAATTGTCGTTGATCACGATGTGACATAAGATTTGATATATATATAACAATTTGTATAACATTATTTTCTTTGTCTATCTTTTCTGTCACATTATTTATTGTATCACTTCTTTCTTTCTCTTTGGAATTATTGTATAAGTAGCATTTCTTATTTTACATCGTAAAAAATTATGGATAAATATAACCAACGAGTCATTAGGAGGTTAATAGACATTGGGAGTTTCATACTATACAATAATTTCTCCAGCTTGCAACTTGCTTCTTGTATCAGCTAATTTTAAAAGCAGTGTTTTGGTCCTTTTGGATCCTCAAACCGTTGTTTTCAGCTCATAATTAAACTAGTGCTAATTTGTGACTTAAGCATAGAAATATGGTGCATATTTTCTTGAACCAACAAGTTTGGTTGTAATGGCTATGATGCTGTGTGAAGGAGATTCATCTTCTGCTTTTAGCCGTGGATGGACTTATGATGTGTTCCTGAGTTTCAGAGGTGAAGATACGAGGAGAAGCTTCACAGGCTCTCTATATCATGGTTTGCACCAAAGGGGTATCAATGTTTTCATAGATGATGAGAAGCTTAGGAGAGGGGAAGAGTTATCCCCTGCTCTTCTTGGAGCCATTGAAGAGTCTAGGATTGCTATCATTGTGTTCTCTCACAACTATGCATCATCCACATGGTGTCTTGATGAGCTTGCAAAGATCCTTGAATGTTACAAAACAAGGGGGCAACTTGTTTGGCCAGTTTTCTTCCATGTGGACCCTTCTGTGGTGCGCCATCAGAGGGGAAGTTTTGGGACAGCAATGGCTAAGCATGAAGACAGATTCAAGGGTGATGTGGAAAAAATGCAGAAGTGGAAGAAGGCCTTGTTTGAGGTAG
Organism: Mucuna pruriens; assembly: GCA_025330945.1. NCBI lineage: Eukaryota > Viridiplantae > Streptophyta > Magnoliopsida > Fabales > Fabaceae > Mucuna > Mucuna pruriens. Next base: position 297,389 of record JAENHJ010000077.1, read on the forward strand.
CCAATTTGTCAGGTTGGACCTTAGAAAATGGGTATGTAACTAATAGTACTAAGCATTTTTTCCTTTTCTTCATTCGTTTGTTCTTACTTAGTTATATCATGGTTGATTTAATAATACATAAATAGCCATTAAGTCAAGAATCTATTAACACGATTCTACTGATAAGTGTTTAATGTTTTAAAAAGGATAACACTTACATGCAATATTATAGGTATTGTTGGTATTGTTTTTCAGTCAAAATTGAAGATGAGTCGTACCTAGGGTACTATATCTAAGTTTTGTCCCTTAAAAAAGTGTGCGAACGTGATTTCAATCACAATGTCAAGGCTTTTGTTATCTCCTAGACCACAATGTGACCACAACTTAGGCCACATTTGTCTACAATTTCATGTAATATCAAACATTGTGATGAAACCACAACCACAATTGCAACCGCAATTTAAAACCTTGCCAAGTACTTTAGTTAATGAGCATTAAATACACATTATTAAATACTTCTAATTACTTAAAAATCAAGAATAGAATTACATTTGTGTTTGATATAATAAATATTTCTTTTTAGTCCATAAAATCTTTCTACTTTTGTTTCTTTAAATTGTGTTCTAAGAGTACTCATTAGCATTTTCCATATTAATACTAATATTACATGATAGAGGATGGTGCAAAACAAATTGTGACCTTCATAACTTTCAATTCCCACATACTCTGTAGTTATGGGGAACTTGTTACATGGCAGGTACGAATTTGAGCTTATCCAAGAAATTATTGAAGAGGCCTCTAGAAAATTAAACCACACCAATTTGCATATTGCTGAATACCCAGTTGGAATAGAGACTCGCATATCAGAAGTGAAGTCCCTTTTGCATATTGAACCGGGTGAAGATATTCGTGTCATTGGAATCTATGGACTTGGAGGCATTGGTAAAACAACAATTGCAAGGGCCATATACAACATGATTGCTGGTCAATTTGAAGCTGCAAGTTTCCTTGTTGATATAAGAGAAAATTCACATCAAAGACAAGGCTTAGTGCAACTTCAAGAAGCACTTCTTTTTGATACAGTTGGGGACAAGAACATCAAGCTGGGAAATATTTATAAAGGAATCCCTATTATAAAGAAAAGGCTATGTTGCAAAAAAGTACTTTTGATTCTTGATGATGTTGACAAGTTGGAGCAGCTTCAAGCATTAGCAGGAGGACGTGATTGGTTTGGTTTTGGAAGTGTGATCATTATAACAACAAGAGATAAGCACTTGCTAGCTGCTCATCAGGTTGACAAAACATATGAAGTAAAGAAATTAAACCATGGTGAAGCTTTTGAACTGTTCACTTGGAGTGCCTTCAAGAGGAAGGCACCTGATGCTGGCTATTTTGATATTTCTAACAGTGTGGTGCTCCATGCTGAGGGGCTTCCATTGGCTTTGAAAGTAATGGGTTCAAATTTGTTTGGTAAAACAGTGGAAGAATGGAAATCTGCACTGGGAAAATATGAAAAGATTCCCAACAAAGAGGTTCAAAATGTTCTTAGAGTAACCTATGATAATCTAGAAGAGAATGAGAAGGAAATTTTCCTTGATATAGCATGTTTCTTCAAGGGGGAGACAATGGAATATGTAGAGAAGACACTGCAAGCTTGTGGTTTCTATCCAAAGTTTGGTATTAGTGTACTTGTTGATAGATCTCTTGTTAGTATTGATGAATATAATAGATTGAAAATGCATGATCTGATACAAGACATGGGTAGGGAAATTGTTAGAGAAGTTTCGCCATTAGAGCCTGGTAAGCGGAGTAGACTATGGTATCATGAAGATGTTTTTGAAGTACTCTCTGAAAATAAGGTAAGAGCCATGTGTATGCTAGTTAATAGAAAAATATTGTCACTATAAAAGTTTTTACACTGTAGAAAAATAAAAAGTCATCCTTAAACCTTTGTAAAGTATCACTTTTAAGGTAATTATTATTAAAGTGAACAAACTTATCATTCACTGTTAGGATAGTGATGTATTAATTTGTTTGATAAAGTGATTAATTAAACTTTACAACATAACCGTTACATACTTGAAATAAAATCTAACTTAATGTAGTTTTATGTTTGCTTTGGTTTAAAAGGGGACTTACAGAATTCAAGGCATAATGGTAGACCTCCCTGATCAATATATGGTACACTTGGAAGATGATTCCTTCAAAAAGATGAAAAATCTTAAAATTCTTATTGTTCGAAATGGACACTTTTTTGGAAGTCCCCAACATCTTCCAAACAACTTAAGGGTGCTTGACTGGATGGAATATCCTTCATCATCTCTACCATCTAGTTTTCAACCAAAGAAACTTGTTGCACTCAACTTGTCGCACAGTCGTTTTACAATGCAAGAGCCATTCAAGGTAAGGTTTCATTTGATCATTTTAGTATTTCTTTGTTTCTTTCTTCACATAACTTGCAATTATGCTAATCTTGTTTTTGCTTTGCAGTATTTGGATTCTTTGACTTCTATGGATTTGAGTTCCTGCAAATTGTTGGCAAAGCTGCCTGACATTTCAAGAGTCCCCAATTTAACAGAACTAAATCTTGACTTTTGTACAAATTTAGAAGAGGTTCATGACTCTGTTGGATTCCTTGATAAACTTGTTGAGTTGAGGGTTTATGGATGCACCAAGCTTAAGGTTTTTCCAAGTGCCATCAGGTTGACATCATTGAGAAGTCTTATCCTTAATTGGTGCTCAAGCCTTCAAAATTTCCCAGCTATTTTGGGGAAAATGGATAACCTCATATCCATTTCTATAGAAGGCACTGGTATTCAAGAATTGCCTCCTTCCTTTGGAAACCTTGTTGGACTTCAAGAATTAAGCATGACATCTTGCTTAAGCCTCAAGGAACTTCCTGACAACATTGATATGTTGCAAAATCTTAGAAACCTTGATATGGAAGGCTGTCCACAACTTAGAAGTTTTTTGACAAAGTTGAGAGACATGGGACAATCTACCCTTACCTTTGGTAACATTCAGTCACTGAATCTAGAAAACTGTGGCCTTATAGATGAAGATCTTCCCATAATTTTCAATTGTTTCCCAAAATTAGCATCATTAGTCCTTTCAGGAAATAATTTTGTATCTCTTCCAAGCTGCATACAAGAATTTCCTTGCTTGGAATTACTTCACTTGGACAACTGCAGAAAACTCCAAGAAATTCAGGGAATTCCTCCTAACTTACAATACATTAATGCGAGAAACTGCATATCATTGACTGCAGAGTCATCAAACTTATTATTGAGCCAGGTTTGCCTTGTTTTTTCTTAAATCTTCCTACACTTGTTTTAGTCACCACTCATTTTTATTTGATTTTTCTTTTGTAGAAAACTTTTGAGGCATGTCAATTACAAGCTATGGTTCCTGGAACAAGGGTTCCAGAATGGTTTGATCACATCAACAAAGAAGAATATATGACATTTTGGGTGGGGCGAAAACTTCCAGCAATCATCTTATGCTTTGCTCTCGCAGTAGAGAGCGAAATGAAGGAGAATTTTAACTGTGAAATCCACTTTTATATAAATGGTGATGAAGTTTATGAATTGGAAATTCCAAGATGCTTTTCAGATATGGTGACAGATCATGTGTGGCTGTATGACTTAAGAACTGATCCATCCATCCAGAGTCAAAATCTTGATTTATATCTAATGGATGACTGGAATCAGATTGAGATCTCATGTGACAAGATAAGTGGAGCATCAAATGTGACTGTGAGTTGGTGTGGAGTTCATGTGTGTAAGCAAGAAGCTAACATGAAGAATATACTATTTACAGATCCTGATCCAGATATAGATTCAAGCACACACTCTGAGAAGGTTGACACAGATTTGGATACAAACAGTGAAGAAAGCACAAAGTCAATTGAAGATTGCAACAAATTAGATGATAACTACTACAATTTGAATAATTTGGAAGGTTGCGAGACACTGGATAGGAAAATAGAGGAGTGGTGGAAAATAGGTAATGACAAAGAAAATAATATAGGCGCATGCCACACTGACATGGATCAGAACCAAGAAAAGAATTTATTGCATCAGAAACCATTGGATGGTGTTACTAAAGATTCAATGGCTTCATTGTATTTTGGAGACATTGGTAGTGTCAAAGGTAAGTCTGAGTTCTATATGGATAATTGCATATGTATTATTTCCATGCTCCAATATATGACTCAATTTGGATAAACTTCTCAATAAACACCGGTAAGAGAGAGAAATAAAAAGGTAAAATGAATTAAATCTCTTATAAGTTAAAATTAGCAGATGCATAAGTTAATCTATAAAAGCTCTTACATTTAGCTTCTCAAATTTTATTTTATGTGTAAGTTAATTTTACCTTATTGGAAAAGCTTAATTCATTTCTACCTTATTTGCATATTGTGAAATTTATCCAAACAGGGTGTCCATTTATTTAGCTAGTTTGTTGATCCAGCTCCAAAATCAAATTTATAATAGCAACTTGTTATGTGGGAGGCAGATTGCTTCAACTACATATGCAATGTGAAAAATCTATGATTTTTAGTAAGGACCAATACCTTGTTATGAATGTATGATATGCTATGATGTCTTCAGAGGCTTGAATTTCCTTTCTACATACTTTGCAAGTTGCTAGAGATATTATAAAAACTAGTTCAATTATCATTGGTCTACCAATAAGTTCACAGCATTACTTTTTCTCACCAACTCCTTTAAATTTCTGTTATTACTGTAGCTTCTAAATCAAACATACTAGCTGTTAATCATCCAGTGAAAGCTCAACCACAATCCCAAGTCAAAAGTTCTATACAAACACCAAATGTTCAGGCACCAAGAACTACAGTATCCTTGGACAAAGTTACTAGAGGGGAGCCACCTCAAAATACCAACTCCACCATGGTGCTTCCAACAACCATTGACTCCTTGAGAAATCAAATCAATTTGACTATAAATGATGCAGACATGGAAGCATTTTATGCTGTTCTGGATGCTGAGACCTCTGTGGTGTCACCTAACAATGACTCCAGAGTGGTTTCTGAATTGGCTAATAAAATGCCAAGTGAAGAGACCAAGAAAGCATTGAAGACACTTCAAGACTTTGTGACCAAAGACTTCTCTGTTCTGTCGGGCCCTTGTGAGTACAATATCATGAAAGATACCTTAGACTACCTCATCAATTTGCCAGCAGAAGATGGAATATCAGTGGAAATAAGATCATTGATAATTCAAGTTTCAAGACAGTTCACTCATTTGAGTTGGGATTACACATGTGAAGGCAAAAAAATAAAGGCTACCACAGCCAAGTTGTTGAAAGCTGATGAACTAGAAGTGGGTCTTGAAGCTAATAAGATCCACTTCAAGGAAGTGATGTGCTTGGAAAATGAGTTGTGCAATGAGTTGGCCTATTTGGAGGAAAGAAAGAAGGAGCTAGAAGAACAAATAAATGCTGTTAAAGCTAACATTTCTGCTTCACAAGCAGCCAGGAACATTGCTACTCAAACAAAGAGAGAAATCTTTGCGGAAGCAAAGATTCTGAAAGCACAAAGAGATGTGTTAAGGGAACAAGTGCCACACTTGAGAGATGAGAAGGAATTGGCAAAGAAAATTCAGGCACATATCAGAGATGAATGGTCAAAGCTTGGAGAAAAAATTAACAAGAGCTTAAGGCATGAAGAGTTTGATTAATTTCTTGCTTTTAAGTAAAAGAAAATGAGTGAACTAACATACTATTGCCTTGGTAGCACACTTTCATACCATTACTACATTTTTCTGTTTATTTTGTAGCTTCACTTACCAAAACCTGTTACTTTCTGTTAATAATTATGTTTATCATATTTTAAAAAATATTATATTGATATGCATAAGAATTATCAACGTATATAAGCAAATTCAACAGAATGTAGAAACGAAAATAGAAATGACGAAATGTGCTTTGGCTATGGACCTCAATGGTTCTTAATATTAATTTGCTTTGTCAGATATTATTTATTTTCTTAATTTATCATTTTTAAAATTCTTTTAAGTTATTGATTTATTTATTTTTCATCAACTTTTTATTCATTTTCTTTTATATGGTTCTTGATCTTTTGTATTTTGAAGCTTTTAAATTTAATTGTATTTTATAGTTATTGAAGAAGTTTGTAACAGAAGAGTGTGAATTAAGTGAAAGGAAGGTATTATCCAAACTACTTGAACAAATTTGACTCAATTGACTTTTTATGTTTATATACTTTTTTATTTTTTTTATTTATTCAATGTGAGACTTTAATCTCACAACAGTTATTTTTTTAAATTTTAAAGTAAATAGTAAAAATAATACAATAGTTTATAATATATATAGTTGATGAAATCACAAAATTATGTAATTTTTATTAATAGATTATGTAATTATTAAATAACTTTTAATCATGATTATACATGTATGATTACATTGTTTGAATTTTTTTTTCAACCTTTTACTACAAACATTAATGTCACGTGATACATCATAAATTATTTTAAAGGTCATGATAATGCTTCCTCCTATCTTAATATAGAAAGTAAAACTAAATTTACAAGCTCTTTGATTTTTGGGTAGATATTCTAGTCCCCACCAACAACTAAAGAAGCAAAATGTTTAGAAGATTCCAAGTAAAAGAAAAAAGAAAATTACGTGAGAGTAAAAGAAGGAAAGTGGTACAGTTTGGGACTACATTTTGGTAGCTTTTATAATGTTGTATTCGAACATTCAAATAAAACATCAAATTTGACTCCTCACACAATTAATATATATATATATATGCATGTGTACACACGCACATCCACACATACACACACTCACACATGCACACGAACACACACATACACATATATATAAATCAGTTCTACTCCATAGAAACTCTAACTTTCGAGTAATCAAAAGGATTTTTCCTTAACATAATATACATGACTACTAAGTCATCACAACATAGCACGTGCCAAAGAAACCATTGAGGAAAATGCCAAGACTTAATCTATAGATGATATAGGTGATTTGTTGGGAAAGGTACATGTGGATAGTGGCTCACCACAACACAAGGTTTGTAATGACCTTGGACCCATGTGAAATTTCCCATCACCCAATCTTCGAGACTTGATTATCACACACTTCTTATCCGACACTAGGTGTAGAGGCCCAATACAAATAGTCAGCTAAGCTTACGTGCCTACTCGCATCGCAATGTAAAATTGTTGACCTCCATATTTAGTATATCTCATCAATCATATAGAAAAACATATAAATGTCATTCTCAAACTGGCACCACTTACAGTAATCATCGTATAGACAGATAGAAATTTTATTTAAGTCTTATGGGTTGTTAGTCTTTAAGGTTCCACTTGCAAATCTTGAAGTTATTACCTTTATTTTTATTAGGATAACTTACTAGGAGTGGCTATTAAGGTTTTAAGAAGAAAAAAAGGTACTCACTTACATGTTCTAAATTTTACTAATTTCACTTTGCGAACCTGTGGGTTCGCTTAACGAATCCTCTCCATTGACTTTATTGGGTTGACTTTCTCTCTCAACGTATCCCTCAGTTTGTTTGCTCAACGAAGCATTTTGTTCGTTCAACAAAACAAACCTTTAGAGGTCACACTTTTTAATTCGCTCAACAACCCAATGGGTTTGCTCAATGAATTAAGTCATAGAGAGTTTTCAGTCTCCTAATTCATGTAGTCATACAACAAGATCAAGACTCGCTCAGTGAAACACTTGTAGGAAAGACTTAAGTTTTGAAGTTCTTCATCTTCGTTGAGTGAATGGATGACTAGCTCAACTATCTAGTGGGTTTTCAAGGATTTTAAGATCCTTGCTAAGCAAGATTAGGGAAATTTTCCACGTTTTAAGTGTTATTTCTAAGGCGCTCTGCGAGAATTTGGTCTCGCTCAATAACACTCATACAGTTTTCTAGAAAATGAGTTTCGGTGGGGGAGTAAAGGTACTCGCTCAATGAGAGAAAATAACAACTTAATAACTCAGCAGACCTCATCATGAAAACACTCAAAATGACATGAAATTTCGTAAACACGACCCAGAACATCATTATATCGCATAATAAACTCATCTCATTCATCATAAACAAAAATAACACATCTCATATTTGAAGATTTTCCTACGTAGACTCAAGAAATTTCTCTAAAATCTTAACTTAGATTAGTATAGCATGTTATGATTATTTATTCACATTCTAGACTAACATATCAAACATCATAACTAGAAATCATAAAGAGACAAACTTCCCTTACCTAGAGTGAAGATTTGCAAGGGTGAAGGAACTCTGATTTCTCAGTTGATGAGGTGTTTTAAGGAAGGTTTGAGGTAATCTAATTATCATCAGTCAAGAAGGGATCAAAATAAGTCCTTTTATCCAAGAGTTAAATGAAGGTAAGGTAAAAGTTTGCCAAAAAGGGTAGAAAAATAGGTTGATAGGATTTTTTCCTAAATGATAGGTTTTGAAATTTATACCATAATTGATAAGGTAATTAACTATAAACGTATAATCATTTCGGTCAAAAATAAAAGTCAACCGAATTTACCTCGAAATACGTCATAACTATCTAAAAAAACATGTAGATAATAAGATGTTACTTACTCTTGATATTTCTAAGCTTGGAATATTCATTCCATCAAGAAAGATTATTGTTTCAGAAAATGTGTATTAGAATGCTCTAATCTTATTTAAGACTTTTCTCTAAAAAAAACATACAAACTTAAGTTTTTATCAAAATTTTATACGAAAATTAAATTTAATTATATCTTATAATTATTTTTTAACCATATAATTAATCGAAAAAAACATGACGTTACAAGCACACAAAACCATGATAACCAAACTCTATTGTCAATTTCCCATCTAATTTCTCTATTATTTATTTAAATTTCTATAAACCAAATTTAGTGTGCAAAATTTCAAAAGTTTTATAGCCACTTTTTGGAAAATTCGCGCCTAGCCACCCTGTAAGATAATTGATTAACATTATAAAAAGTCATTAATCAAGGAATGACCATACCCTGTACATGGAAATTATTCAAAAAGATTCCATTTAAGATCAAAACACCCTACATCATGAAAATTATTCAAAAAATTCCATTTAAGAAAAAAACACCCTACATCAATCATAAAATCTTAATCCTAATAATCTAACGGAGAACTACTTGTTAGAAAAAAAAAATTAAAAACATGCTTTTAATCTTTAATCTAAAGGATCTTTAGACAGAAACAAAATAAATATAAAACATGCATATTTCAATAACATGTTCTTGTACACGTAGAAACTACATCATCATGTTAGATTATTAAGTACAAGATAAATACCTAGATTTATTATAGATTCCTAGTCTAAGCATTATTCAACAATTATTGAGAAAACTTTGGGAGAATCAACACAATCACAAACAAAAGAAACTAGTAATTTTATGGTTCTTCCTCCATCAAATTTCTTGAATTCCAAATTGGTCCTAAGCCTTTTTTTATGAAAAAAAATGGAGTATAAATTTTAGTTATTCAATATACTAGGAATCATAGTCTTCTAATAGTGTCTAACATAATAGATTATCATTATTATCTAATAGACTAACACTAAAATCTATTTATTTTAACTCATAATCTTATTTAGTAGTCTAATAGATTTGTTTAATTTAAATATATAAAATAAAATTTATTAATAATAAATAACTAATATAATTATTCTATAAGATTAAATATGTTTTTGATATTTCAAATTTATACTAAATTTGTTTATAGTAGCTCAAATTTAAAAGTACTCACGCTAAAGATGTTCATTTTCTTTCGGAGGTTTCATATTTAATTTTGATTAAACTAATTCTAACAATATAAAATTGCCATAATTTAATTTTAGAAGCATTCCTTAAATTTAAATTTTGAAAAATTAAAATCGTCATAAATTATATTTTTAAAACTGTCAAAAAATATATATTGTTAATCACATCAACCAAATTTGTAGCAATGTCAATTTAAGGGAACATTTCTAAATTAGAAAAACTAAATTAATATTTTAAAATTTAAGTGACTAAAAATAAATTTTAAATCAAATTTAAAAAATTAAAAATATATTTAAATTTATTTTACAATATTAATCAACGTTATCCCGAGTTGTGTAGTAGAGTATATACACTGTGACTCAACATGAAGACTTGGACTTGAAGAAACAGTTCTAAGTCATTCGTTGCATTGATTCAATTCAGTATACCATTGGTTTGAAAACAACATTGTCAAGTCAATATCACATTCAGTCTAATCACTAAGTGACTATAGGCCAAAATTTCCGGAGGAACTGGTCCTAATAACGCTGCTTATATTAGTAATATAATATTAATTATTTTAGAGACTAAAAATATTAATTTTAAATTTTGAAAGAATAAAAAATAAAAATATTTTATAAAAAATAAAATAAAAAATAATCATTTCATAAGAATTAAAATAATAACATTAAATTTTATAATGATAAATAAATAAGTTTTATATAGACTAAAATCAAAATGTGATGACTTAAAAACATATTAATCAATTTAGAGAACAGATAATATTTTAAACTTATTTATAAAATAATTTTTAATTGTTAAAATTTATAAAAAGTAAAATTATACCTTGAAAAGTCTTGCAATAAAAAAGAAAATCAATGAAATTTAACCTACCTGATCTATGTCATTCTTAACGCTACAAATTAAATGGTGATTTTGAATGCACGAGTTTGTCCATTATTGCCCGCTGTACTGTGTGGAACTTTCTTTTTCTTGGTCTGCCATTTGCTAAAAGCTCATGAACTTTTTTCTCTAGATCCTCTTCAAAAGTAATGGAGAGGGTCCACTTTTATAATTTAATTATTTATTTGTATTTTTTTAATTTTTTATATTAAATATTAAAATTAATCTAGAGTTCAGATTTGGTCTATTTTTTTTTTTAACTTGAGAGAAGTTGTCCTCTGACAAATCTAAATAACTTTTTAAGTTGGTGCACCACCCATATATGTTTGGTATGACTTGTCTCATCTCCTTGTCAACATTAGGCATTTTTACTGTATTATTCTTAACAATTATTTCATAAAATATCTCATATATCTTTCTCAAAATATATGCTCTTCCTTAGAAGCTTTAGAGCATATCAGTTTAAAAAATTCAACTTTCCAACACATTTAATATTTTAAAAAATATTATGTTGTTTTTTATATATATATATATATATATATATATATATATATATATATATATATTATGTATTGATAATGTAAAATTATTTTATACTATAATCCAATTTTAAGTCATCAATTATAATAATTATCTTAAAAAATATAATAATTATCTTAAAAAATCATAACAACGATTATTTATAATTAGATTATAATGTAAAATTATTTTATATTATTAATATAAGATAATAATCTCATTCATATATATATTTAAACTTTTAGAACCATTTCAAAGTTACCTCTGAGGGTTAGATTTGATGTTTTGCCTATAAATATGACCTCATGATTGTGAAAGCCTAAGAAGGAATATATTAGAGAGACTAAGTTTACACTATTCATCTTATTCTATTCCATTGCTTTTACTCAAGATTTTCATACATTTAAAAAGTTTGTTCTACATGAAAACAAATTTGAGAAAGAAAATAACCTTATGAGAAAGTAATTAATTCAATAAGAAAGAAGGATACAAAATTTGTATGCACTTTTATCAGAAAACTCTCAAGCCTAACTTTATGGGGAAATCACCAGTTAAGAAATCATTTTTTGATTAAAGAGTAAGTGTTATCACACTTCCTAAACTACATATTCAATATAGGAGTTTTAGGAATTTCATACTTTTTGATTAAAGAATAACTATTATCACACTTCCCAGACTACATACTCAATATATGAGTTTTAGAACACTTCATATGAGCAATTAAAAAATGTATCATGACTCTTACAAGCAATTCATGATCATAAAAAAAAAAAAAAACTTTTAGAGTGAAAATGTCAAAAGCAAACAGCACACTTCAACTTTCAAAATCATTGATAGATCACTTTTGATGGTTAGATTTGATCCTCTAAATATGACCTCATGCTTGTTGAAACATGAAAAAAGATATACTAGATATAAGAGAAAACTTAGTTTACATGATTCAGCTTCTCCTATTCCTTTTATGTTTTTATTTTTTCCAGTAATCACACATAATTAATCTTCTATTCCTCTTTTAGACACATCTTTAGTTATGTTTTAGCTATATAACCAAAATTTTATTAACTTTTTTTGAGTGTTAGGTGAGCTTTGTTGTTGTAACCCAAAATGAAAATTACACCTACTACACTACACCAAAACCATCTTTTAGCCGCGGTTATTTTAACATATACAATTATTATATCTTAGTTATGTTTGATTTTCTCTCAAACTAGCAAGGAAGGTTCACTACAGAAAAAAAATTTAGCAACTGAATTTAGCGACCGAAGCAAAATTTTTTTAAAAAAAGTTAACAACTGATTTAGTGACTGAAAATAAAAAAAATAAATAAATAATATATATTAGCGATCGAAGTAGAGACCGAAAATAAAAGGTAAAAAATAAATAAAAATATATATTAACGATTGAAATAACAACGAAACAAGAAAAAAAAACCTTTTGTAACCGAATTAGCAACCGAAATTCAGAAAATAAAAAAAATTAACGACCGATTGACGAAAAATTAAAGTAAAAAAGTAAATAAAAAATATATATTAATGACCAAAATAGCGACAAATAATAAAAACGTAAAAAAATAAATAATAAATATATTAGCGATTGAAATAGTGATAGAACAGAAAAGCACAAAAAGTTACATTTTGTGACCGAATTAGCAATCGATATTCATAATAATTAAAAAACAATTTAGTGACCAAAATAAAAAACGTAAAAGAAATATATAAATTAGCTACCGATTTTCAAATTTTCAAAAAAAAATTTCCTTCTAATTTTTCCCTCTCTTTTTTTTCCCACTCACTTAGTTAAACATTTTTCCTCTCCCTCTCTCTTCTACCTTTCACTCACTCCCCTCTCCTCCCTCTCTACCGTTACCACCACCGCTACCACCACTCCACCAGTTCTTATCCCTTCCTCCATCTTCTCCTCTCTATTCCCCACCCTCATCTCTTCCTTTCTCTCTTCCTCCACTCCTACCACCACTTTCCTTCTACTCATTTCTCTCCTCCCTCTCCTCCCTCCCTCTCTTCTCCCTTCTCTCTCTCTATATTTCCTTCTCCCTCACTCCCTCCTCCCTCCCCCAACCACCAACCAACTACCACCACTCATCTATTTAAAAAAAAAAATAACGATTGATTTAGCGATCAAATTATTTAAAATAAAAAAAAATAACGACCAATTTAGCAATCGAATTATTTAAAATAAAAATAAAAAATAGCAATTGATTTAGTGACTGAATTATTTAAAATAAAAAATCAAAAATAGCGACCGAATTAACGATCGATATTTTAATAAAAAATAATTAAAAATAAAAAATAGTAATCCGATTTTTAAAAAATAAAATAACGACTGATTTAGCGGTTGAATTTTGATTCCAATTAACCATCGAAAACATTTTGGTCGCTAAATTACTAGCGACTAGGCTTTCCACGACGAACAAAATCAATCGTTAATTTCGTCACTAAGCCGTTTAGCGACCAGAATCTAACTTTAACAACCGATTTTTCAACTTTTAAAATTTAATATTTACATTTCGTTCATGTTTTTCTCTTTTTGCAAAATGTTGTCGAATGACTTGAACCATCGCACATGTACATCCTAAAACACAAGTTTATCCCATGACTAAACTAATTTTATCAATAATAATGGTTTAAAATTACTTATGTACGTTAACATGTTTAATTAATCTTAAAATTATTTATGAGTTATTTAATAAATTTTAATGTATTTAAATTATTCAACTTAATTTGTTTAATTTATGTTTGATATTGGTATTAATTTAAGCATGCAATATAAATTAAAATTAATTATTAGAGACCTTATAGTGTTTCATTAATTAAATAATTGTATGCATAATTTATTATTTATTTAATTGTGTGTATGGATTCACGTTATCATGAAATATTATGATAAATAATATTTATGCAATGTTATTCAATTTATTTGTTATTAAGGATATTGTGTAAATATTTAAGATCTTTATTAAAAATTAATGTCGAATGATTAATATAATCTTTTAATAAATTAGAGAGTAGATGAGCATCTTTAATTTATTATGATTATATATTAAGTTTAAAAATCACATAAAAACATTTTGTAATTAACTATATGTAATATAATAAAATCTACTCACCTGAATTTTGTTATATTTGTTGATTAATTATGATAAAATATCATATTATATTTCTTAATTTACCCATAAGAATTAAGAAAAAGAACATAATTAGATAGTTTTGTCATAAAGTTATGTGATGAATCTAATTGAGTAAGACTTTAGTTACAAACAAGTTTTATGTCCCTAGATCATATATTAAAACATAATTTACATTGGTAAACAAAATTTTTAGTCTCAAATTATGTAATGAGCGTGAATGTTTAAATTTTGAAATTATGTAATTTGCAAATATTTCTGATATTGGGATATTCCTGAGTTAAAGTGATAATTATAAAGTTTGGAAGGAAAAAATTCTTCTTCGTTTAGGCTAGATGGACATAGATTTTGCTATTAGGAATGATGAACTACCAAGTATTATTGAAACCAACTCTCCAAAATGATAAGGTTAAGGATCTTATATATCCATGTAATTGATGAGCAATTCACTACATTTGACAAGTCTCTTGCCAATACCCTTATAATATAATTATCATCCATGAAGCTCATTAGGATAAAAGGTGTGTGTGATCACATCATGCACATAAGGGATATAGTGGCTCAATTAAATGGGTTACCTTGTCAAAATCTTTCTTTGTTCACTACATTTTGTGCACCCTACCTCATCATATGCCTTTTTCAAGATCTCTTATAGTACACACAAAGATAAATGGTCAATTAACGAGTTATTGACTATGTGTGTTCAAAACAAGGAAAGATTGATAATGGAAGAGGGTGAGAAGGTGAACTTGACCACTTATAGAAAGAACAAGAAGAATCAAGCCAAAAATAAGGGCAAGATTTTTGCTGAGCCAATTATAAAGAAAGATTCAAAGTGTAACTTTTGCAAAAAGGAACAAACACATGGAAAAAGATTGCATAAAGTTTAAGAACTGGCTCGATAAGAAAGGTACTCAACTTTCATTTGTTTGTTATGAACCTGATATGGTTAATGTTAATCATAACACATGGTGAATTGATTCTGGTTCAACAATTCATGTTTCTAATACCTTGTAGGGTATAGAAACCCTAAGAAAACCAATGGGAAGTGAGAAATACATCTATTCAGGTGGAAGGATGAGTTCACATGTGGAAGCCATTAGGACATGCAATATGATTTTAAGCAATGATTTTATTTTAAGTTTAGAAAAAAAATTTATGTTCAAAGTTTTTCTAAGAATTTAATTTATGTTTTAAGACTTACACCTTTAGGTTTTTCCTTTACTTTCTTGGACACTAATTTTACTTTATCCAATAAAATTGAAATTATTGGTTTTGGTGCATTAATTGATGACCTTTATGAAATTAAATTAGAAAATTACGCTAATAATTATATTCATGTTACAGTTGGGTTAAAACAATGTGTTATGAATGAAGAATCCTTCATGTTACAACATTGAAGATTAAGGCACATCTCCATTAAGAGAAATAAGCGATTAGTAAGGGGTACTTAGTACTCTAGATTTTACTAATTTTGAAACTTGTGTAGACAAGTCTAAAAGGGGTGCAAAGAAGAGAACAAATCTTTTAGAAATCATACATACAGATATTTGTTGTCCAAACATGGACGCAAGTAGTCCAAAATACTTTTATCACCTTTATATATGATTATTCACGATATATGTATCTCTTCTTACTTCGTTCTAAGGATGAAGCTTTGGATGCCTTTAAAGCTTTTAAGGCTAAAGTGGAGAAGCAATATGGAAAACAAATTAAGATCATGATATTTGATAGAGGTGGAGAGTACTACGGTAGATACACTGAGAATGGACAAGCACCTGGTCCATTTGTAGAATTTCTTCAAGAACATGAGATTATTACCAGTACATTATGCCTAGTTCTCCATATCGGAATGGTATGGCAAAAAGAAGAAATCAAACTTTAATGGACATGGTGAGAAGTAGGAGAAGTAATGCAAAACTTCCTTAATTCTTATGGATTGAAGCACTATAGATGGTAGCATATATATTAAATCGAGTTCCAACCATGGCTATCTTGAAGACACCTTTTGAGTTACTCAAAAGTTAGAAACCAAGTTCGCGACATATATACATTTGGGGAAGTCCGTCTAAAGTAAGGATTTATAACCCACAAGAAAAGAAACAAGACCTAAGGACTATTAGTGGATATTTCATTGGATATGCTGAAAAGTCCAAAGGATATAGATTCTATTGTCCAACACACAACACTAGGATTGTGGATTTAAGAAATGCAAAGTTTCTTGAAAATGACTTTATTAGTAGGAGCGATCAATTTCAAAACATTGTTAATAAAAAGGATCACTATAAGGCTTAACCCTTTAGATCAAGTGATAGAATAGTTGTCATTCACACCCCTCAAGTACAAATGGGTGTTAGACAACCAATAATTGAAGTTTCCCTAGTAGTTGAAAATGACTGTGTAGATCAAGCTATTGATGAGGAACAACAAGATTATATTAAACAACAATTAGTTGAACATGTTTCTTAACAAGATAATGAGGCAGCATTAAAAAGATCTACTAGAGTAAAAAATCAACAATTCCTAGTGATTATATAATATATCTACAAAAATCATACTATAATATTGGAGCTAAAAATGATCCTAAAACGTTTTCACAAGCCATGAGTTCTAAAGAATCAAACTTGTGGTATAATGTCATGAAAGATGACATGGATTCTATGGCATCTAACTAAAGAAAGACTCACAAGGCAACATTGAGAGACATAAGGCAAGACTTATTGTCCAAGGATTCACTCAAAGAGAAGAAATCGCTACACAAAGACATTTTCTCCTGTATCAAAGAAATATTCTCTTCGAGTAATTATAGCATTAATAGCTCATTTTGAATTTGAGTTATATCAAATGGATGTGAAAATGACATTCCTCAATGATGATCTAGAGGAAGAGGTTTACGTGAAACAACCTAAAGGATTTTCCTCTAGTGATAGTGAGCACTTAGTCTACAAGCTTCACAATCCATCTATAGATTAAAACAAGCTTCTCACTGTTGGTGTCTAAAATTTCATGAGGTCATTACTTCATTTAGTTTTGAAGAAAACATCATAGATAATTGTATATACTTAAAGGTTAATGCAAGTGAGATTTGTTTTCTTGTGTTGTATCTGGATGATATTTTGCTTGCAACTAACAATAAAGGATTATTATATGAGGTGAAACAATTTCTTATGGGGGATTACTATACTTGGAAGAACTTTGGTATAAAAGATATGGGGTAGGCATCTTATGTCATTGGCATTAAGATCCATAGAGAAAGATATCAAGGCATTTTGGGTTTGTCTCAAGAAACCTATATTAACAAAGTCTTAGAGATATTTAACATGAAAGATTGTTCACCAAGTATATCACCCATTATGAAGGGTGATAAACTTAATTTGAGTCAGTGCCCCAAAAATGATTTTATGTGGGAACACATGAAAAATATTCCATATGCTTCTTCTGTTGGAAGCCTTATGTATGCTCAAGTTTGCACTATACTTGACATTACATATGTTGTTGGAGTTTTGGGAAGATATAAGAGTAATCTAGGTACTAGAAAAAATGCAAAGAAAGTAGTGAGATATTTTTAAAGGAGAAAGAATTACATGCTCATGTATAGATGGACTAATTTTGGAGGTTATTGCCTACTCTAATTTAGACTATGTTGGCTGTATTGATTCTCAAAAATTAACATCTGGTTATATCTTCATGTTAGCTAGTGGAGCTGTATCTTGGAGAACTGCAAAACACCTCCACTATGGAAGCTAAGAGTCTCTTGTTTTGAAGATACCTCGCATGGCGTATAGTTAAAGAGTTTCATATATAGACTTAGAATTGTGGACTCTATTTCTAAACCATTGAAGTTGTCCTATGACAACTTGGCTGCAGTGTTTATGGCTAAGAATAATTAAAGTGGAAGTTGAAGTAAACATATCAATATTAAATAATTAACCATAAGAGAACGTGTTAAGGAAAAGAAAGTGGGCATTGAACATGTCAACACTAAATTGATGATTGATGATCTTCTAACTAAAGGCATGCCACCAAAGAATTTTAAGGACCATGTGGTACGAATATGAATTGGATCCATTATGTGATTTTATTGTACTTACATTTATTATTTTCAATGAAACTCTTATTCAATTTGATGTCTTCTCATATGATTTTGTGCACATTTGTTTTGAGAAATATCATTAGGAATAGATCCAAAATAAACATATGGTTTATTCATTAAGTTAAAGGTTAATAATGTTGAAAGACCTAATATATTGTAATACATGGAAGATAATACTCATTATTAGAAGACCTATAGTCATGATTCTTATATTTTTCTCTTCATGATTGTTAATGGGTTAAATGGACCAAGTAGGAAAATGTTAGAATTTTCCATTACAAATATTCAAATTATTAAATAAATTTTTTGTGTGCGAACATTCAAATTTAGAATCAATCACAAGAATTCTATTACCATTAGACATTGATTTTATTGTCTAAAATTCAATGTGAAAAATGATATCAATGATTGAATGTGGTCCATTTTGTTGTAAGATACAATTCATTATTTGAACCAAACATTTAGAGACATTTAATTGTCCAATGAATTATATGATGGACATGACTTTATAAATTGAATATGCTCTTTGTTTTTTATTATTGTGTCTACTCCTCTATTCATAAAACACACCATTGAGTTTGAACAAGTAAGAGTTCAAAACAGCGGGAATAATTCTCTACAACAGTTGGATGTTAGTTTCTAATTAAGCTTTCGCTATATATATATATATATATATATATATATATATATATATATATATATATATATATATATATATATATATATATATATATATGATATGAATCCTAAATCCTATATTTTCTCTACAACAGTTGGTTGTTTAATGATTAACATGTTTAGATAAAAAATTAAGTTTCACAAAATAATAATGTTGTTTGAGTAAGCTAGTATGAATATAATAAAAATTTTATACATGGGTGGGGGAATTTTATATTTTAAGTTTTTTCTTTTTATAAATATATAATGATTCTTCAATATTTTAAATGTATTTATAATTAAAAATATATATATATATATATATATATATATATATATATATATATATATATATATATATATATATATATATATATATATATATATATATATATATATATATATATATATATATATATATATATATATATATATATATATATATATATTAGGATTTAAGGTTTAGGGGTGCGAAAGAATTAAATATTAACCACAAAATGATAAGGACCACCAAATTTTTAAAAAATAACATGATTACTTAGAATATATATAAGTTCTATATTATAATTTTAAATATTCATATAAAATCTAATTAATAATTAATATTTATTTTTCCTCATTCATATAAAATAATTGTTTCAGTCACACTAGAGAGAGACGTGTCTACGCGCACAAACAAAGGACTAATTAACATTTGATAAGTGGGGGCATATATGGTGCATTTTTTAAAAAGTGTTCCGGTTTCACTATTAATAAAAAAATGTTAAATATATTAATATTTTAATTTTAATGAACAAACTTGATTAACTACTTGATATTTGCTGAGCAAATCAGAGTTGAAATTTCAAAAATTAAGTATTTGTTAGTTTACGTGTGTGTTGTTTTTATCAAAGTATTTTTTATTAAAATATATTTTTAAAATTATAAAGTTCATGTAAGGTTTTTAAAAATGGAAAACTAAGAATTATGTTAGTATTTTTTATAAGTAAAATAATAAATGTAGGGGAAAAAAAGCATGGCTTATGGTGGATTATTGTCGATGTTGGGTCTTTCTTTAAAGCTCAACCATATATAAAACCTACTTTAGAGCATCGTGGCTTTGATCACTAAGCATCTTAAAGTGGTAGTTGAACTAGATAGTCTTATGACAAAACCGTTTTAAATCTTAAAACCCATTTTAATAAAGTCAAAAATAAAAAATTTTAAATTAATAATATAATAGTTTGACAATTTTATAATTTTTATCTGAAAGTTGTTTTCAAAATTAAAGATTATTTGTTAGAATATTTTGGGGTCCTGAGATTTAAAAGAGAGAATAAAGAATGAAAATTTTAAACATCTAGAATAATTTTTAATAATTTTTTATGGAAAATTTTCTTTTATTTTTGAAGTTTTTTTGTTAAATTATATGAATTTAATTAGGATACAAGGATAAGAATAAAGTAAATGTCTTTTATAATGCAATCTAATCATATATTGTAAAAGAAAATTTGAATTCTATAATAATTATATTAAAATTATACTTGACATAATTTTTATTAGTTGTACAGTGTAAAATTCTTTATATTAATAATATATAAAAATTAAACTTTAATTATATTTTACACAAATTTTCTTTTTAAAGAGAAAAACAGCCAAAAACAAGTTGGACAACAAGTTACACAAAGTTTAAAGAGAAAAACAGCCACAAACTTTAATTATATGAATTTAATTAGGATACAAGGAATTCTAAGATATCTGATATTATTCCGATTCCCATGGTGTTGAAACATTGATGAGACACAAGTTTAATGGAGGGTTGTTGTGACTAGAGACAATTAAGTTCACGACAAAATTCATACACTTGATGTGAAGTTCATGGCATAGATAAAAGTGAAATTCATTGTTAGGTTGTGTAATTATGTGCTACAGAAAAATGCTGATAGGGAAAGTAAGTAGCATTGTAGCAGTAAAGATCCACCACCATAGCAAGTCCAATTTTATCATTAGGATTAGGAAAAGTAAGTAGCATTGTAGCAGTAGAGATGAAATAGATCGGGTTATCCTTAGCGTTTTTTATTAAAAAAATTATGTTTCAACTTTCCAAAAAGTCCATTTATTTAAATAAGTTAGGCATCTACTTATAAAAAATTATTCTTATATATGTAATTAAAAATATAATATAATATTATATTTATATATTTAATATTTTAATATTTTTTATCAAAATAAAATAAATTTTTATTCTTAAAAATAAATTATTATTGTTAGCTTATTTAAAAATAGGTTTATTGATCTTTTAACTTATTGATTTATTTTAAAAAAATTAATTTTATTAATTTATTTAAATATTTTAATATAAAATAAAATTTTAAGTAAGCTAATAAAATAAATCAAACTTTTAAAATGACCAAATCACACCTTAAAAAAATCTTTGATAAATATTAGACCAAACTTAAGTCTTAGTCTTATAACATAGCTTAGGTCTATTTACGTAAAGTCTAGCCTATTCTTTTCCCTAGTAGCTGAGTCATATCTGTTTTTTGTTGATGGAAAATTAAACTATACAGAATGAAATTGTTTTGATCAATTACCGTATATCAGTTCATAATTATACATATATTTAAATTTTAAAATAGAAAAGTTGCATACCTAACAAATAATTAACAGCCAAGTTTCAAATTTCTTCTGCAACTGCAATTATTGGCGACACTCATAATACTTCTTCCAATTAATTTTTTAAATTATTTTTACTTTAAATATTTAAAACAGGTAAAAAATAACTCTACAACACTTGGTATCATATTATTATACTGATAGAAACATGTATTACACGGGAGTTGTCTAACTTACATCAAGCAAGAATGAGATTAAGCAACCTTGTTATAAATGATTTGTTCAATTTTTTATATATATTTAATGATAAAAAATTAATTGCATTAATTATTTGTGATAGAATTATTTAATTATATTTTTATTTAAAATAAATTAGACATTCCCGTATCACGCGACATCTGAAAAAAAAAATCAGATTTAAGAGTTCTTTCTGGCCACATCTATGATTTAAGAGTTCTATTATATGAACATTTAAAACTTGTTATCGTTTATGATATTGTCAACAATTATCAGCACCTCTCTCTTACTTTTGTATCTTTTTTTGTTTCCATGCAATCTCAAAAATATAGGTCAAAATCAAAACGACATGTTGTACTGTTGTTATCCCCTTCCAATGATCAAAAACACATGATTTGAAGCTTCAACAACATCGATAGCCAATAGCTTGTTTTCGAAAACCAATTCAAAATTTTCGAGAGGAATTCTATGGTACAATATTAAAAAACTTAAGAACTTTGATTTTTTGAGTATTATAATGAATCAGAGATTAAATATATAATCCTCAGAGATAGGGATATTTATTTAAGAAATTAATCTCTAAAAATAAATATTATTCAAGATTCCATGCATACATAGTATTGTGAAAAACTATGTGAATCGTGAAGTAAACAACACGATGAACATGACAGAAACAAAAGCAAACTCTAGTTAGATGAAGATGCAGGTAAATTCCACAGAAGAGCAAGAAGAAGAAAAGATGGATCCCAATCAGTGCTTCTGAATGAACTCCTTGAGCCTGCAAATGAGAGAGTCTGTTTGGGCACTAACATTGGGGTCCATATCCACAGCAACCTTATTCAGATAAAAGCTATGTGTCATCCCTTTGCTAACATAAAGTTCCACATCTTTGTTCGCCTTCTTCATGGCCTCATAGTACTCCATCTCCGTGTCCCTCACCAAGTCCATCTCCGCCACGCACAGAAGCACCGGCGGAAGTTTCAGCCCTTCCAGCGGCGGCGCCGCCGCACCCATCGGGCACGTTATGGGGTGGTCCTTGGTGGCCCCAACCGGCAGGGCCAACTCTAAGAACTTGTCCAGCATGTCCAACGTTAAAAACGGTGTCTGCGGCATTTCCAACTCCGACCGGCTCCGGTCCGACCGGATAAAACCGGGATGAATCGGAATTGCTCCTGCAACTCGAACTGGATTCAAGTCAACCGAACCGGCTCGAACAGCCACTTCATGCACGACGTTTCCACCAGAGCTGTCTCCTATAAGGAAAACCTGGTGGAAGTCTGCGTGTTGCTCGAGCCACGGTTCGGTTGACTCGGATCGAGCTATGGACCGGAGCCAGAGGAGGGTGTCAAAGCCGTCGTCGATGGCGGCGGGCAGGCGATTCTCGGGGGCACGGCGGAGGAACGGGGAAACCACAATGGACCGGGTTGACCGAGCCAACCGGGTGTAGATTTGGTAGTACATGAACCAGTCCGGTTCGCTTATGCAAAACCCGCCACCATAAAAGTGGAGGAGAATTGGTAGTTTATTGTTGTCTTCTGGAGTTTTCTCCGGCAGGTATAGCCGGACGCGGTGGCCGGAACCGTCGTGAGTGGTGACATCACGGGTGGCAACGCCGTCGATGAATTGTTCGTGCGGAGGGACCGGATCAGCCATGAACTTGAATTGGTCCGGTCCGGTCCATGTCCGGTCCACTGAACCGTCGTCGTAGATTTTGAGCCAACCGGACACCTCGTCCACTAGCTTCTTTTCCTGGACCATGTTTTAGTAACCGAAATTATTGAATGATAGAATAGAACTAGAAAGTGTTGCCAAAAGATACTGGCTCGTAAAGCAATGTTGGTCTTATATAGTGGAAAAGAGTTGTTACTTTTGAGCGTTGGTGTGAAAAATGGGATAAAAGATCAATAGATCAAATAAACGAGCGAAGCGAAGCTTCGAGGAATTTTGCACGTAAAGGGTGTGAAAGACTTGGAAATTCCAAACGAAATAGAAGTCATCACCTAATACTATTTAGTATTGTATAGTTTCGCACGGGGATTACACCCGCACAAGAAATCAAAAGCAATTTCAATTCCAATAAAATATATATATAGTTTTTCTTTATACCCTTTTGGTGAACTAGTTTTGGAAAAGAGAGATAAAGAAAAAGAAAAAGAAAAATAACTAATGAAAAGAGTGATGATATATGATAAAAAAATAATAGAAAAATACAACATGAATAAAATATAAAAAGTAAAAGAATCGTGATTAAAGTGAATTTGGTACCTTAGAAAGATGGATAATCCTACTTTATTCCGTCATAAAAAATTTTAGTAAAAAAGGCTTTTGTCGAAAACTATTTTTCCATAGACTTCAAGCAAATCCAAATATATATACAATAAGATTGACATATAATCAACCTTTTCTATTGTTAATTTTATATTTTATTGGTTACGTCTGATTTCCTGTTCTATTTTGTCCTTAAAAGGTTATGCTTGACTAATTCTCGATCATATCTCACCATCCCCTTAGTCAACGATGTAACGAGTACATACATAAGAAAACTATATTAATACAAAACTAAATGCAAACGCACGCTAATGTGTGAACCTAAATACAAATATTTTAATAAAGTTTCACAACGTGGTAGTTAAAAAGAAAAGTTTTATTGTACCACCAATACAAAATTATTATTTTACAACAAGCTTTCTATCTTAGATATTTAATAATTGGTATAGAAATAAACATGGTAACAATTTTATAATTTTTTAAAATATTTTCTACGTCACTTCAAAAATAATTGATATGAACATAATCGATCTAAATCTTCTATCATTGACCAAGCTATGTTGTAATTATTATTGTCAAGATCGTCGCAAATTTTAGAAGTAATATTGTGGTTCGCAATATTTAAGGTACCCACACTATTTCTTGCATGTGTTGATTTTATTTTTTTGTTCTAGAGTGCCAAAATAAATAGGTAGTTAAGGTGGATATGAAAATCAAATCATATATAGCATGTATGGAATCAAGAAACAAATTAAAGCTAAAGAATGAACTGGCTACAGACAACATCATTTTACGAGATAGAATGTGACTAATAGATTTTGTTTAAAGTTTAGTATATTTAAAAAAATAGAATTACACATGACGTTGAAAATAAGTATGTTTTAATTTAACTAAGGATATGCTTAATTTAGTTTTTTTAAAATTACATGTATTATTACATTAGTCTTTTAAAGATTGTAGTCATGAAATTAGTCTTTATTCTTTGTTGATTGATCTTTACATGTAACTAGAGATCAATTTAGTACTTGAAGTTATCTTTCCTTGTTGTTTGTTCACTTACTAGAGTTACTTTGCAATAGTTTGACTTTTTTTTTCATCAAACTTGGATGTATCTTTGATCAATTTAGGTTGTAATTACATCAATACATAGGCATTTGATTTGAGTTTGGCTTAGATTGGCTTGGCGACAATGATTTGTTAAGAAATACTTTTTTTCTTTAATCTTTTGCTATGAAACTAAATTTTCTTGGATTTTGATATGAAAATGTTGATATCTTTCAATTTGTATGACTTTTGTGAGATGAGATTGTTGTGTGCTTGCATAAATGGACACATAGAGCATAGTTGGGCATTATGTGATGATCTTGTGATATAAAATATTTATCAAATGGTTTAGGGTTTAGGGTTTGATAAGAATATGTAGAAAAGTATCAAAAAATAGAGGAAATTTTAACAACTTTAGGATAGAAATTTTCGAACCTTAGCATAATTGTGCATTTTATTGTGTTATTTTTTATTCAAGTTATGCATTATAAATGAACCTTAGTTTCTCATTTGACATTCAATATAATGATTAAAAGTACTAATTGTTGTATTGAATCTTGAATTGTCCAAATTAGACAATTAAGGAAGATTTATTTTTTTATAATTGATTAATATGTATAGGTTAAGTCTCATCTAAAATTTGATGGAATTTTAGTTTAGTGCAATTCATTTTGTTCTCTAGGTGCATACTTGTTTGTGGTAAATTTGATGTCACTACCTTCATATCATGCATTCTAAAGACCAATCTTAAATGTTACAAAAAGTTTATCAAATTTAAGATATAAGACTTAACCTATACATATTAATCAAGTTTAAAAAATGTCTTCCTAGTCGATGGGAAATGGCTACACCCTTATATATATATATAAAAAAAAAGTGAGATTCAAAGAAGTAATTATATATGTTTTTTTAGTTGGATCAATAATGTATGTAAAAGTGATGAGTATGAGAATAGGGTGAAAGAATTAATTGAATTTGCTAAAATAAATCTTCTTGATAGTAATAAAAGTTTGTATTGTCCTTGTGTTAATTGTTTGAATGAGAGATGGCTAGATGTTAAGAAAATATGAGAGCATCTTCTTTTGTGATATGTTTTGCAAGACTTATACAACATGTACATGGCATGGTGAATTATTAGACATGTTAAGTGTGTCTCAAAAAGAGGAAGTTGATGTAAATTTGGACAATTAAGTAAAGGACATGATCACGAGCATATGTGTATGATAATGTATGTAATGATGTGAAAAAGTTTTGGCATCTAGGGTGCACTAATTCACAAGGTTGGTAGTTGTGTTAAGATTGATCAAAATTTGAAAGCGAGAAATAGGCGGAATGATAAAAGTTTCATTGAATTGCTTGAGTTATTGAAGGACATGCTTCTAAAGAGTAACACATTCTCAAACTATAATTATAAGACGAAAAATATATTGTGTTTGATGGGTATGAAGTATAAGAAAATACATGCATGTCTTAATGATTACATATTCTACGGGGAAAGAGTTTAAGCGATGCATGAATGCCTCATGTGTAGGAAATCATGGTACAAGGTGAAAAATGATTATTCTAGTTATGATGTGAGCTCAAATGGACCTCTTGTGAAGTTGCTAGGTATCTTCCAACAATTTTAAGGTTCAAGTGATTGTTCACTAATGTAAATGACACAAAGAACATTAGATGGCATACAGATAAAAGGAAATGTGATGGACAAATTAACCACCCGATTGATTCTTTGTAATGTAAAAAAGTTGATTATTTATTTCCAAATTTTGGCAATGAGCTAAGAAATCTTAAGCTTGGACTTGCTACAAAATTGGAATGAATTTATATGGCAACATAAGTAGTAAGCATAGTTCATGACATGTTCTCCTAGTAATTTACAACCTATCTCTTTTGTTGTGCGTAAAGTACAAATACATTATGCTATCTACGATGATTTCGGGCTCAAGACAACTAGGAAATGACATAAATGTTTGTCTAAGGCCCTTAATTGAAATGTTGTGAGAGGGAGACGCTGATATGTTTGATGGGTATTGCCATGAATATTTTGTTATGCATGTCATATTATTTTGTACCCTTAATGACTTTTCCAGTTCATATATACTTAGAGTCAGTAATACAATATCATCTACATGTTTCCTGAGATAGTTAGCACATACTTCGAGGTAAATCCCTACTTAACTTCTCATTTTTGGAAAAATGTGATTATACTATTTATAGTTAATTACCTTCCCACTTATGATATAAAATTCAAAAGTCAAACTTACCAATTTGAGTAAAATATGTTCAACCCACTTTCTTGCTTATTTAGCAAAAAGAACTTTTCCATTCCTAGCTTGAATCATTGGACAACTCAACCCTCCTTAACCTTTGGACAATTGGCTGCCTTAAGATCTCCTATAAGACACCAACAACAATAGAAATTAGAGCTTCCATCCTTACCTCCCTTCAGCTCTGAATTTCGTTCCCCTTTTACCACCTCCGTAGTTGCAAGCTCAAGTCCCTTCACTAAAGTGTTCATCTTTATTCTTTATTCTAGGTAAGGGAAGCTTGTCTCTCTAAATTTTGTGGTTGTGTTGTGTAATATACTAGCTTAGAATAAGTTTAAATGAATCATAGATGGTGCTTGCAATCATGCTCGGCTGTACAACAAATTGATTATTGTTGGTTTTTTGTTGGTTGGTGTCAATTCCATTTTATTGGTGCTTCGTCCTAATCATAGTTATATATGTCAATCATGATCGAATGATAGTGAAGGAAATTTCAACTTGAATGGCTAAAGTCTCACTCGATAAAAATTATATTAGTTTTGAATTTAATTGGATCAACCATTTAAATATGACTAATAACTAAATCGATGATTCCTTTTAGGTGATTTTTCTTGAGAAAGGATCTTTATTCCCTTATATGGATTCTCATTTTACTTCAAAAAGCTTTCTAATAGTTGTTTGGTTGATTGAAGTTATATTAGGCTACTCCTAAGTTAATGACTTTAACAACATCTAAAAAATGTTACGAAAATATAAAAATCATTTGTATCAATTTGGTTGAGGACTCATTTTACATATGAAATTCTTCTGTTTATAATATTCGTATGAGACACAAGTATCAACCATTTTCCCAACAATAACTACCTACGTTCCCACTTTATGCAACAGTTCTGGGTGTATAGATTCATATGGGTAAGTGGCCTAGTGCTCTAAAAATAGCTTCGAACAATTTTTCCACGTCTAGGCTCCTAGATTCCACACAATTTATTTTTTCATATCAATCGATTTGACTAAAATTTGAAGTATACAAAATTTGGTATAATCAAATTTTAGGCTTATACCTATCTATCTACACACTATATTTAACTATTAATATTATTATAATTATCAGTAATGATCACTAGTCTAACCTTTGGTGCACTGACTTAGTACTCAACAACCTGTTTGAGTTATCACACTTTATAATGCATTTCTGCCTATAATCCAATTACTTGATTGAGTGCATCTATTCTAACTACAATTATTATGATAATAATTCTATAATAAAAGTCACACAAATTATTTAAAACTTTCGTGCATCTCACAAGTTAACCAGTAATATATAACTAAGAAAATGTAAATTTTTGTTACGTGGTAACATGTGACATTAATGTTAATTTTATTAAAATTTTAGAATGTAATAATATATATTCTTGTGTCACGTGCAATAAATTTTGCGTGAATTTTAAATTTTAAATTATTTCTATTTTATTATTATAAAATATAAATAATTTAAAATTTAAACCTTCATTAACACCTTATGAAAACAAATAATTAATATTTTATTGTATATTTCAGTTTTCTAGATTTTCAATTAATAGTGAATTGCATTTTATTCTAGTTTATGTAAAATTATAAAACTATAGTAAAAATATTTAATGTAATTTTTTCATATTTATCATTTCATTAAATTATAAAATATTTAATTATTTTTTTAATTCATTAGATATTTTTAAACGAAAATTTCTAAGATCAATTCATCTAATTTTTCATAAAATATTTTGTATATTATTTTTTGAGAAATTTTATAATTATTTTTTAACTTCCAATAAAGTAATAAAAAAGTTTATGCGTTCATCTTTTTAAATTATTTTTATCAAATTATTGTAAGGTTTTTATTCTCATTTACAATCATTATTTTAAAATTTTAAACAATCGGATCTTTATTGTTTATGAAAGATAAAAAAAATTATTTTAAAAAATATATTTTAAATTTGAAACTTTCTGAACTAATTAAAATTTTTGTCAACATTTTCAAAAATAAATTTGCTGAATTAACAGGAAGTAATCAGTAAGTGGGGATTTCGGCACTTCATTTTCTTGGGAAAAAATGTGGGAAAAGAGAGGCGCAGAAAAACCAGAAAAGTTGTTTATAATGATTTGACTTGTGAATTAAATTATTTTTTTTTTATAATTACACAATAGGTAAAAAATATTAATTAATTTTATCGGTGACTAATTTCTATAAAAAAAATTTAACTAATTACATTTAATGAGATATCTCGTTTTAACTATATTTTTTCTATTAATATTCATATCACTACAAGAATTTTTTATTTTTCTACTAATTTTAGTTATTATTTAAATTAGTAGTTAAATCTTAACTAATTAACTATTAATTAACTAGAAAATTATTTTTTCTAATTAAATTGAAGCTATATTCATTTATACTTCTTATTACTACAAATTAATTAGGAAATAACTACAAATTTTAAAAAATTTACTACAAATTAACTAAAATTATTTTCCTAGTTAATTTGCTACTTATTTCATGCTACTATTCAATATTGTAGTAATTTTGTAACTAATTATTTTTACAAAAAATTAACTATAAAATAATTATTAATTTTAAAATTAATCACAAAATTATTTTGTAACAAATTTTAAATTTTGTAGTAGATATAATAATATTTTTTTTAAATAAGGAGAAAATAATGTTGCACAGGAAAAAAATCAATATCCCGAAATCAAATTTTAGCATATATTCTATACAATATAATATTTTATCCGCTTTATATTTTTAATATTTATATAACAATACGTGTGAAGTGGTGCAAAGTAAGATATACGTTAAAATTTTATAAATAATGTCTAAAATAAAGATTTGTCTCCTATAGAAAAAGTAGATAAATAATAATAAGTATTAACTAAAAAATAATAATTGAGTTGTTCCTGTCATCTTAATGTAATAGCTAGGATCTTTATAAAGGGTTGTTTTATCTTCTGATCAACCCCAGTGGATCATTTGTATGATTAAAAACACTTAATTATAAGAATATTTAATTTCCACGAAAAAATAAGAACATTTAATTAATCATTTAGTTATTATATTTGCATTATTTATTTTAGTTTTTATACAAATAATTTTTTATATTTTAGTTTTTACAGATGTAAAAATAAAAAATAAAGCAAAAAATTTATATAGAGACTAAATGATTAATATTAAATATGTTAAAATTTTAAAAACACTATTATATAAAGATATTTTGAATTAAAAACAAGCTAATTAAACACCACCTGCTGCTTGAACAAACGACAGCCTGACCAAGTTTTTCTACCATGTAAGTGTCGTCATGTTAGTGTGGTCATTTTCGAAGTTTACGAGGAGTCTTGGTCTTCGTCGTTTTCTTTTTCAATTTTATTCTACGATTCATTGAATTGGAAGTAATGCCTGAAATAAGTGTGATGCACCTACTTTTCTTACGCATCACTTTTATTCTACTTTTTCCTTCTTTATCTTTTTCCACATTTTTCATTCCATCACATACCATGTTTATTTTTCTCATCTCTCTTCCCTTTTCATACACACCACTACATGCATGACTTTTAATAGTATTTTAAAAATATTATAAAAAATATAAAAAAATATTATATATTTATTCGATAATATTCTAATAAATACTGTATTTGAGTTATATTGTAAAATATTATTATAAATATTTTTTATTTAATAAATTAAAGATATAAATAATAGTATTAATAAAAGTATTAATAATATTTTTACCACATAAAATATTAATAAAATTTTGAGTGCTTGTTCCTCTAAGTTTTCCATTAATATATTAATGGTTCCAGGATGACATTATATAACGTAAAAAACACCAATAATATAGCATTATTGAGCATGCATATTGTAACCCAATGACATTCAATTAGCCAAATTGAATACATGACAATTGTAATTGGTCCACCAAATAAGAAGTTTCATTAATCTTTAATCTTCAAGTGTTGACAATTAAGTTTCATTAAAATAAAAGTTAAGAAAAAGAAGAAGCTAAAGATAGACATTAAGTGGCTGTTTCATGTAGCTGAGTAGAGCAGCTACATTAATTATTTTTGTTCCCTCAGTTCAGGGACTGAGCTAATTATAAATATTAGAGTTTATTTAATAAATACATAAATATTAAATTTTATATAAAATATTTATAATTAAATATTTTTTAAAATAATTCAAAAATATATTATTAATTTTATATGTCGCTAAGAATTTTTATAAATTTATAATAACGATTAGTAGTTATGTTAATTATATTTTTTAAATATTAAGTCCCAAAATTTTATTAAATTAAAATAAATTATGTTATTTGCTAAATTATATTTTTATTACAATAGTAAACTGTTAAAGAAAAAGAAAGTTTGTTTTTTCAATTTTTACACAATGATATATTTGAACCTATACACTTCATATTAGAAGTATGAATATTTGAACCTATACCCTTCATATTAGAAGTATGAATGTTCGATGGAATCTCACAAATAATAGTAAGAAAAAAAAGATAAAACAAGAAAAAAAAATAATATTAGAAAGCAAGAATATTTATTGATGTGTTTCGTTATCACAGTTGTCAATCTTTATATTAGGATGAGTAAGTTTGCCTCATTTTTTAAAAGGTTAATAAATAACCTTTAATTATCAAATCGATATAAATGAAAGACTAATAAAATCATTAAATTGCAAGTATTGCTGTTAAAATAACAATAATGCATTATAAAAGAAGATATAATTAATTGCAACCATTGCGATTGGTTCTCATGGTCATGTCCTCTTCAAGTCGAGAAGCAAATGTTGCCTTCTTTCTTTACTGTCGAAACTGAAAATCGACTCCTGATGCATGCATACATGGAGCAAGTGCCACCACAAATGGGGGATGGCTACACAAATGACAACTGATCATTAATCCAATTTCGAGCAAGGTAGCACTGAAAACATGCCATAGCTCACAATTTATGTAGATACAAAAAATATTTTGGTTATTGGCACAAAAATTAAAGATTTGATCGAGGTGGGTATAAAAATTTTCTAAGTAAATTAAAGATATGAGAAAGGCATGTTAAAAGAACTCTCCCAGATAAAAAGAAGACATTGAGAGAGGTCAAGACCTCTTCAGGAAAAAATGAAGATCCTAAGTGAGGTTGATCCAAAGATTCCTAGGCAAAATTAAAGACTTAAGAGAGACCGATCCAAAGACCCCCTAAGCAAAATGAAGACTCTGAGTAAGGTCAATCCAAAGACCTCTTCCCTCCCCCTACTCCAAGGAAAATTAAAGACCTTTGAGAAGTCAGTCCAAAGACCCCCATGCAAAATGAAGACCCTGAGCGAGGTCGATCCAAAGACCCCAGGCAAAAATTAAAGACCTTGAGAAGCAGTTCAAGACCTTCCAGACAAAATTAAAGACCATGAAAGAAGTCGGTCTAAAGACCCCTCCTAAGCAAATTAAAGACCTGACTGAGGCTAGTTCAAAGACCCCACAGGCAAAATTAAAGACCTAAGAGAGGCCGGTCTAAAGACTCCTAGGCAAAATGAAGACCTTGAACGAGACCGGTCTAAAGACCCTCAAGCAAATTAAAGACCTGAGAGAGGTCGGTCTAAAGACCCCTCAAGAAAAATTAAAGACCTAAGAGAGGCCGGTCCAAAGATCCCCTAGGCAAAAATGAAGACCCTGAGCGAGGCCAGTCCAAAGACCCCCAGGCAAAATTAAAGACCTAAGAGAGGTTGATCCAAAGACTCCCTGGCAAAATGAAGACCTTGAGCAAGGCCAATCCAAAGATCCCTAGATAAAATTAAAGACCAGAGATAAGTCAATTCAAAGACCCCCTTAGAAAATTAAAGACCTAAGAGAGGCCAGTCTAAAGACCTCCCCCTCCTGGGCAAAAATTAAAGACCCTAAGAGAGGTGGTCCAACATCCTAGGCAATAAATGAAGACCCTGAGAGAGGCGGTCCAAAGACCCCCAAGCAATAAGTGAAGACCCTAAGAGAGGTGGTTCAAAGACCCCCTCAAACAACATTGAAGACCTTAATAGAGCCGATCTAAAGAGCCCCCTCTCCCCCCAATAAGGCAATAAATGAAGACCCTGAGAGAGGCGGTTCAAAGACCCCAGGCAACATTGAAGACCTTGAGAGAGGCGATTCAAAGATCCTTAGACAATAAATGAACGTTTTGAGAGAGGCAGTCTAAAGACCCCCAACCAATGTCTAAGACCCCTATGATGAATTGTTTAACATTACTATTTATTTAGCATTTCAAAACTACTATTATGTTGTCCTTTTTTGTTTCTGTTGTTTTTACAGGAACGATTTATAAATGAAGACCCTGAGATAAGCGATTAATTAAGCCCATCTCGACTGGCTCCAATTCAAAGTGTCTATCGCTCTCTTTGGCACTTGGGGATTGTGTACTGGTCGACTTTCAGCACTCTCGGCCTTCAGCCCTCACAACCAGACTATCCTGGCAAGGTCTCCAATTCAAAGTGCCTACTGCTCCACTTGACATTTAGGGGACTATGTACCAATTGACCTTCAGCCTTTCTGTCCAGTTGAACTCTTATTAGACTTCCACCTGACCGATTCTCAGAAAATTACCAACTCTACAAAGTGGTCGACATAGTACAACTCCAGAAATGATTATAAATAAGGAATAGAAAGAAGGAAAAGAAGACTGTCTCTTAGACTCAAATTAAGCTTGCACTGTGGCTCTTTCTAAATTTCTGGTGAACAATTTTGAAGAAATATATAAAGAACAACTCTTTTATCATTTGTAATCATATAATAATGATTAATTTTGTGACAAAATTGTTGAAGGAGGCTATTAAGAAGTGGCTGCAAAAAGTTCGGCTATGAACTCCTATATTTTTTTACGTGACCGTTTCTGTGTAATTTGTTTTGTGGTTGTGCTTCTACAGGGGATATCTGTCTTCCACGCAGACGTGAGTGAGAGTGTGAAAAAGAATTTGAAACTCTAATTTTTTTTAGGAGAATTCGAAATTCTTTATTTTTTTTAGAAAAATTTAAAATTCTATTGTTTTTGTTAATTAAAATGCCTTAAAAATATTTTAAAAAATCTTTAAAAAATTTATATCCAAACAACTTGTTTTTATTTAGAATATTTTAAATTCATTAATAAAATGAATTGCTATGGTAGATTGACCATCAAGCATAATATTATAAATGGTTCTTATTAAATGTAATGGCAAGTTGATTTGTGTAGTTGGTTGATAACTTATTAATGAAGTTTTTTTTTAATATTTTATTTTTTTTATTCTCAACATTATTAAATTTAAGTAGCACTCATAACAACACCACATGTCATTGTGATATATATATATATATATATAAAGAAATATAATAAAGAGGAAAGAAAAGTTGAACTAAAAAAGCTCCTATAAATCACACCAATTAGTTTCATGACTTCTCTTTTCTAGTTTACACAATATTCATTGATGGAGTATTTTCTACACTTATGATTTATAAAAAAATGTAATTTATTATTTCTTTAAAATAAGCTAATCTAAAAATGATTTTCAGCTAGCTATATAAGTGGGCCTATTTAATTTGTTGTTTCCATTGTACCAGCATTTGTGGGATTCATCAAGTCGTCAAAACCAACATTTGGATTATTAGATGTATGCTTTGACATTTCTTTCTGAACTATTTTTTCTGCCTTTGCTGCATGTAGATCCATTGATGCTTCAGCTACTTTTGCCAACCTAACCTCATGAGCTACATCCATTCTAGCTTTGGCAATCTCTTTCTCAGCCCGCATAACCATGCATAATGAATATCCATATTAGAGTGTTTGAAAATGTTAAACACAAAGTGGCCACTAATTTGTTTCTTTTCTCAAGTGACAAAATATTAAAATAAAATAGGACTGTAATAAACTAATTATTTGATTAAATGGATATAAATCCTAATAATGTATTTTATTTTTATTTTTATTCCTTTCCATTCATATATCATGTATGATGGTAGACTAGATATGACTTAAGCAGGTAGGTAAATTTGTCCACAAGTGGAGCCACATAAAATTGGGAGGAAACACTTAAATGGAAACATGTTTGGAGGAAGTCATTGAAAGTTAGTGAAAAGAAAAAGATAATTGTGAATTTCATTGTTTTATAACTAACTGTAATCAAAGAAAAGATGAGATTAAAATTCTCATATAATTATAGTATAACCAATTTATTAAACCACTTGGTCACATGTTTTATTTATTAGAAATTTCACCAGAAAAAGCAAAAAAAAAAAATGAAGAAAATGATGAGCTAAATCATATATATACAAGCAAAGATATATTTGTCTAGATTTCCTATAACGTTGGAGAGATACAAAAGGTGTGTTAAATCGTCCATAATAATTTAAACAATGTCTAAGTTTAGCTCTATCTTTTTCTTGTCAAATCATCATCCTGTTCTTGCCTCCTAATCCAGCAATATGAGCATTAACAATATAATGTTCAAGTACCTTTTCTTCAGCCTTTGCTTCAGCCCTAATCTTACGCATGACACTCATTTCATTTAGTTTTTCCTTCACAGCTTGCATTTCCCCTAATATTTCGTAACCTTTTATTTCACAATGTTACGTAAAAGATATTAGAAGTTAATGTTCTTTATATATACATGATAAGGAACAAAACTATCTATATAATTATGGGTTCTCATTATCTCCATTTCTCTCTCTCTTTTCATGGTTCTTTCGGTGAGCAAGTGTCATCTTAAACTTATTAGTACAATTTTGTGGATCACCCTGAATGGAAGATAAGGTCATTTTATAGATTGGATTTTGTCATGACGATCTTGTGGATCATAGTAAACAAAACATCAACAATGTCCATATTTAGATAGTGTTTGATTCTAATCCATTAATTAATAGTAGTAGTAGTAAAATATTTATGGAGGCTTGATAATATGTTGTGGAGTAAAGGTACATTTAATCCTTATTTTCTTAGGAATAAAATTCCACACTTGCTTCCGTAAGAAAAATATATAAACCAACATTTATCTATCCGCTTCGATCTGAACTTATGAATAGTTTAATTAATTTGAACTTGTGTTGTTTCTCTTTTCCTTCTTACTTTTTTATCTCTTTTTCTTTCTTGCTTTTTTTTTTTTTTTTTTGGCTCTTTTTCCATATTTTAGTTCTCTTAAATTAAGTGACATTTAATATACAAAATGTGACCCATCAAATTAATGTTTAAGGATGTTATTATTTATTAGTGATATTACTTATGGTTACACATTGTGCTATTCACTACTCACTAGTTTTCACACATTGTTTAACTAATTTAATTAGAAAGTTTCCATTTCAAATGTGCATGTCAAGCTGACCATAATTGACATGATCATGTTAAACTCGTTATTATATTCACACGTATTATTATCAGATCTTGCATCATGTAATACCTTCCTAATATTACATTAGACTAATTAATTAAATATAAATGCATAAGATTCAATTTTAAATAGAAGTTAATTATTTTGATTTTAAAAATACGGTAATTTTTTGTGATGCGAAATGAATCATCAAACATGAACAATTTAAAATAAAAACTTAAATATGTTTTTTTTCCTATAAAATAGTTTTAATTTAGTCTTTATAAAAATTTGAAATCATTATTTTTTTATTGTTATGTAACACTCATTAATTATCTATATATTTAACAAAAGGTCAAATGATTATCTTAAGTGACATTTACTAATGTCTATACTATTATGTCAACATATGACACCACTAATTTTTATTCTAGATTCTTAAAATAAACATTATTTATATATATCTTAAAATGAATGTTAAAGGATAAAAAATAATGATTTTAGGTCTTTGAGGATGAAAATTAAAGAAAAATATTTTATGAGGACTATAAAAAAAATTCATTAATTTTACTGGAAGTAAAAACAATGATTTCAAATTTTATAATGATAAAAAACAAAGAAAAGTTTTTACAAGGACTAAAATAAAAACTCTCCCATTTTATAGAAACTAAAAACATATTTAAGTCATAACTAAAATTTCTAAATAACTTCATGCATAACAAAAACAATCTATCACTCCTGAAGACAATACACCCCAACATCAAAATAATAATAATAATAATAATATCATATCATAAAATATTTCAAAAAGACCTCATACATGTCAAGGTAAAAAGGTGTGTCAATAATGAATTAAAATACATCAAATGGGAGAAAAGGCGTAGTTCTACTACAACAAAATTCTCCTATGTTGGCCATGAACACCTAACATTAAATACTACTACTAAGAGGCCTCAAATGGGTTCTTCTTCTCCAAGCTGGCAATGTGTATAGTTAAACGGTGACAAGGGCCCTCACATGTAGAAAGACATAACTTAGCAATCTTGAAATGTGTAGAAAAGTGTCCTTCACATCTCTTCTATTGATAGCTAAAACTCCTTATACGGGTTTAGTGAGAATGAGACGATGGGAACATCGATAAGGATATATGTGAATGTAACATCATTAGTATAATGGACTTGTTGACTATCAAAGTCAACACACCACACCTTATTCCTCCCCCACATATGTTTTTGCAAACTCAATAAAGAATGTGCCTATATGTTGTTTGTAACAAGCTAATATTGTTACAATGGAAATCATGCTACAAACTCAAGTCCTATGGATCCATTTATTTGAAAAGCCCTTAATTAGCTTTTTTTATGAAAATATATGTCTGATATTTTCGCGATCGACAGAGAATGATAAACACATTGATATACATACACTTTGGGTATACAGAATAACATCACACATAATTAACTGGAAATAAGTTCAAATAACGAATGTAATAGTTTGTGTCTTATGACACTTACATCCTATATTCAAAATAAAACAACATTATATCTTCAAAAAATGATGAGTACATAAACGAGGAGGGGGAAATACATAACTCATATACACCCCTAAGTTGGTCAAAATACTAAGAACTAGAACTACTAAGGAGGAGGAGTGGGATGAGATGTTTTCCCTTAGTGAAAATCTTCAGGATTGACTCTATGTTGGCAAGGTCAAGGTCTCAAGCAAGATAAATGATGACGATTTACGCTAGATAACTAGTCTTTGTCAAATGAGTGGGTTGACTCCATGTAGCTTGGATGGGTAGGTAGAAGTCCAAAGACGCATAGAATGTAATCGATATTAGAGTCGTGGCAACTGGTGTGTAGTATATCATCACATCGTCATGGTACCTAACAGTCTAAAGCTTCAAGTTAATCAGTTAGGCCCTCTTAGGCCCACTTTGGTTTCCATGAATTGTAGAGTGAAGAAGCCTAGATGGATGTGATTCAATGACATGCATGAACAAGTTTAGTTCCATGGTGGCCTCGACATATGCTCCCAACGAATGCATCATTCAAGGTCATCGCAGTCGCACATATGCGATAAAAACATAAGGGTAAGCTCACAAAAATAAAAATATTAAATCAACCATAGAAATATAATAAATATTCAAGTCCTCATAAGACACAAGCATTCATATAGATATATCCATTATAGATTCTCAATTAACATACTAGATCAATCCTACTCCAAGAAGACTCAAGCAATCGATCAAACACTTTCCCTTATGGTACACATGACAACTAAGTCATCACAACATAGCACATGCCAAAAACCATTGAGGGAAATGCCAAAAATATTTATCTACGAATGAGACAATTAGTTTGTTGAGATAGGTATACATGGGTAATGGTTCACCACAACACAAAGTTTGCAATAACCTTGGATCCTTATGAAAATCGTTTGTCTTCCTATCCCCAAGACCTAATTGCCATCACCTCTTATTCAGTACTAGGCTTAGAGGCTCAATCCATACATCCAATCAAGCTTATATGCCTACTTGCAACGCAGTTTATAACTATCGACCCTCATACTTAGTATGTCTCATCAATCAAAATCACATCATCAATAAAGATATCATACATAGTTCTAAAAAGAGATTATTTGACTTTTGTCACTTTTATTCATCTTTTGTATGAATTCGTAAATCCTTAAGGTTTTGATTGAAGTTTCCATCTTAGTGAAAATTTCTTGCCATAGGTCCCTAATGACATATCAAAGGAACTAACTTACTAGGGTTTTCCAAAGAAAGGACTTAACAAAGGGATTTTCATTCTTTGTTCTCTCCCAATGAATCACCTATAGTTTTCTCCTTATGTCATGCATTTTCGCTCAACAAAAGGTCACTCTCACACAACAAACCCTCCTTAGAAAAGGTTTGAATTCTTCAAAGTTGACTTACTCGCTTAATGAATCACTTGGTTCGCTTGGTGAATCCTTAGTTTTACTTACCCAATGAAGGAATTTCCCTTACTCAGCGAGAGGGACTATACAAAGCCCTACTTTAGCATTCAATAACCCAAAACTTAAGAATTTGCTTGTCCTCAAACAATCACTATGGCATTAACAATTATTATAGAATCCACTGAATACAAGCCTAAGAACAAGTCCAATTAAAGTTTAGTTCTCCCAATGAATACAAATAGTTTATCACAAGCAAATAGGAAACCTTAAACAAGTCCAATTAAAGCTTAGTTCTCCATAATGAATGCTTACACTCACAAGATCACTCATCTTTCCACACTCAAGTGTTTATGGACTAGGAAATATCACAAATTTTCTCAACCAAAGTATCTTACCATAAGGTTGATAAGGATTCTTATCTCCACTAAAATATCCTAAGAACACAAATGAGTCACATGGTCATTCCCTATTGAACACTTCAACTTGGTCGTTGGTCTGGGGATGATAAGTGGTGGAAACTCTGTGCACTATCCCATATTTATTGAGAAAGGTTGCCATTGTGCGGTTGCAGAAGTGACTCCCTTGGTCACTGATCAGTGCTCTCGGCATACCAAACCTGCAAAAAATATTGGATTTGACAAAATCCATAACAACTTTAGCATCATTAGTTTTGGTGGCTTTAGCCTCCACCCATCTAGATACATAATCAACGA
The DNA here is from genome assembly GCA_025330945.1 of Mucuna pruriens. Lineage (NCBI taxonomy): Eukaryota > Viridiplantae > Streptophyta > Magnoliopsida > Fabales > Fabaceae > Mucuna > Mucuna pruriens. Next base: position 337,896 of record JAENHJ010000077.1, read on the forward strand.
CAAGTAGAATGTAAGAGTTTCTATGGATTTATGTGTCTATAATCCTCAAGATCGTATATGAGCAATCTCCATTAACCTTTCTACACTTATCCTAGACCAAATGCATGCTCAAGACAGTACATTATCATGAATGCATGACAATTAATAATATACATATATTATTACAACATAAGCATCCTAATATCACCACTTAGACCTTAACATGGTGAAACAACAACAACAATATTGCACCCTAGTCTTAAAACATCAAGTTGCAACCATAAGTTGACCATTAAGGATCTCTCAACAATTCTACTACACGAAGTGTAACTCTTCACAAGTTCTAAGCATACAAAAATACCTTAAATAAGGTAAGAGGAAATTCATTATGATTTTATACATTCTTTTATGTGTTTTAACTTTACACAATTAAATTATTATTTACACACAAAATGTGTGTTATTAAATCTTATGAATAATTTCTTTACATCTTTTCTTGAAATTATTAAATGAATTTTAAGAAGTTGAATTAAGTCTAGGTTTGAATTTGTATACTATTATTCTAGAATAATTTTAATTAAATTTTTCTATTTTCTAAAATATCCCTATATTCAATATTATTCATTTTACTTCAAAATTTTATTTATAATTATTCTTAAGTAAATTTTATTTGAGATTTTTATTAAAAAAAACTCACATTACCATTACTATTCAATAAGAATGATTATATTTAAATACTTGTATTTTAATATTTTATCACTATTAAAATATTTTAACTTTATTAAATACTTGGTCTTGACTTATTAATTTTTTAAAAGAAATTATTGTTTTAAATATTTGGTCTAACATAGTGGTCAAAGTAAAATTTCTTAAACTTAGGAGATTAAACTGAAACAAAAATTAAAATAAGGGAATAAAACTCTATTTTAACCTTTTATAATTATACTTTTATTAGACAAGATAATCAGTTTTAAATAAAATTGAAGTTTTTAGTTTTGTTTTATCAAACAATTTTTAATTTAAAAGGAGCTTTTAAATAAAAATAAATAAAAGAATGATAAAAAAAAATCCTCTACTTCTTTTTTTATATATATAAAATTAGGCTAAACATACCCATAATCTAATTTTAGAAAAAAAACTTTTTTTGGGAAGAAAAAACAACTAACTAGTCACTGAAAGACAAAGTAATAAATAAATAATCTAAACGTGTGAATTAATATTGAATTACAATATTATATTTATAATAAATAATACTATTTTATAACAATATTCTAAAAAAAAAATAAAAAACAATAATAAATAGATACTTCGGGCAAAGAAGAAACAACAAATAAATATATAAAATTAAATTCTAAAGCTAAAATAACTCAAAACTAATTTTGTAGCATAATAACGCTTTTTGTGTAATTTTTTTTTAAACTTTAATATCATGACATGTTAGCAGTTGAAACAATGAAAAAAAAAATAATAATATCACGCAAATGTCGAATTTCAACACTAGACAAATTTTTAAAAGAAGATAAAAAATAAATAAAATGACGAAGCAAACAAAAGAAAATAAATGAATTGAATAATAGTGAGAGGTATAACAAAAGATAAATAAAGTAAAATGAAAAGTAAAATAGGTATTCAAATTTGTAATTTCATACCTTTCAATTATTTTAGACATTAATGTCTGTGATTGAATCAAAATTGAAAGACGTAGTTTATAAAAAGAAATTGTCACAAGATTTGCCATTCATTAAATAGATTATTATACTATTTATAAAACATTTTTAAAAAGAAAATTTTGATGTTCAAATTACAAGCATAGTTAATCATAAAAAATATTTTATAAAATTTAATAGATTAATCACTGTATTATCTAAAATCAAATTCAATGTAAAATTTAATGATTTAATTAAAATATATACTCTATTATAATGATCTTAATTATCACAAATTACGTATTTTATTTTAATTAAAAAATAAGATAAAAAATTCAACGACAAAAAAAATAGTGTTATTATGTGTTATTTATCTAGGTGAATTTTTTTAGGATAATATAATTGACAATAGATATTAAACATTAGCCCATGTTACGAAAGAGTGATGGAGAAAAAATGAGTTGAAATCGTAACTTGCAAGAGTACAATATATATCTATAATAATATATAGGGATATTTTAGGTTATTTTTTACATTTTATTTTGACACTTTTATCTATCACTTTACTTACTCCTTTAAACTTATATTTAAAGTTTAAATATGTTATCAGTCCCGTAAAATAAATATTTTTTTATTTTAATTTCTATAAATTTTTTTTATCAATTTTTATTTCTTAAAATTTTAAATTTTTGTTTTTAATTTTTATTATTATATGATAGTTGTTAGTCACATGTACCTTTAAAGGAAGGTCAAATGATCATAATAGATTATACATTAGTATATGTAGTATCATGTTAACGTATGATATATTCAAAAAAAAATTAAATTCTTAAAATAAATATTATTTATTTATTTTAAAATTAAAAAAAATTAAAAATAGTTATTTCAAATTTTAGAGGAATAAAAATATTTTACATATATCAAAAGTAAAATTTACTCGAACCAAAAATAAGTAATTATAAATTTTTAAAAGATGAAAATTAATAAAAAATATTACAGATATTAAAATTAAAATTCATTTATTTTACATAAATTAAAAACATATTTAAGTAAATATTTAAAATTTCTGAAACAATTATAATGGAAATATTATATTTAAACTTCCTTCAACAATTATAATGGAAATATTCTTCAATTTTGGTGTCTATTTGTCTTATTTTTTATTTAATTTTTAAGTTTTTAAAAAAAATACAGAGCCTCTATAATTACCGTTTTTACAAATTCAGAGTCCATTTGGGCGCGAAGGTTTTTCCTATTCAACGCGGCGCGACCAAGGCAAGGAAGAAATCAAAACGAATCGCTTTTCTTTTCCAATAATACTTAAAAGGTAATTTCACTTCGTCTCATCTCAGGTTTTCCTTGTTCAATTCGAGTTTTGGATAGTTGAAGCAACGCTGATAATAGCTAAAGAAATTTGTTGATGAAGTGGACGAAGGAGACTGATTTATTTGTTGCAGAGAGAGAAAGAGAAAGAGAGAGAGAAGGTTTTTGCTAAAAGTTTCTTCTGTTCTGTCTTTGTTTACCCCTTTTAATTGTATTTGATTCAATTTTCTCATTTATGCTTCAAATGTCTTTCTTCAGTTCACTTGGTCCTTAAACTATTTGAGAATTTTCAAGCAGGTCCCTAAACTAAAAAAAGTGTTTAATTTGGTTGTTAAATTAAAAAAACAGGTCTTTGAGATTAGTTTATAGTGGTTTGAAACAGCAAAATAATGACAATTTATGGCAGTTTTGAAACCCTAGAAAATTACATTTTTTTTACATGATCAAGGTCTCAATTAAAAAAATAGTTTGTGAACCTACTTGAAAATTCACAAATAATTTAGGGACTAATTGACTAATTTAACCTTTTTCTTCTGATAAGCTTCAATTGTTAAAGCCAAGATAATATTTATAGAGACATCGAAAGCATAAAACTGCTATACATTAGAGCTATGCAGTGTTTCTGTAACAAATTGTTAGAAGCATCTATACTATAATATAGATGTAAACTTGTGTTTTTTCTTACCCTAACTTCTGATATAGTGTAGTATGTGAAGAATGCTTCATTTGTTTTCCTAACTAAAGCTTCGTACTTAGTGAGAGGGAGAAATGGAATCACCGCTGCCAGGTTCAAGAGGGGCAGAAGTACTTAAACATATATCTCCTGGGTCATCAATTTCTGTTACATATCACCCATTATTTGGACCTAATGATGACCTCCTCCTTCTAGAGCTTGATGAGAAACTTCTCCCAGATGTTCTTCATGAAAGGTATGCATTGACCAACTATCAGTTGCTTGTAACTCTGTCCCTGCCCTCAGCTTCCTCAATTTGTATTTTTAACTTTAACATGATTTCTATTCTGTTCCAGGGTGGTCTTGAGAGGAAAGCCTGACGAAGATGCAGTTCTTTGTACTCAATCCAAAACATATGCTATGAAGTTTGTTGGAACTTCCAATTCTGTTCTGCTTGTACCACCAGCAAATCATTCAGAATTTTGTGAAAATCCACAAAAGAATGATAGTAATAATGATGAAGAGAAAGTTGTTGCACCAGTGATCAAAGTTGTATCTGGTAGTATGGAGCTTATTGAGGCAGCCCCCAGACTTGATAAACTCAAATCACTTCTGGCAGAAAAGCCTTACAATTTTGAGGAGTATGACATGGAAAATTTAGAAGAGAATCAGGAATGTAGAATAGGATTATATAACTGGAATGATCTTATAGACAATATTCAAGCTAGTGATGAGGAGTTAATGTCTGGACTGCAGGCTCTTTCAGCATTGGAGATTAATGGGTATTGGAGATTAGTAGATGGGAGTTGCATGGACATGATTCTGGGAATGCTTTTGAAAAATTCAGTGTTGAATGACTGGTCACTTAATGCTTTAAATGAAGATGAAGTTGTGAGTACATTGGAATCAGATGGATTTCTTGGGGTGCTTGCAAGGCATTGTTTGCATGTATATGGCAAGAAAGTAAATGAGGGCATGCATAGCGGTGTCTGGAAGTTGGATGAGAAGCGAGTATGCATACATTTTGCAAGAGAAATCCTGAAAGGGGGCAAGAGGAAGTTAGAGAGTTTCATGGATGAATGGAGGCAGAAGATTCCAGATGGAATGCAGCCCAATTTTGATTATGTGGAAGGAGAGATATTAACAGAGAGAATTGGAGTTGAGACATGGGTTCGTGCCTTCAGTGTTGCATCTTTGCCTTCCACTCCAGCTGAGCGTTTCTCCATTCTTTTCAGAGAGAGGCCAAAATGGGAATGGAAAGATCTGCAGCCCTATATCAGGTGGACGTCTCGTAATTATTTTTACCTTAAAATATATCATCTGTTTTTTTACATTTGAATTAACTCCTTTTGGAATGTTTCAGAGATCTGAATGTACCAGGTCTTTCTTCAGAAGGTTTGCTACTCAAATACACTCGAAGGGCACAGCCATCACCTGATACAGAACCAGTTTTCAGTGCAAGATAGTATGTACTTGTGTATCTTCCACAGTCCTTATTGCCTTCCCCTTCACTTCAGATTGACCATGTCTAGTACTTCTATATAAAAATTTAGAATTATCTTTTATTTCTGCTGTTTACAGTTATTTACATGCATATTTCATATATATATATATATGTGTGTGTAAAATCAAGATTTGTTACAATACTTTACTATTTAAGACATGCTTGGCAGAAATAACTTGTGATGATAAGCTTTGTGTCTTCCCTTCCATGTTTGGAAATTACTTATCGCATTTAAAATGTGATGAGTAGATCTACCAAAATCCTGGGACTAATTTACATGGCACCAAAATACTGTCACTAACAAGCTTTAGTAACAGAAATGGATTGTCTCCCCCCCTTGCCTGATAAATAATTGATGCTCTATAACGTGCACTCTATTAATACTAAACAATAACTCATATAAAAACATAACTGTCTCATACATAAATTATAACTGCTTTTATTTTTCTGACATAAACCTTCAATGGCCTATCACTCTACTTTAGAAATATCTTAAACTTTTGCAATTAATGATTTACCTAGCCCTAAGATTAACTTTAACATGCCTTTAGACTAATAGAAATTGAAGTTACTAATTGCCATTTGTCAGAATTCATCTCTGACTAGACCATGTTCTAATGTCGGATTCTATGGATTTGAGTTAATGTGGGTTCTTGTCATGCTTTTGCAGTATCATATCATGGAAAATTAACTGTCTTGTTCATGGATTGAAAAGTCAATTATATTTGAGAAGTCAAGATATATTGATCCAATAGAACTGGACACTGTCACTGTAATGCATATAGATGAGCACATAAATTAACTTAGGTGCAAGTCTTTGGTTAAGATACATGTTTAATCTATGAATGCAAATAATTGTTTCTGGTTATCCTTATTGCATTTAAGTTGTCTAGTCTTGATTTTGATGTACATATCCGATTACAGTAATTTGTGATGGCTTGGTCTAATTTTTGTCATCTATTATTAGGACAAGCAAAGAGCTTCCGCATATGCTGTAACCGTGTGAGTTGAAAAAACATAACATGCTTTTGTAATCAAAAGCAGAATTACAATCGAAAGCTTACATTATACCCATTAGTTAGAACTCTTTGTGCTCGGTTCTGCATCTCAAGATATTCGTTCGGTCATCGAGATTTGGTGGGACAGGCGCACATAGTGATGCTTATTCAGGATTTTCAGATCCTAAAGACAATCAGAGGTGGGAATTGGTTTAAGTGATAGTCACTTCTTCCTTTCTTCTACGACTTATGCCTGTTGTATTTTAAAATCTTTTGGACTAATAGAAATCCAATGTGTTTGATCTTATTGTGTCCCTTTACGAATTAAATGTGATATTTGAGGCTTCATGATCAAATGCACTTTGAAGACTGTGCAGCTTATTAAGTTCTATTTTATTGAATAGAGTTAGCTATGTTAAAGCAATTGTGGTATAATGGTATAAGCCTCGTTCAAATAATCAATTGGGGACACAATTTTGCTATAATATTTATAAACCATTGGTTTGTATATATACATGGTAGTGTGATTCTGATGAAGCATTTTAGTTGATATTGATAGCTCCTGCCTCTATTAGGTGGTTAAGTTTTACTCATATCATTGTTATATTTTTTATATATCATTGTTATATTTTTTATCCGATGTAGTTTTGATATTTTTCATTGTATTTTTCTTTTGATTTGATTTTCATCTGCACTACACATCCTAAGCTGAAAGCGTTGTGTGCATTTTCTATTCTCTATATGTCATAATAAATATTTTTGGTGCTATCAATAACAATTTTACTCTTATAATTTTCTTTTCATCTTTTTTTCTTGAGCCATGTTTCTTAAATTACATAAATTCAATTAATTAAATTTTATAAAATTTTTCTTATAATTATGATCAATCTAGTTAATCACGCTGCATAAAACAGGATGTTGATTACACTCTTCAATGCAAGTTTCTCAAGCAACCTATATTGAGGAACAAAGCCCCTTTTTCTCAAGCAATCACCTAACAAAGGGGAATCATTCTGTTTGTGGCTAGTTCATATTAGTTGATAATTGATTAATTGGCTACAGCCCTTTCAAAAGAAAAATGCAAGCAAATATATATATCTACTTGTTACTATATTTACAAGCTATTTTGGTACATGTGTAGAAATCAACATGACCTGTACAAGAGCATCGGTCAACATATTAGTTAATATATGAAATAAATTTAGGAAATTTTATAAAAATTGTGATAAAAATTATGTTACTTTTAACCAGAATAAGGAAACATAGGCTTAGTTTGTTTATTATTTTCATTTTTTTTAATTTTATTTGTCACCATAGCATGTTTGAAAGTGTTTTTTTTTTTAAATAAGAACATACAATGATGGCAACACTAAGACAACCCTAGTGGTTTGCATGTTTGAAAGTGTTGGTCTTGTGAACATTTTTGTTTTCTAAACAAAATGTCTCTTGAGCGCTTGAACAAAAGGAATACAAACACATCTTCTAATTGTTTCTTTTTTTCAGTTTATAAAACATTTATTTTGAAAACAATTTTCAAAATTTAATAGCGTTTGGATGAAAATTGATTATTAAGTACTATAGAATTATTTTAGAAAATAATTTTAAAAATAAAAAAGCGAGAAGTAAATCAAAGAAGTCGAAGTATGAGAAAAGAAAATGGAGAGGGTGAAATAATCTTCTATAATATGGATGAGTGGAAATAAAGGAAAATAAGAATTAAAGTTGTGGGACCCACGACAAAAAAAAACATAATAAGGCTTATTCATTTCTTCCTTTATACATGTTGCTATTATGGTAGTGAGGAGAATTTTTCTTATTGCTGGGCTTCTTTCTCTTTTCATACTTCTACCTAATAATGAATGAAATATCTTTTAAAAGGTATAATAATAATAGTATTAGGAGCTACTTTACTTATTGTTCAATTAAATTTAGAAATTTTAATTATATTTAATAAAAAAATTTAAATATATTTTAGGTTCTTGAAAAATGACTTTGTCTGATTTTAATATTTACATTTTTTTGTCCTTTTTAGATAGACATTTTATTTATGTCATTTTTTAGTCTTTATCACTAAGTTTAATACTTACTAAAAAAATAAATAATATTAATTAAGATAATTAAGGTAATAAATAATATTTTAAATTAAGATAATTGAATTATTTCTAGATGTTTAATTTAATTAATTAATGTATTTGTTATTTATATAAAATTTACCTTTATAATTATTTTATATATTATAAACAATGATTTTAATTTTTTAATTTATTTTTCAATTCATAGATATACCTTTAATATTGTATTTTTAAAAAAATATATAATATAATTAAAATAATCAAAAGTCAAGTGATCATATCAAGTAACACCTATTAGTATTTGCATTGCTATGTCATTATGTGACATTTTGAAATTTTTTCTAAATCCTTAAAATAAATGTTATATACTTAAAAATGAATGTTGAAGATAAAAAATAACAATTTTAAATTTTAGAATGGTAAAAATTAAAAAAAAATATTTTACAAGGACTAAAATAAAAATTCACTCATTTTATAAAGATAAAAAAAAATGATTTCAAAATTTATAAAGATGAAAAACAAAAATAATATAGGGACCAAAATCAAAATGAACTATTTTTACTTTTGCAATATCTTGAATTAATAAAATATTATAATTTTTTGAAATTAATTTATAAATCTGAAGGTAAACTTTTTTGAAATTATGTTACTAAATTTCCTTTTAATTTATGGAGAATTTTCAAATAAGTTTATAGGAAATTGTTTTCTATAATAAATATATATCTCTAAGTAATTTTGGGAATTACATTATAACAAAAATTACATTGTTACAGAAATTGCTTTCCAAGATATGTATATATTTGTTCAATTTTTTTTTCAGCAGAAAATATCACAAGTTGAATTGTATCTTAAAAATTAATGTCCATCATGTTAAAAAAATAATAATATTATAAAAATCAATGTTTATGGCATGTTAAGATAATAAATATTATCTTATTATATAAATTATAAATTATCATATGAAAAATATATTTTAACATATTATTTCATTTCTAGTATTCAAGGTAAAAATGAAACTATAGTAAAAATCTATTAATTTTTATATATAAAAAAAATATGAGAGAAAATAGATATAATTTAAAGAATAAAAAATATATAAAATATAAAAATAATGTATATAAATAGAATTTAAAGAAGTAAGAAAATAAAATATAAAAATAAGATTTAAATAATAATAAAGATGAGATTTAAAATATAATTTATATTATTTTGATATAAAAAATATAAAAAAAGGAAAAAATATCATAAATCCATTGAATTGACGGTAAAAGGACAATAGGCAGTGTTGTTGAGGCGGGAAAAAGGCAAGCATATAAAAATGTGGCTTTGCGCGGGGTGATGATAGAGAAACCCTACCTTGTTCTTCTTCTTGTTGTGAGAGTAATCGGATATGGCTCCGAAGAAGAAGAAGCTGAATCTACAACCTTCCAAGTTCGGCATCCAGCATTTCTTCGACCGCGCCTCGCAGAAGCAGCACCTGCAACCCAACACCGACACCATCTCCAACACCAACGATGCTGCAGAATCTACTAACCAGGTGTCTCCGCAAACGCGCTTCAAATTCTCACCTGGCATGGTAATAATAATAATCAATCAATCAATTGCAATTTGTGCCTTCTTTTGAAACTAACTCAAACGATGCCTGCAGTTGGTGCGGCAGAGCCAGGACGACGCCGTCGACGAGGTCACCTGGAAGATATCTCCCGTCAATGAGAGGCTCCAGGCAGTTTCCAAGCACACGCCCGAAGTAATCAAAGCCTTGGCCGCCTCTTCCAAAATCAACCTGTCGCCGATTCGCCGCCACGCCGGCGAGGAGGCAAGAACCTTTTTCTCTCTTTTTCTTCAATTTGGTACTTGTTGATGCGAGTGAATTAACGACATTGATTGCGGTGCAGACTTGTCTAGATAAGGCTACTTCGCCAACTCCAAAGGCTTCTCTGGTGCGGTCCAGCTTCAAAAGGATCAACTCGGCGCGTGAATTGACTGGACAGAGTCCCTTCAGAACTCCCCCGTCTTTGTCTCATTGCTCCGACAAGGTACATAAATGACAGCTTAAATGTTCCTTTTCCTTGGTTGACGACTAAACCATCAATTTCGTCTCCAAACTATTACACTCATCCTGAATAGTCCTTAAAGTAATAAAACTATATAAGTAATCCCCGAGTGTTGAATATCTATTGGTTTAGTCCCTAAGTTGATATACTTTACTAATGTTTGACTACTTTGAAGAGTAATTCAATACTTGGAGGACTAGGTAGGGTCTATTTGGATAAACTTATCTATGAACACTTATAGGAGAGGAAAATAAAAAGAAAAAAAATGAAATAAACTTTTCCATAAGCTAAAATTAGCTTATGCATAAGTTAAAGATCAATTTTTGGAGAAGCTAATATGAAAGAGCCTCTACAAATTAGCTTATGCAGAAATTATTTTATTTTTTCTTTCTTTAAGTGCTTATAGAGAAGTTTATCTAAATAATTTCTTAGCATGATTTCTGATACTTGAAGGATTACTTATATAGTTTATTTACTTTAGGACAGTTTAGGAGAGAGAATAATATTCTAGGGATGAAATTCATGGTTTACTCCTTGATTGACCTCTTGGAAATTTGTTTATCCTATTCGTATATCAAATGGCTAGTTTGAGTTTCTTATTTGTTGTTACTTGTAGGTGCAGCTTGCCAAGGATATTGATCGCAGCACACCATGTGACCAGTTTTTTTTAAGACCGAATAAAAAGGTTATGTTCTGTGTCATATTCCTTTTGGTGAAGTAGATAAGAAAGAAACTTTTGGATTGAGAAGGAGAGAAAAATGGTTTAACTTTGGAATAAAAATGAACATGATTGAAGTTTTAACACGACTGAAACATAATTCTGAAGGATGGTATCCCAAACCATTAGGCATGATTAAAACCATGCTTAGAGTTAGAGAGGAAAAAAGCCAGCATAAGTTACTTCAGCACATTTTGATGCATTATCATTCATAAGATTTAACTTGTCAAACCTTGTGCTGCTAAAGTTGTACAAAAAGCTACTATCTTTTATCACTAGACACCGGTCAATGAAAACTAGTTTAATAAAATTTGTTTCCCTTACTTCTATGGAAAGGATCCCTCTGAAGTGTGAACCATTGTCACACTTTATTAATATGAATATTTATTTCTATAGGCATTACTTGAACTGTTAGATCAAGTTGAAGATGCCATTGCTGTTGACGATGCTACAGTTTGTAATAACAAAACTTATTCCTTTAAACCTCAAGATCAAATTGCTAATGAGCTCCCTGTCAGAGTCAACCCTGCAGTAGAAAGGACCAAACCACATATACCCGAAGAGGTCGCTGATGTCTTCTCCAATTCTAATTATTTGGTTTTGGAGGTATGATTTTGGAATTACGTTGTGTTTTAGTGGTTCTTTGGTTCACAAAAAATGAATTCTCGTAGGCTTATTACTCCTTGCTTTCTAATTTAGGTATCTGAAAAGCTTAGGTCTGCTGATTCATTTGCTGCTCAAAGCTCATACAAGGTCTTGTAAGGCTCATTGCTAAAACTTCTTACTGCTTCTAAGAATCTGACAAATGATATAGTTGATCTACTGCTTTCCAGGTGCTTCGTTTGCTAAATGAACAAACTGGGGAAGAGCGGGCTGTAAACTTACAGGATGAGTGGTAAGCTGGTGTGCTCTAGTGACTCAGGCTTATACCGTTGTCCTATCTGGCCTTTCAATCCTATATATTTTGTATAGTAAACATTTTATGTTATTTTTGTAATGGAATAGTAGTTGACACAGTTATTGTGGTTATTGTTCTCTGTTTTATTTGTAGTTATGCTACTTAGTGCATGTTTGATATAGATTGTTTTTGGGGAAATAATCACTTTTTTTTTTTCAAAAATTTTCTCATGAAGTTGACAAAAATAAGCATTTATTCTTTCAAAAGAAGTTGAATCAAACATGCACTTATACTACGGTTGCATTCATTCTCCTTTTATTATAAAATACACAGTTGTCAGGTGCTAGCTTGCTTGACTCCAATTCAAAGTAATTCGTTTTATCTCTTGATCCTTTCTCTACATTTATTTGCATAGTATCTATCCATTGTAAAGGAGAGTAGCTCCTAATTTAATTTACCCCAAAGTAACTCTCAGTATCTCTGACCAATGGGGAATGGGGATTTCATTTCACTGCTTTTCACAGTAGCTTGTTTCTCTTTGTTTTCTCGTGCCTCTCTCCATCTCACAATCCAGTCTTCTTTTATCATTGCATGTCTTGGGATCTACTCTACTTCAGACTATCCTGATTTGTAACATCCTGACATTGTATTGTCTCCATTTGCTCCCATGTGCTTACCACTGTCATTGCATTGTCCCAAGTGATATATGGAACAATATTGACCACAAGCTACAACTGATTTTCTCCCTTATCAGAGTTATTATGAACTCTTGGCTAAGACTATCATAATGATAGTCAATGGTAGTGCAAGCTTAGAAGAGTTGATGTTGTAACCCTTTAATGCTCTTCCATGAGTATTTGGGAGTGAGGATGGAGCTCTGCTCCAATTTATCTGGTCTGCTGTGATAACAGCTGCACTGGCCACTATTGAGTGTTGACTATCCTGCTAAACTTATAGAGGTTGATTGTTGTTTCATTCAGGAGATGATATTATCAGGATGCTTTGCTATTTATTTTGTCAATTCTAATAACCAACTATCAGATGTATTTGTTAAGGCTCTCTGTGGTACTTGGGTTGGGTACATTTTTCACAGGCTTGGTGCATATCTGTATGCTCTAGGTTGAGGGGGAAAATATGAATTTGTAGTTGTCGTAATTATTGTAGTTATTGTATATAGCTGTTTTACCACTGTCAAGCTGTGCACAGCATCATTTTTATACAAGTACCAATGCAATAGAATTAAGGCACACTTATGTGAGTCCATTTCACAGTAATCAGGTTTTCTCTATTAATTCTTTGTTTCTCTAGTTTTACTGTTATTTACTCAACTTGTTATAATCATTCTTGTACAAGAATATTCAAATGTTTTTGAGTTCTCATTTTTGTATTTTGCTTCCTGTCAATTATTCTGTTTCTAACTAATATTTCTAGCATTACTAATTCCTTTTCTAAATCATCCCAGGTCTTATAGTGTAATTTCACCTGGAGACACTGTGCACGTAATCGGTCAATTCAATGAAGGGGGAAATTGTGATATTGATCATGATAATAACTTTTTGATTGTACACCCAGATATTCTTGTGTCTGGAACACGGGTAGTTATCTTTTTACTCTCTCAACTATAGTACATATTTCCATTTGTGACTTCAGGCTTCTACCTTTATTTATTATTGGAAATATAATATAGGTGATTTATCAAAAGTTTATTTATGAAAAAGTGATTTATACACTCATTATCCAACATTACTGATTACTTTGGACCTCTCGGGATGAACTTTGTGTTTATGACTGTTTGAGTGTTTACTTTGCTTGCCACAATGTTAAAAGGTTTATTTGTTTCTACTTTTTCTAACTGGGGAGCAGGGTTAGTTGTTTATTGCACTTGTTCCTGTGTTTTTCCAGACATTCAAAGATAGTGTTGGAAGTATATTGTATTGTTACCACATTTTCCACTTTGTAGTCTCTCTTTGCTTGTCTATTGATAACTTAAGCATGTTTTTGAAGGGAAAGAAGAAAATAATGTGATGTGTTATTTATTAAATAAATTGAAGATAGTGCATAGCTAAAAGGGAGTTGTGAGAACAATGTTTACATTTAACCTGCATGCCTACTAAATGTTTTAAATGTTCTTTTTCTACTCATCAATGCCTTAAAATTGGTGGTTGAAGCAGGTGTAATTCATATAGTCTTGTAAAATTCGATCAATTTATTTTCTAATTCAACTTAAGAAATTTGATCCTCTTTGCCATTCATGGCTCTGAAATGTAAGGAACAAGACTCTTTTCAGGCTGGATAGTCTGGTGAATGCCCTTATATACAGTTCAATGTATTCAATTATATATATTTATGTGTGCATCTACGTATGTTTATTTCTAATCAGAAGGTTTATTCCAGGTTGCTGCTAGTTTTAGTTGCCCAAGGAGAACTGTCTTAGATGAGAGGCTAAAATACAATGATTATTCAACTGCAGCATTAATTGGAACCATGCTGCACCAAATTTTTCAGGTCTCTATTATTCATCCTGTACCTCATAAGACAGTGTATAAATATATAATTTCTCATTCTGATGAATCAGACTTAAGATTCTTTTTTTTTTTTTTTCAAATTTTTTATTCTTCAATTTTCTCTTGTGGTGCTGTTTGGTTTGTTGGTACAGGCTGGGCTTACAAAAGACAATCCTACGGTAAATTTCATGGAAGATTATGCAGAAGTGGTATTACAGAGAAACATTGAAAGTTTGTATGCATGTGGAGGTGTGGTATTGTGTCTTTATATGTATGGCATTTATATTTATATGTACACACATCTCATTTAGAGTTTGGAACTTAACCAATTGAAGTTTTTCTCCAATATAACTTATTGAGTGTTGACTTTGGACCATTTCTTTTGCATATGTACATTGCAGTAAATGAAAATGATGTTCGCAAAACCTTGAGTGATGCTATCCCTAGAATATTAAGTTGGATCATGCAGTTCAAAAATAAGGAGGTACATCAAAATAGTTTATGCTTTTTTCTGAAACATTATTTATTATTATGTTAGATAGCTGTTAGTTATCAATATGTTATATTAGTTAGTTAGTTAGTTGGGGCTGGAATAATTAGAGAAACAAGGCATGTAATTTGGGAAGGTATCTTGTCATTTGGGAAAGAATTGGGGCCTTTGGACATTGGGAGGTGCAGACCCTTGAAGTTCTGCAAGTTAGGAAGTTCTCTTTTTTGTAATTTTGATCTAGTTTCTATCAATTGGTATCAGAGCCTTCCACCATGTCCTTCAGTTGCAAGTGGGCGACATGGGTGGTGATGTCGGCATTGCAGTGTTCGCCTAGACTGGTCAAAGGGCTAGTGCATAGCCAGCCCGCGTGGGTGCCAAGGCTGCAAAGCGTGGTGGGATGTTAGAATCTAATTGTAAGGTATGAGACTTGAGTTTCACATTGTAAGAATGAGATTCTAGTATGGGGTTTATAAGGCTTTGGGCTCTCCCACTGCAATAGCTAGCTTTTGTAGTGTGGTTCTCTCAAGGTTCTTGTCATATTATCCTGTGTAATAGAAGTGATTCCTTTTCTGTTGCCAAATGAAATTGATACTTTAAGGCCATATTTTCTCTTTCTACCTTTTCTAGAATATGTATTTTCAGATT
This sequence comes from Mucuna pruriens, assembly GCA_025330945.1. NCBI lineage: Eukaryota > Viridiplantae > Streptophyta > Magnoliopsida > Fabales > Fabaceae > Mucuna > Mucuna pruriens. The sequence continues at coordinate 353,400 of JAENHJ010000077.1, forward strand.
GAGGATTAGTAGCAATCTGATAGGAACCCCAAAATAATTAAAGTGTACGTAAGAAAAAAAAACAAAAGATGTGATGCAGGGGATCATGTCCAAGAGAGAGAAATGTAAGTAACTGCTGAGTTGGCATGGGGTGGGATCAGAGAGGGGATTCTGTTGGAATGGGTGTATCACCTGTTTAGGAGAGAGATGAGGGTAGACTGGAATTGGGTTGGAACTTTTGGGAGACTGGGCACTCTTGAATTGCCTAGAATATTTGGTTTCCTTTCTTTTTCTGTGTGCATTGTTCATATTCTCCATACTCAAGACTTGTTACTACCTTAGTACAGGCTTGAGAATAATACATACTACAGTTTATTTTCATTTCCTTTCTTGTTATTTTTCTGATACCTATCATTGTCGTCTCTTTGTACCTTTTCTAGAATATGTATTTTCAGATTGAGGATTATTAGCAATTTCGGTAGGTATAGCACTTGGGGATATAATTTAAATCATATCCTAGATATCATGCTAATTAGTTTTGTGGTGTTCAATGTTTGGGAATAATATTTATTCTATTGTTTGTTAGAAAGAAAGAGGGTAGAAGGTAAGCTTAGGTTGTTTTGACACTAGCTTTGATAGGATCTGATCCCTATCTAACAAAAAAGGGAAGGTTTTATTACTTTTTGAAGAAGGATGAAATATATTTCCAAAATGAATCAACTGAACAATGGCCTTGGAGCATACCCCAACAACTACAGAAGGAATCCGAGATGATAGAAAATATTAAACCTCTCATCACGCTCTAGTTCTTCTATTCTTTCCTATGGTGAAGTTTTTCCACCTAATCTTAAGATCATTCAAAATAGTAAAGAAAATGCTATAACAATTAGGAGTTTCATGCTGAAATATAACTACATTTTGAGCTTTCCACACAGCATAAATTGCTGCACAGAACACAGCTGCTCTCATCTGGAAAATATGTCTCTTTTTCTTTCTTCCATTCACCAAAACATGCGGCCATGTAAGAAATTGATATGTGCCAACATCAAAATGCACAGGACACATCATACCCTTCAATATATCAGCTGAAACAGAGCATTTGAAGAGGAGTTGGTTGTAGTTTTCAACATGGCTATAACAAAGGACACACATTTTCTGCAGACAAATTAAATCTCAACAACCTATCCTTGCTAGCAAGTCTATTATGAAAAACTAAGCTTTGAATGACAATTTGGGTAAAGTTGAAGAAACTTGTAATCTGAGAGAGAAGTGAGAGAGAAAGCTAGTATGAAAACTGAAACTGAATTATATTCATCTAAAATCTGAGTACAACTATCTGTCTAGATACCATGTTAAGTTTCTGATGTTTAGAGATGTAAATGAAACTAATAGATTTTTAACTGAATTTATCATTGAGTTAACCAACCGTACAAACAGATGAATCTCCTATATATATAGGAGACATACAGCTAAAGAGGCCCAAGGCCCATACAGAAGCAACTGATACAGACTAAACAAAAGAATGAAAATGCATGTAGTAAAGCTAACTGTAATACTCTAATAATACAGATTATAAAATACAAAAAGCAGCTTGCTAAGCCTAACTTGTCAATTAGTTACAACTAGAAACAGAATAGAGAGTTACTGATTGAAATTCATGTATATGGTATTCACTATCTAAAGCATACTCATTCCACACAATTTCAGTTCAAGGAACAATAGGAAAAAATGAATGAAATACAGAATACATAGCATTCTGCCTTCTTGAACCTGACAATCCATACACTGTCCAAATTAGACATACTGACCTGCTGAAGGAGCTCATCTCTGAAACACCTTTGGGATTTCTACCACCAAGAATTTACAGAGTTGGCTCTAACAGACCATATAGAGATGTTATGCAATCTGTACTCCCTTAACCATTTGCACCATGTAGAGTTTAAATCTAAATCAACATTAGAACTGAAAAGGGAGGTATTATATTACTATCAAAAGTGAAAAATTAGATAAATAATAAAAGCTGAAGCTCCTAGCTGGAGGAGAATCCCAGCCCAAGGCACAAGTCTGAGAAATAAGAAAAATCCTATGCTATGCTAGGTGATCCCTTTTCCATTTCTCTCTCCCCTAGCTATCCTCTCTGCTCTATCCATTTTCTCTTACTGTAGCTTCCCTCCACTAAAAATTCTATCCTTTCCTGTATGTATACTTGTAGGACATTGTTTTGTGCTTGGATGACCCCTCAAACTTTTCATAGAATGTATGTTGGCGAGGAGTTTGTATTGCAGGTTCTGTGTAGTTTTGGTTGGATAAGCATGTGCGTAGTTGTTGCTAAAATTCTCGACAATAAAATGTATAGCTGTTGTATCCCTAGTAAAAAGTGCTACCTGTTTTTTCTTTGATAATACTGGTTATATTGGTTCGAATTTTATTTGTATTAAAATATTTGTTAAATTCCATTTTATAACCAATTGGCATTAGGTGAAGTTGCTCAACAGATACATAAATCATACCCTAGCATTTGAGGCAAATGATGTGTGACTTTCCAACACCCCTTCCACATGTTCGCAAACCAAGCGATGCCCAATAGAAATTACGAAAATAGTGCAACTTTTCAACAATTCCATTGTAAAACCAATTGGCATGTGAAGTTGCTCAATAGATATAAAAGTTGTGTTAGAATACCTTTGCAGTATTGGCCCATAAGCCCATTAATATTGTCTTTTATATAATCCTTTTGTACTCTTTTTGATTATAATGAATCAATTCTTAGTCTTTTACATGGTATTTAGAGCCTAAGGGTTGTTTTTTTTTTGGTGGCTGTCCCATTTTCTGGCGAGCTGTTCTCCATCTTCGGTGGGTTGTCCTCCGCTATGCAGTGACTGTCACTGCCAGTACCACCGGATTTACCTCATTGTCGCTGGTAAAACTTACCCTTTTCCAACTCCATTAGAGTTGCCATGCACTGCCTCTCTCCGGTCATCTCTCTTAGCCTTTTCTCATATCTACTTCTCTCCAATGTGCGTTTGCTGCCATCATCACCACCATTGTACTTGTCTCTCTCCGACAAGTCTGACCCACTAGTCAGTTTTGCCGTCGCCACCGAAGCTACTGCACCAACTGTCAGAGCTTGATCTTTTCTGGCTATTTTTCACCTGCAGATTTCAGTGCTGCTGTTCTTTTCTCCTAATTCCTCCTTCGGCATCACCTCTTGGAGTTTTTCAGCCCCCTATTTGTCATCAACATGGCTAGTTCCTCTTTTAAGTCTGGGCCTTTTTCTACCTTCACTTCTATTCTTGCCATTGCAATAGAAAATTTATTGGGCTCCTCTAACTATGTTTCATGGTCCAAGGCAGTTGAGATGTGGTGTATTGGACAAGGATTGAAGAATCACCTATACACTAAGCTTGAAAATATGAAAGAAGATAGAGAAAATTGGGAAAGAAATGATGCTTTGTTTTGCACTTTATTATGACAATCTATTGATTCCTCTCTCCACAATATTTACACCAACTATGACACTTGTTATGGGTTGTGGACTCAAGCCAAACCTTTTACACTAATGATATTAAGTGTTTATTCTCTGTTATTGACAAGTTACTTAATCTTTGTCAACAAGACTTGAGTATTTTTGACTCTGTTGGTCAATGGTCCTACATCAAGGTTGAGTTCAATGCTCTCCTACCCATAGTGGTTAATCGTAGATAGCGGTGCGGCCGATCCCCGAACTGGGGTAGCAGGATAGCGGATAGCTAATAGCGAGATGGCCACTATTCTAATGTTATATATATATATTAAAAAATTATTAATATATATATGTAAAAGCTCAAAAACATAAATATTACTCAAAATTCATCGACTAACAACTATCATTAATAATAAAATTCATTTAAGGCTTAAAATTCAAATAGTAAACAAATAGTCAAATACAATAACTTCTTAAATTAGTAATCTTCTTCATCCTCTTCAATTTCCATGTCATTGTCTTCATCACTCCCATTACAACTAGAATTGTACTCTTCCTCCCCTTCATCTTGATTTGATTCATCTTTATTGGATATATTTTCTGTTTGCAGCTGTTTTTCTGATTGTTTTCTGCAGTAGTCTTTCTTCTCTCTGTATCCTTACTTTACTTGTAAGCATAACCTTACTGCGTATATGATGATGTAAGTTGCTGGGTTGTGTAAGCAAGGACCTAATATAAATAAAACTCAAAGTGTGTATCATGGATACCACTCAGTTCACTATAGTTTATCTGTTTAACTATCTTCATACTCTTCTTCAACAACTCCTTTTCCTTTTTCCTTCTTAGATGCAGATGCAACCACTGTACTTTGCATTTGTGTTTGCCTCCTAGTGTACATCAAAGGTTCAACAGTCTTAGTTGCACTAGCAACATCTCTCCAAGTCAAAATATCATCATCAAAAACCAATTCTTCTTTGGCATCTTCACCCTCTCCATCCAATTCTCCCACTATCCACTCATTGCTATCACCAATGTCCTTTAAAGCAATAAGATCAATAAGATCAATAAGATCACGACACTCATAGCGTTCATGAAGAGCTTGGTTATATTTAACATAAACCAAGTTTTGAAGCTTTTGGTCCTCGAGCCTGCTTCTTTCTTTGAATGAATCTATAATAATTTAACAAATTGTTACATTATGATTATATAAAATTTTAAACTCAAATTTTAAAATTTCACTTTCACATTAACTTACATGCTCAAAAGTATTCCAATTACGCTCGCATCCGGACGAGCTTTAATGACATTATTTTGCAAGTCTGGTGTATGTGCTCCATACATCTTCCACCACTCAGCTGTAATGGAATTCATATGCATTAGTATAAAATGATTACTTAAATTTGCAATTTGAAATGTAATCAAAATAAATATGCAAATTATAAGGAAACTTCCCCACTTACCAGGAGCCATCGTCGTTCTTTTCCTCGCTACTATAGGAAAAAACCAAACATACCTCCAACTCTTTTGTATATTGGCAACTCCTTGTGGATGTAGTCTATAAACTTGTCATTTTCACTGAGCTTGCCAATACATTCTAAAGGCCTTCCAACACTTCACAATCCATTTCAATGTTTGGATTGCTATAAAAGAACTCGTGATTTAGAAAATAACCAGCTACATGCAAAGGATGGTGAAGTTGGCAATCCCATCTTCTATCAATGATTGCAAAAACATCCTTATACTTATCTTCATTGCCATTAAAAGCTTTTTGAATCACCTCTTTGGCCCTATCCATTGCTTCATAAATATAACCCATTGCGGGTCTTTTTTCATTATCCACCAAGCTCAATACACAAACAATAGGGTCCATAGCCTTCACGGCATAGACAACATCATTCCAAAATGAGGGCATAAAAACAATGTCGGCTACTTTCTTCCCTTTGGGATCCTTAGCTGCCCTAGACTCCACCCATTCATCCAAAGTGAACATTCTTCTAAGATTGACTTTTTGCTTGTGCAATCTTTGCAACGTAAGAAAGGTGGTTGCGAATCTTGTAACTCCATGCCTCACTAATTTGGACTTGTTAGTGAACTTCCGCATGGTGTTCAAAGCCATTGAATGGTTGTAAATATAGCATACTAGCTTGATGCCTCTTTGTATAACCTTTTTTACTTTGGCAATCTTCCCAATATCTTCTAGCATCAAGTCTAGACAATGGGCAACACATGGAGTCCAAAATAATTTTGTTATTGTGACTTGTAAAAGTTTACCTAAAAATTTCAATTTAAATTACTCCCCTTGTCCATCACCACTTGAATGACATTTTTTTCTCCAATCTCCTCAACAAAGCTATTTAAAAGTTGATATACTTTGTCCCCAGTCTTCATAAATTCAGATGCATCAATACTTTTGACAAACATTGTTCCCATTGAATAATTTACCAAAAAATTAATCAATGTCTTATTCTTCCTATCAGTCCAACCATTTAACATGATTGAGCATCTATATTTCATTCATTTCTCCTCGTGACCCTTTAACATGTCTTTTGTATATTGTAACTCTTTTTTAAGAAGTGTAACTCTCAATTCATGATAGCTTGGAGACTTTAGATGAGGACCATAGTTTCCAACTGCCTCAATCATCAATTTAAAACTATTTGATCGGGCCACATTGAATGGAATTACATTCCTGTAAAAGAAATGAGCAACATATTGAATTTTCCTTGCTCTTGCGTCCTTCTGACAAGCATCATTTAGGCTTGTTTGTCTCGTGTTTTTTCCCAATTGGATGATTTCTTTAGGTCTTTTTGAAGAAATGCAAATCAAGGACCCTTAACATTGACATTTTTTTTCTTGGCAGCAATTGAAGTAACCTCTAATGATGATACTGTAAGCCTTTTTCCACTTTTAAGCCTTACAATCTCTTCCACTTCGTCTTCCTCATCTTCATCCTCTTGCACTCCCTCCATATATATTTCATTTTCTGCTTTTTTTGTTCAAAAGCTGCCTTCAATTTCAACCTAATGTCTTCCAGTATTTTTCTACAAGCATCCACACATTTCCTCTTATTCTGAGCTGATGTCTTTTGGCTCTAGTGATTCCTATTGTAGATGTTTTTAGACAAAAATCACGTGTTACACTCTTCCTGTTGTTTTTGTCCTTCAAGCTGTTCATGTCAATATTTTGACCAATGAGCCTGAACATTGCATTTGAAGATCCCGCTAATGGTATAGGTGTACCACTGCCACCAACAACAGTAGTGGTGGTGGTTTTTTTTTTCTGTTGATCATTGGTTGGTTGGGAACCAGATGCCATGATTGACGCCTTGAAGGTTCTGTTGGGCAGAATAAAGAAGGTACAAAAGTTAAGAGAAAAAAAATATATTATTGTTTTGTGAGCAAGAGAGAAAGAGGAACCCGAGAAGGAAAAGGGGTAGGCAGAAACAGAAAAAAAATAAACTAAAGGAAAAAAATTACTTAAAAGTCGGAGAAGACAAGTCGTTGGAGAAGAAAGCTGAAAACCGGAGGAGAAGAAGAAGAAAGCGGAGACAAAAAAAAATCAAAGAACAATCTGCTAAAAATGTAGGAAGGGGAAGAAGAAGCAAGTTGAAAACGCAAATATTTGAAATCCTAAAGGCCAAAACCCGAAAATACCCTCACTAATGTTTTAAACGTGAGGGTATTTTTAACTTTTCTCTGTCCAGAAACTCAAATGCAAGAGTGTTTAACGGAAGTGCCTGCGACAGCGAACCGCACCGCTACGTTATAGACGTTGGGCGTCTTTGCTGCTCCGCCCTGCTCTGCCACGATAGCGGCCGAAGCTTGACTACTTTGCTCCTACCAATAGGGGAAACCATTGTTGAAGACCTTGCCTAGAGAGATAAATTTTTTATAGTGTGCACTTTGGCTACTTTGGGTCCTAACCTTGCGTCTAAGGGATTAAATTCTTGTAGGTCCAAGTGTCCCTACTTTGGATGAGGTTTTCTATTGTCTTCTTCACGTAACCTCTATGCTTCCTTCTAGTTTTGTTACATTAGGGAGTTCAGCCTTGGTCTCGACCAATGCTCCACGGCCCCCATGAGAACAAGGTAGTGATCATCGTAGAAACAATAGGACATCTCATCCTAAATGCACTTATTGTCGTAGGTGGGGGCACACGAAGAAGTGCTTCAAGTTAGTTGTCTTCCACGAGCTAATGTTGCTGAGAGTGGGGACCCTCAAGTGCAACAGTCTGTTACTCTTACAAGGGTTGATTATGATCAATATTTGAGGTATCATGCATCCCAGCAGTCATCCTCATCCACTGCATCTGTTGCCTATTTTGGTAATTTCCTTTGCATGTGTCTCCCAGTCTTCTCTAGGATTGTAGGTCCTTGATTCTGGTTCCTCTAATCACTTCTCTAGTAATTCTTCTTTACTTCCTCACCCTACCTATTTCAACTCTTTGCCTACCATCATCTTAGCTAACGGTTCTAAGCAGACTCCTGCTGCATTTGGGGCAAAACTCTTGGCTTCTGTTCCTTTGGATTCTGTTCTGTATACTCCACTTATTAGTTTAATCTTGTTTCAGTTAGCTGCTTGACCCGTACCTTAAATTGTATTGTCACCTTTTCTCATAACTCTGTTGTAATTCAGGATCGAAGTACGGGACAAGTGATTGGCACAGGACATGAGTCATAGGGTTTATACCATCTTTCCTCTCCATCTGTTGCTTGTACTATTGCCTCATCTCCAATGCTACTCCACAATCACCTAGGGCATCCAAGCTTGTCTAAACTTCAGAAAACGGTTCTTGGTCTTTTGTTTTTGTTTAGTCTTAATTGTGAGTCATGTCAGCAAGGTAAACAGTCTAAAGAGTCTTTTTCTAAGCATGTCACTAATTGGGCTACTTTACCCTTTGCTTTAGTACATTTTGACATTTGGGGTCCTGGTCATGTTGTCTGTGTATCTCTGGATTTCAGTATTTTGTAACCTTTATTGATGACTATAATTGTTGTACTTGGTTATATTTAATGAAAAGTAGATCTGAAGTTTTATCTATATGTGAGAACTTTTGTGTTGAAATTAAAAATTAGTTCCACAGATATTCAAGTATTAAGGAGTGACAATGCATTGGGTACTTTTCCACAACCTCTACTCAATTCATTTCTTCTCATAGAATTATACATCAGTCTTCATGTGCTTACACACCCCAACAAATTGACTAGTTGAAGAAACATTTATTCCATCACTTTCAGACCAATGACTTGGGCTTACTCAAGTATTTTTTTGGGATTGAAGTGGCTCAATCTAATTGTGGTGTTGTTGTTTCTCAAAGAAAGTATGTGTTAGATATTTTTGAAGAAACTGACATGTTAGATTGCAAACCTGTTGACTCTCCTATGGATCGTAATGTTAAACTTCTTCCTGGTCAGGGGGAGCTATTGATAGATCTAGGAAGGTATTAGAGACTAGTTGGTAAGCTAAATTATCTTACTATCACTCATCCTGATATTTCTTTTGTTGTTTTAATGGTGAGTCAATTCCTTCAGATCTCTTGGTCAAGGTTTACTATATGACAATAAAGGTCACTCTTAGGTAGTTGGTTACCCAGATGCTAATTGGGCTAGATCTCCTTTTGAAAGGCGTTCTACCTTGGGGTATTGTGTTCTTGTAGGAGGTAATCTTGTCTCCTGGAAGAGTAGGATGCAAGAGGTTGTAGTTAGATTTAGTGTTGAAGCTAAGTATCGAGCTATGGCATTGGTCACATGTGAGCTTATTTGGATCAAGCAACTTATTCATGAATTAAAGTTTGCAGAGGTCTCTCAAATGAAGTTGTTTTGTGATAATTAGGCCGCACTTCACATTGCTTCTAACCCTGTTTTTCATGAGAGGACCAAACATATTAAATTTGATTATCATTTTATTAGAGAAAATGTTCTTTCTAGTTGTATTGTTACTAGTTACATTTGTTCTAGTGAACAACTAGTTGATATTTTCACTAAGTCTCTTAGGGGCTCTCGGATTGTATTTATTTGTAACAAGCTTGGTGTATATGATTTATATTCTCCAGCTTGAGGAGGAGTGTCAGAATACCTTTGTAGTATTGAGCTCATAAGCCCATTAACATATGTTGTCTTTTATATAATTCTTTTGTACTCAGTCTTTACCAGTTGTACCCTAGTAATTGAGGTAGACAATGGGGGACTTTTCAATACTATTTAATTTATACTGTTTTTTAAATTATTAAATATTGTGACTGATGACTTGGTGTTTTGACAGGAAAGAAAAGACCCCAATGTCAATTTTGGATTTGATAATGAGCCTAAGAATGTTGGCATATCTGAGGCAAGCTCCAATCTGTTCTCTTGTGTTTAACTATCTGATCTTTTACATACTATTATGGGAACATAGATATGTATCTTGTAGATGATGCACAATTGTAATAACTAAACAAGTTTTGGGGGTACACTTTAGCTTATAATGTTTATTTGTTTATTTGTTCACAAATATGCATCTGCCTTTTCAATTTGGTTATTGTTGAGCCTTTTCTCTCATATTTAATATAATTTTATCTCTTGTCTATGCTTGTATTTTATTTGAGCAGCCTTTGCTAATTTAAAGTGTGGATGTTTATAGTGTATTGCACATGTTTCATCCAAGATGTGCTCATATATGCTTGTTAGATTGTCCTCAATATTGTACATTTCTCACAAAATGAACATTATATATATTTTTAGATGCATTTTTTTTTATTAATGTTGTAGGTAATTGATATAGAAGAGATGGCATGGGCTCCAAAATATGGTTTGAAAGGGATGATTGATGCTTCGGTCAGGGTTAAAATTCAATCACAAAATGGTGAACTGGAGGAAAAGATCATGCCGGTAGAGTTCAAAACTGGAAAAACACCAAACAGCCAGGCAAGTTCTGGTCCTTACTTTTTATTCAACCATAAAAAAATGAGATCAAATAGATACTCCAACGAACACATTTAAAGCACTAGAAAGAAAAGGTTATATTAATACTAATTATTTGTGGTATTTTTCACTTACAACTCTTGCATTTCATATCTGCAGTCGTCAGTAGAACACAGTGCCCAAGTAATTTTGTACACTCTCCTGATGTCTGAAAGGTGCAAACTATTTATTTCTAACAGTATATTAAAGAAAATTTCTGAAACTTTTATTTATTATCCTGATTATGTGAATAGGTACCAGAAGACTGTTGATTCTGGTCTTCTATATTATCTCCAATCAGATTGGACACAGGTAAGATTTGTTGCTTTAAGTTATCAGTTTTTTCTGTTAAGAAAAGGAAATATTGTTTTATTTTTTATGTTCAAAGGGCATCATGGTTCAAAGATCTGATTCAACTGGGCTAATAATGCGCCGGAATGAACTAGCAAGTGATATTCTTAAGGCATTAACTTTGCAACAACTGCCTCCAATGTTACAGGTACGGGACTTTTCCATAATTTATATAATGTATTTTTAACTTCATCAGATTGGCATTACAAGCCTTCATTTTCTGATTGTAGAGTCCTAGCATTTGCAGAGGTTGTCGCCATCTTAATGTGTGTAGCATTTATCATAAGGTACTTCTTTACCTTGGGAAGTATAGAAATGGTTGCAAACAGTTATAACTGCTTTTGACCTGGACCCTGGTTTGGTTGTATCTGCTGATGATTTTAAGGTTCAAAATCATGATTTACTTAGATATGTTCTAAATGCATAGGACCATAGGTGACTAAGAAAAAAAAAAGTACATTTTGGCAATTGCATTTTTACTTCTATAATTAACAAACCATACTTTAAAATTACTATTAGTTTAACCAATTCAACTACTAACTAATGTCTATTGCTGCATTGTTTTTTTATGAAATCATTATTACTGAAAATAATATTTGTGTAATATAGTGCCATGTGACATGTCCGTAGACGTCACAGATTTGTTTGTGCATGTTATTCTTGTGTCACTTTACTGTAAAATGCTTTAGGCACATGGTGGAAGCACAGCGAGCAGTGGGTTAGGAGAAATTTTTGATTCTCTTACTAATCACATGACATCTTCGCATTCTAAGTTCCTCTGCCATTGGGATCGCTTGATTGACTTAGAAGCTAAAGAGACTGAGGTCAATTTTCAAAATCTGTGTTTTAGGTTTTCCCTCGAGATTTATTTTTAATTAATGTGATAGTTTAAAAAGTTTTCCTTTTTTTTTTCTCTCTCCCTTTACTGTTTCAGCTTTTAAAGAAACAGGTATGGCAATCACATAGTTTAAAGAGTCCAAACAGTGGTGGCCTTTCTTCTATTGTTCTTGATGCTTCACAAGGAATACCTCATCAGAAATCTCTCAAAGATAATAATTTCATTTATCGTTTCATACAACAAGATTCTTCTTCTAGCCTCTCTGGAGTTTCTGATGCCTCTACTAGTGCCTCTTTGAAAAATGATTTAGATTTCACAGTTCGAAGTGGAGATCATGTGGTATGAATAATTTCCTTTTACTATTTTTTGAAATAAGTGAATTTAGTTGTGATATCTACATGTTTGACAATATCAGGGTAAATTTTGGAATGTGGTGTGGAATGGACAACCCCTAAAATAGCTGTTGTAGTGAAGAATGCAGCATGCACAAAATTGAGTTCCTAATTCTGTTTAGGAAATAGGAAGAAAAGCAAGGGCCTATCCAAAATAAGTAGGTAATAGTTTATAGATATACAATATAGAATTAGAACCAAATAATAGAATGTAGAATTGGAACAAAAATGCATGTGTACAGAAATATGGGGTAAAGAGAATTACAAAGGAGACATTTGAACATGTTACCATTCAAAAAAAGGTATATATTAAGGATAGTGTATTAAGCACATGTTCTGTGTGCATGAGGTAATTATGTCCTTTGTATCCTGTACTGCATTGTACTACTAGCCTAGTTTTCCATATGTATAGAGTGAGAGACAGAGAAGAGAATTATGCTATTTTTATAATGTGGGTTTTGGCCTAACTTAACCTTACAAAATCGACTTGTAAGATGAGAGTTGCTTCTTACTTATATATTCTTTTCAAGCCATTTCACTAGTTTATGTGAGATTTTCAACACACTCTTCACTTCAAGGATTAGATATTTTGATGTGAAGTTTGCAGGACTGAACATCTGCGGGTGGTTCAATAACGGCTAGATAGTGAGTGGCTTGATAGGTCCAATAACAATTCCTAAGATAAACTCTGATACCATCTTACAATGTGGATTTGAACTTAATTCAACCTTAAAAAATTGGCTTGTAAGGTGAGGGTTGCCCTCTACTTATATACTCATTTAAGGTCATCTCACTATATGTAAAATCTCCAACAGCTAATGGGTTAATCGTATAACCTACGAAGTACATCTAGGTAAGCCCATATACTATTAGTCATAGATCAAATCGAATAGCGGTGTGTCACTACCAAACCCAAAAATGCTATAGTTGGATGATCATCTTTATCATTTAGTTTCCCACTTCTCCCATCAGCCACTCATTACAATCATGAATCATCAATATCATTTACGAGAATGGGATCAATCACATTGCAACTTTCATAATAGTCTTGTAGAAGACTTTTATTCCACTATGAATGATTGTTTGCATGTAAGAGATATAAATAGGGATTAGGTCAATAGTTGTACACTAATCTAGGCCCCAAAATTAGGAGATATTCTCCTTTAATTGGTAGCAAACTAAAAAACAAAATAATATCCTAGAGTTCCTAAAATAATGAAAAGAATATTCTCCTAGCTGTACAAATTAGACTCAATCAGACAATTCTATTTAATTGTTGTAAATCTGAACGAATCTCCTAAAGTTAAGGCTCTACCACCAACATTCCCCTTCAAGCTGGGTGATATAGGTCTATCATACCCTAATTAGCAATGTTCTCATAAGTGGGCCTTGGAAGAGCTTTAGTTAAAATGTCTGCAGTTTTGATGCATGAGGATACATGATCAAGAATAACAAGAATAATACTCCGTGGTCAATTTTTCTTTTATGAAATGTCAGTCAATCTCCTCATGCTTGGTTTTATCATGATGAACTGGGTTCTTGGCAATGCTTATGGCAGCTTTATTATCGCATAAAACTCCCGTAGTATTACTAGTGTAGTTTGTGGGAATTCTGGGTTTTTCACATATCCTTTTTAGCCAAATTCCTTCACAAATACCACGGGCCATTGCCCTAAATACGGCTTCAGCTTCTGCCTATGGTAGTTTTGACGGAAAAGCTTGCTGGAAAAGTATTCTGACAGCCAGTAGTGGCGACAGCTGGAGAGTGTCAGACAGAACTGTTCTTGGTACAATGGTGGTCCTAAGGAAGCAATGAAGGCTGCCAAAGAAAGGGAACTGCAGTTAAGGTGGCAAGGATTTGAATGCAGAATCAGAGCTCCTGATCCAGGGAGCTGCGAAACCAACTTGAAATGAAAGAGAAGAGAAAAATAAACTGAATTGTGTTCCACTTATCTTAGAATTTATAAAAGCTGTACAACATATAGACTCTTATAAAATCTACCCTAATTAAGGAAATAAAATCAGAAAATAAAATTGTACAGAATCAGCTCCTAATTATGATAAGGATTCTGTTACAGTAATAAAGGAAAGAAAAATAATATCTCCTTATTATGATATGACTTGATTATGCTAACAAAAGTATTTCAGGATTCCCAAGTCCTTTGTCTGAAATATGGTTTAGGGGAAAGTCTTCAATTTGCTAATTCCCTTGTCACTCCTCCCTATAATCACAATGTCTTCAACATACAGCATTAGCGAGATGCAACTATTATCTGCCTATTTGACAAATACTGATGGCCACTCTCCTTAACCTAAACTCCACAACCACTTTATTGGATCTCCCAAAGTAGGACCTTGGTGGTTAATCTTCTGGCCATGTAGAGGCTTCTTTAGTTGACTCACCTTGCCATACTCCCCTTGAGTGACAAAACTAGGTTGTCACTCCTTGTATTGCAAATCACCATGTAAAAAATCCTTCACTTAAGACAATCTAATGGAAATTTTAGTTGACTGAGCCCATAAGCTAGTCATGCAAGCAGTACTGAAGAGATATTATTGTTTCCTACCCATAAACTGGATATTTTAATAACTGCCTTTTGTAAAAGGGTTGTGTTATGCATCTTATTTTATTACTGATTCGTACTCTTATCTTTTAACTAATAGCTATTATTTTCTTTACTTTTTAGATACTGAGTAATCAATCTAGCCATCAAATTATTGCAAAAGGGGTGATATCTAATATTAGTCCGATCCATGTATCTGTGAGTATTATAATAATTTCTCCTTTTCTGTTTGATTCTGAATTTTACCATTTTATACCTTAAAGTAGCATTTTTACTTTGTATGCTTGTACTCACAACTTACAAGTGCATATATAGCCATTACCATCATAATCCTTGGTTGGACAGTTATATCTTGCAGAGTTGATAATTTCAAATTATTTACTTTGTAAAATTCCTCTAGGTTTCCTTTTCTAAGCGTTTACGAATTCCTGGGAGTTCTTCCACTGCACATGATCTCCTTCAGCAGGTTTGGAGAATTGACAAGGATGAAACTGTCACTTCATTTGCAACTATGAGGTGCTTCTCTGACTACTGCTTCATTCAAAATTTAATTTGCCAAGTGTCCGATGGTATTAAAAGATTTTAATTATATGATTATTTTTGGCATTTTTTCTACAGGTTTAATCTTGTACAGCTTTTTCTAGAAAATGATCGAAGTGCTCATCTGCGGAGGATGATTGTTGACCTTGAGGTGAATTACTTGCTACATTTCTGTATGAATTACTTACATTTCTGTATGACTAACCAGGGTTTTAATTAACAAGCTATAGCAGTGTGGAGCAGCCCCTGCTGCTACAGGGGCTGGCATAGCAGAGTGGTTCAGTGTAGCGGACCAATTAGCAGGCGCTACAGCGGTGCTATGGGTTTATTCCAAAAAATCCCTCTTAACAGAGACAATAGAACTTTTTTGGAGCGCTATTTTTGGGATTTTATTTTCCAAAAATGAAATCTGTAGATGTAATAATAGTGAAAATGATAAAAAAACTTGGATTTAAAAGATAGTGATGATTGATGATCGATGATTCCTATCTAGGAAACTTGTATTTCACTTTTGTTGGTATTTACTTGTATGTTTTGTGAAAGACACCGATGACTTTTTATTGTTACTTACAAATGTCACTAACTTTGAGTAATTTTATTATTTTTGAGAATTTATATGTATATACTATATAGTATACATTATATAAACTTCATAAGAAATTTCAAAATCGTGGCTGTCCTGCTATACACTATTTAGCTATAGCGTTTTTGGGTCCAGCTGCTACGTGCTGTTCTCCAGGATTTAAAACATTGTGACTAACTACTTGCCCCATTTCTCTGTTCCAATGTCTTCCGGCTGTAGGCTCCTAGATTTGACAGTGGATCTATAGTTAGCCAGGATCCAGCAATATCCTATGTTTGGTCAGAGAAGAATTTGAATGATGACCAACGTAGAGCAATTCTCAAGGTTTGCATGAAGCTGTACTTTCTTGAATTTCTTTTCTAAATGTAGCGTGCAAGTTGCTTTAGTTTATCTTTAAAATGATTTTTCTTTGTGACTTTGCTTTGTTATTTTTCAGATACTTACGGCAAAAGATTATGCACTTATATTAGGGATGCCTGGAACAGGGAAAACGTCCACATTGGTCCATGCCGTGAAAGCCTTGCTGATTAGAGGGACATCCATTTTGTTAACCGCCTATACAAATTCTGCTGTTGATAATTTACTCATCAAATTAAAAGCACAGGTATCCATGTCAACATATTATAATGTCTTAATTTATTATATCATATTATTAAATATGACTACATGTTGCTGGAAAAGAATGCATGCCATTCATTTAAATTGTCCTCTCTCAACTATTCTCCATAGTCCAGAGGTCTGAAGAAGATATGATTGATTGAAATAATATGAATTATTTATTTAAATTGTCCTATGTCAACTACATGTCTGCTACGTCCCTTTCTTCATCTAGGACTTCTACTGTGTCTCTACCTGACATCTTCCATTGTGTCTTTGCCCTGTGTTTTCCACCTGTCCCTGTGTTTTATTCCAGTTTCACCTACCACCATGCTTTCTAGCTTGTACTTTGGTGAACTGTGAAGGCTTATCCTTTAGTGATTCACAGCTTACTTCTGTTTTATTTGCTCTTTTTTATTTCATTATTATTTGCCCTTTCCCATATTAAATCTCAGCATGGCAGCTTGGACTAAATTGATTTGATCGATGTCCTGCACGGTGTACTAAATTATCTTTTACTGATGCATGCCTCTGTTATCTAAATGACTATGATATATTGTTTCTTTATATTCTTAGATTTCTACTTTTTAGATTTCATATGGCATGTCATTATAATGTAAATGGATGTAGGGGATTGATTTTGTACGAATTGGAAGGCATGAAGTTGTGAATGAGGAGGTCAGAGGACACTGCCTCTCAGGTTTGCCAATTTATTGCTTGTATGACCCTCAAGTTATAATAAGATTTGTTATAAATCTTTTGACAATAGTTTCTATTTCAGCAACGAATGCACAAGGTGTTGAAGATATCAAAATAAGGTTGGAACAAGTCAAAGTTGTCGCAGTTACTTGTCTCGGCATTTCTAGTCCCTTGCTTGCCAATGTGAGGTTTGATGTATGCATTATGGATGAAGCTGGACAGACAACTCTACCAGTACGCTTCTTATTCCTTTTGTATATTTTACAGGGCACATGTGATACTTATTATTAGTGCTCAACTGCTCATTATTTACACAATATATATGAAACTGGAAATCAGAACTGAAAATCTTGTTACATTAACGTCAGAATTCACTCTTAGCTATTTATGTAATCTGATATCAATACAAAAAAGCACATGAATTTGTTAGGAATAAGGGGCTTATCACTGTAGTGTATTCCAGAAGGAATAGGAGGATAACTGATAGAAACCCAGTATCTTATGAGAAAGAATAAGGGATTTCTCCCCCTCGATACAATGTCTGACTTGCAGAACTTTGAGAGTCCGTACCTCCCAATGTCCAAAGGTCCCCAATTCTCTCACAATTGACAAGACTGATCTGTCTCTCCCCTTCCTACTTATTATAGGAAACATGTATTATTCAGTCTATCTAACTCACCAATGTAATTAACTAATCAGTAACTAACCTGCCACAACCAACTGTTAATAGGGGTTACCTAACAGTAACAAACCTGACTGACTCACAAGTTAAATTCGTTAGGAAGTTAGTTACATGAGTCAGTTAGGTAGTTAGGAGGAGTTATTTTGCTATAAATAGAAGTGTAGATACTGCAGAGGCATATTTTGGAAACTCATTGTTGTGGAGAGTGATGAGACTCAATTTTCAGTAAACCATTACATAATAGTTTTCTCTCTCTCTCCACCTGTGTACTACTGGTGTGCAATTTCCTTTTCTTTTTTTATGGATACCAGTTGCATGAGAATTTTGGTCAGTGAGTTTTGGTGTCTCAGATATTTAAGAAGCCAGACAGCCAAAATAATTGAAATTGTCCAAATCAAACGGAACATTTGAAAAGGATTATCTTGCTCAAAATGTTGATTTTTCTTTGAACACCTGGTCTTCCCTCTAGACATCACAGTTTGATCACTCCTAATATGATGATTATATAACACCGAGTGATCCTTGGCAATGGCAACAAATTTTGATGGTGTGCCAAGCTCAGCCAAAAAAAAAAATCAGATTCTAGTTACTTGCAGTACAAGGAACAACCAATGTCATATCTCAAGGGTCTTTATTGTGATTCAATCAAGTTAGGGAGCATTAGGAATGGGGTTTCTCAAGTTTCAGATCGCAAATAACATTTTAGTAGTAGATAAATTCGATTAACAAAATCAATCTGATATTGTGTTGGATCTATCATAGACCCCAAAATCAAACATCAAATCTTAATTGAATGGTTAAGATTGATCGATTTGAGATCTCTGCTTTGGATTGTTCAGTAGGCAGAGCAAGGCTTTGAGCTACAGTATTTATACTGTGCATACAAGTGTAAAGGGCAGATCTAACTAACTAGCCAGCTGTCCAATGACAGAAACTAATTGCTAACTAACTAATAAGTCTGAGAACTGACTCGAAACTAATGTACTTGAATTACACAGAGAAGTAGTTCTATTCTCACAAGAACTCAATTAACCTAGGAATGTTGTCAAATATCTTTTATGCAAGGCCTTGTGTCTGTATTCTCAGTGACAAATTAAGACTGATCCACCAAATACATGGATTTATTACTTATATATATAGAGAGACAGATATTCTATAAACCATTGTGTTTATTACTTTCACTGTATATATTCTTTCTTAGAAGATACCAGGTTTCTATCAGTTTCAAGTAGTTTCTGGTCATTGCTGTCAGTCCTCCACTGTTATGTCATCATTCCAGCAGGTTCAGACCTCCATTTTTCCATTTGTGATTGTTTCCGGCATCTTTTGTCACTGTTTTCCACTAACTGTTCACTTTTCTAGCGACTTTTTCTTTCCCAGGTAAACCAGCTTGGCCCCACAGCTTTCCCAAAAGATATGAGCCTGAGCTTGTGACTTCTACAAAAATTAGCCTAGCTCCATGCCTTGTATCATAAATATTTGTTGGCTCCACGGCAGTCCTTCTGAATCATCCTATTAACCATACCATTCTACAAATTATATTTTTGATTTTCTCTTTCCTAACAGGGTATATTTGTAACAAGCTTATAGTATAGTAAGCTTTAACTTGAGAGGGAGTGTGAGAAATATGAAAATACTTTTTTCATATCTTAAAATAACTTAGATTATCCTGTTTGATTAGCTTCCCTATTTCCTCATTTTTTTGTCGGTTACAAAATATTTCCTTATCTTACCATGATAAGTCTCTCTAATTAATTAAGATTTTGATTAGTATAAATAATGATTAATATAATACACCTCAATTACTATCAATTCGTGTTTCATTATCTTCTATCTCTTTTCCTCCCTATATACCTAAAACTCCAAAATTTCAATAGAAACAAAACATGGCAAAGGAAAAGTTAAGAAAAAGAAAACGATTGTTCATGTGTATGTAATTATATTGTAAATATTGCCATTGCAGGTGTCCTTGGGCCCTCTAACATTTGCTTCGATGTTTGTACTTGTTGGGGATCATTATCAATTGCCACCACTTGTCCAGGTATGCATCTAAATTATTTGTTCTCTCTTTGTTCAAAACTCGCTAATGTAATTTTATTTGAAATTTCTTATTTGATAATTCCTAGAGTGCAGAGGCCCGAGAGAATGGCATGGGGATAAGTTTGTTCCGTAGGCTCTCAGAAGCACATCCACAGGCTATTTTAGCTTTACAGAGTCAGGTATGTTATTGCTGCTAGATATTAGATTACAAACTTAGGTTTGATTCTTTTTGCCCCATTGTCTATAGGCTTCACTTACTTGGTTAAAATATATGCAGTATCGTATGTGTCAGGGCATTATGGACCTTTCAAATGCCTTGATATATGGTGACAGATTGAGATGTGGTTCATCTGAGGTAGCTAATGCAAAACTTGAGTTTTCAGGCTTAAACTGTGGTTTGCCTTGGCTAGAAGATGTAAGTCTTTTTTCGTCTGGATTCTCACTATCTTATATGTGGAGAATTTTGCATTTATTGCTTAATTTTATATATTCATAGGAGCTTGACCTCACTCGAGTATTATTATAATAGATAGTACTCCTTAAGGAAGGATTATTTCCTTTTTTGTCTGTGCTTGTTGCTATATTTCTTTTTATTAAGAGTAATTTGCTTCTTGCAATGTATCTCTATTCTAGGCATGTTATTAGCATTAGTCTATACAATGTAATTCACCTTGTACAATTAAAATTGAGCAATAATATTCAGAAATTCTTTTTCCATATTCTTTTTCTGCTGACATCAACATTCTTTTGTCAGTCTTAATATAGACTCTAGGTAGGGAAATTATGCTGAGCTGTATTTGTCAGTTTTAATATAGATACTGGATAGTCATACTGAATAATAAAGATGTTTATTCTAAGATTTCTTCATTTTAAGCGGGTAAACTAAATCTTTAAGGAAAAAAATTGTTAGTGTCACAGTTAATATTTATGCCAGGATAAGATAAAATTATATCTTTCAAGTAGAATTGAATCTTATCTCTTTTTTGTGTAAACATGCAGGTTTTGAATCCTCAAAGACCTGTGATATTTATTGATACTGGTTTGTAAATATCATTTTCCTTTGCATCCTTTATCCTAAAGTTCATGGTAAATGTGGTTGCTTATATATTTATTTATTTTTCCATGTTAGACAAGTTGCCTGCTTTAGAGGCAAGAGATAAGAAGATTGTAAATAACCCCATCGAAGCTCACATAATTGCTGAGGTAGGTCATTTTCAAGATGATACCTTTTTTTTTGGATAAGCAAGATGATACATTTTTCATATGAAGCTGCCCAAGCCTTGGTATGCTTGGCTGTTGAACCACGGGAGTTGATTGTACCGTGAAGGATTAATTTCTCCCAAAAATATCCATCCTTACCAAGTGCATTGATGGTTTGGATTAACAAAACAAAAATAATTAACCTTTACTTTATATCATGGTAACCAATTTATTATCCAAGTATGTTAACCAAACTAATAATGATTTAACTCAATGATTATGCTAGAGAGATAATAGCGACCCCCTTTTGTTTGAGTATCAATGGCTTATTATGTTTTTATATTTGGTTAAATTATCTTATTGCTTTCTCACTACTCTATGTTTGGTTAAAATACACTTGGACATTATATTGGTTGACCAAATTTTTTTTGCACCGTTTTCTTTTGGTTAATTGGAATCATCAATACACTTAAATATTTTGGGATGAAAATCATCCTTCTTGGTAAATATGTTGGTGACCATCTGTTAATGGAAACAGGTTGACATCCAAACCCCAAAGTCGAGTAATTTTGTGGGTTGACTTGACTGGCTTGGTCCTTTTTCCTTTTCTGACTAAAGATTCATGTCATTTGACTCTCATGCACATAAATCAGTTTTTCATTTATTTATATTGCAGGTTGCAAAAGGAATTGGTAAAAATGGAATCGGAAGTGAACACATTGGCATTATTACTCCCTACAATTCACAGGCAAACCTCATCCGGCAGCATACTGCTTGCATGACTTCCTTGGAGATACATACCATTGACAAATACCAGGTTAGGCCTTTTTGGACTTGTGAGCCTGTGTTACAAAAATTCAGTCCTCCTATATAATCTCATAGATATATCCTCTACGAGAGGCAATCATGTTTGAGCTGAGTCTAGTATTTAACATTTCACTAACATTTAAGGCATAATTTAGGTGTTCCCGTCTGTTCATTTCAATTAAATTTTATGTTCTCATTACACAGATAATGATCCTCATTCCTCATAAACTGCTATTCTGTTTTCCAGGGTAGAGATAAGGACTGTATGTTAGTATCTTTTGTAAGGTCTAGCGAAAACCCGACAAGTTGTGCTGCTTCTCTGCTTGGAGACTGGCACAGGATAAATGTGGCTCTTACTCGTGCTAAGGTACTTCTCTTATGCTCAAATACTTTCTACCTTTTCGTTCAAACAATTTTCACTATGCTTGATCATAATTAAGCTCCACCAGTCATGTTATCATTATTGAATAAATGCATATATAAAATGGATGAAAATGATTTTTTTTTGTCTGTTTTTGTTTAATATATAATTGTATATCATTCTAACTCTTGTCATGCTGAGAACTTTTGTAATTCAAACTCCTTAATTCAGAATTTGTAAAACTAGCATTTTTTTTTTTAAATTAGAGGCTTCGGACCCCATTATTATCTTTAGAAACACTTGATCTTTTAAAAAATGTTTTGTAAATAAGGTGAAATCTAAATAATCAATTGCTTTCTTATCAGTATGTAACTAATGAGGAAGTTATTCATAGATATTTATTGGGTTATCACAATCCAAGTACTTTTATTTATTTGGTTTTTATTTTTTTTTATCATAATTCAAGTACTAAATAGTGATTTGATTTATTACAGCGAGACCTGTTTACCTCTTAAAAAAAGAATCAAGTTTAATTATCTTAAAATAAATAGTATAATGAAAAAGAAATTCATTTAGTATAAGGCACTTCCTTGAGGAGTTTTAACAATTATCCAGTGTTGTGTTTCTCTAACAGTTGTCACAACCGTCTATTCTTTTTATACCCGAATATAGTTGGTAAAGATGTTTAATTTTTTTTGTCTCTTATAACTAGTTTTGCTTTGCTTTATGCTTACAGAGAAAATTGATCATGGTAGGGTCTCGGAGAACTCTATTAAAGGTTCCTTTACTGAAACTACTAATTAAGAAGGTTGAGGAGCAATCTGGAATTTTAACTGTGTCTAAGAAGGATATCTATCGAAAAGTTGAGCTCAAGAGATGTTCCCAATTGAGATGAATGAAAATTCTTTTACCCATATTTTGATGGGTTATTATATCATCATACAAATCGCATGTATGATGCGGTTCATTTAGAAATGTAAATCTATACTATATAAAAGGATTTTTTTCACTTTTCCAAAATTAATATTATTGGTTACTCATCGAGTAATGTAATGAAAAATGTAAAAAATGGCAAAAGATAAACAAGAAATAATGTAGTAGTTTTATATATTTAATTGTAATTTTCAAATACCTTTTAACATGAGTTGATTTTATCAATTTTTTCACACTTCCCACACAATATTCTATTTTTCTTTATTTTTGTCATATAATTTATTACATCTATTCTCTTTCTTCTCGTTTATCTCTTCTTTCAATGAATGTCTAGCAACATCTTGAGTATGGAGTAGTTTTCCTTTTTTTAACCAACTTTTATAATTAGTAATACTATCCGTAATGCGACTCCACTCCATGGAGCTACCAACCTTGTGATATTTTATTATGATAGCTGTACTTATTTAGCGACAAATTTAAAGCACAAAAATAAAAAGCGACAAGTCGTGCCATAATCATCATAAACATGAGTATGCATAAGATAATAGTATCAAGTTTTTCGCAATGTGCGGAGCTGAAGTTCAAATTTTTGTTGAAAAAAATGTTTGTATTTAATTTCTGCATGAACATAATTGTTCTTAGAGAAGATTATTAAAAAGGAAAATAATCAAGTCCTAATGAATATTATAGATGTGCTGCTTAAACTAAATGGTCAGCAGTTGTATGAAACATTAAGTAAAAATTAGGACACGTGCCCAGTACCAATATAACCACAAGGTGTAACTTTCCTGTACCACACATTGAGTAATCTAACTTCTAAATATCATTTACAAGTCAGACGTCTAATAATCGTTTTAGTATTAAAAGACAACAAGATGCACAGGGGTAGCTCAGAAGCACTTTGAACAGAGTATATAAATGAATGTAATATTATTTTAAAATAAATGACAATAATAGGAAGGGAACTTGTCAAAAGAATCTAGTCATCATTATTGATACTGTTCATAAAATAAAAAGTGGGCGGATTACGATAAAGAGATGCCAACTGGAAGAATTTTTTAATCATAACTATAACTAACCTCTTTAAATTAATGTTTTTCTTATTTTATATAGGCATAATATTATCTAAAACACAATGGGTCTCGATCACATCCAAAGTATGAAAATTTAGCCTAAAATCCATAATTAACTTATGTTTAGTCATAATCTATTACAAGCCTAAAATCAATAAAAAAATCTTAAATTATTACAAGTTCAAAATTCATAATAAACAAATGAAAACACTTGTAAACTATTACAAGCCCAAAATCATCGATTTGTGTTCCAAAATAAAATATAATCAAGTCGGTCCATTGCTATTCACGATTAGATTTGTATGAGTTTAGCAATTGTGCTCTACATAGCCTCTTTAACTCTCATAGTCATTAAACCACTGCGAACTACCAATGGATCATTTGGAATTGGCTTTTGTGTGCTTTTCTTGATCTCCGTCATTCTCTCCCTTATTGAAGTAATTTATCCTTGAATCAAAATCTGTATCAAAAATATTTTGTTTACTCTTTCTTTCTCTTTGAACTCTCCTTTCTTTTGACTTCTCTCTTTTTAATTTTGCTTATTCTATTTCCTTTCTTTTTCATTATCATTGCTTTTTTTAACGCTGAAGTAAAAGTAAATAGCATTTCAAAATATAAAAACACAAGGGAAAAAGATTTGGATGATCTAGAATATCTAAATTGGATAAGGGCAAGAAAGAGATGAGCACAACCAATTTATGGCAACAAACTAATTATTAATAGGAAAGGATGCAGAAACAAAAATTGATTAGAATTTCAAATATATAAGGACTCTAATAACTACTACACGGGTATATATAAATATAAAAATAAGGAGGGGTTATTATTTTACAAATCTAATCACTCTCTCCTTATTTTTTTTACCATATATATATACGCACACGAAGACAATTGATGAATAGAAAGAATAGAGATAAAGAAACACAAGTGGCTCTGATGCTAAACTAATACAAAAAACACAAGACACGAGATAGAAAGATGGATATGTAGACACTTAGATAGTGCCCCCCTACGAACCACAACTTAGACACTTTGACCCAATGAGGTATTTGCCTTCGCTTAATTAAAGGTTGGGAAGCTCTTGAACCCAACTATTATAAGCTTACTCAAGAGCCAAAAGTTATCAACACTTTGACCCCATGATAATTTTGTAATCACAAACTCAAGAGAGAAATTTGCCACAAGAATTCACTCACACTATATTCAAATAGGATTTTTCAACCCATAAAAGGGTGAAAATTAGAAGAGAGAAAAAATAACTTCATTTTTTTTATTTAGAATAACAATAAATTCCTTCAAGTAGTTGTTTTCCCTTTCTTATATAGGCATAACATCACCTAACTATGGGACTCATTACAATCCACAATATTTAGCTTAAAATCAATAGTTAAATAATAATGTAAGGCAGATGCTATTTATACTCTCCTTTTTAATCTTCACAAAAAGATGCACTTCCCCTCTCTCTACCTATCATTTCACTCACTTCTTTTTCACTAAAAAATCTCAGCACATTGTACATACACAACACAACACTCATCACCCGATTTACCAAAAAAATCACTAACACTCTTTACATTTTCACATTCTCTCACAGCATACACGTTCATAACTCTTCAACTTTCATACTCATTTTTGAAAGAAAATATAGGTGTCGTACTTGTATGTAATTTTTTAAAATCATGAAATAAGTAAAAATTATTTATTAATTTTATTGATGATTAATCTCTACTAACGAACTTGACTAATATTTTTAACGAGATATCTCCTTTCAGCACGTTATTTCCATACTTGTATGTATCTCATACTGATTTGTATCGTGGTACATAATTAGACAAACTACCACGCCCTACTTCTACGTTTTCACCATGCTTTATAATATTCTTCGCTGTGTTATAAGTTCCCTTTTTAATTTATATGCATCATTTTCTTTATCTGCATCATAAAAAATATAATATATTATATGAATTAGAAAAACAAAAACCTCACCATCCGCGCATAAATAACACCCATACAAGTTATCACAGAAAACTTCGGGAGAAAAGGCATAGTTTTTCAAGAATGTTTTTATTTTTAAAGACAAATCAGCACTAAATAAGTTTATAAAACAAGTATTAGTATAATAAATAAATGAAATCTTTATAACATGGGTTAAGATTTCACGCACACGTATATAAAATATATTAGTATTTAATTATTCTGATAATACTTATATTTTACGTTGTAAGTTGTATTTAAACTTCTTTATGTGTTATATATGTATATAATTCTAACAATTCGCGAATAAAAGCAGTAATTTATATTTAAATGAATGTCTTTAGAAAATTTATGTAATAATAAAATGATTATATTTTAATGAAATAAAGTGAAGTGTAGGTAAGTTAAATTGGACATACCTTTGCCATTATCGC
Organism: Mucuna pruriens; assembly: GCA_025330945.1. NCBI lineage: Eukaryota > Viridiplantae > Streptophyta > Magnoliopsida > Fabales > Fabaceae > Mucuna > Mucuna pruriens. The sequence goes on from JAENHJ010000077.1 coordinate 379,846, forward strand.
GTGAGAGTGTGGTGGAGCTTGAGGTGCAACATACCAACCATGTCTTGGATACTACTCAAAGCTACATTTATAAATAAATTATCAAGTGCCATCAACAAAAACAATGCCCCACTTCGTCAACCACCCAATCAATTAACATTTTATTACAAACTTTATTTATGATTCATATGACAGAGTGGAATATATACACTAATCTTCCCCCACCGACAAAATCAAAGAGAGCACAATTCATAAATGTTGCCATGTGATACGTTTAAGGATAAATAATAAAATATTTAACTTTTAAATTTATATATTAGAAGCAATTATTAAGCTATCACATGACATAAGTATTAGGTTTATTTTACAACTTCTTGATATGTTTTAAAAGGAAATTTTATTAATTAAATAAAACACAACTAAATAATACTACTAGAAAATATTGATAATAACTTAAATAAACTTTTAACAAAAATATAAAATTTTATTATATTTTATTTAGGTTAAATTATTTTTTCAATTTTTGTTTATATTATTTAATTTGATTCTCTATTTTTAAAAAATATATATATTTTTAAATATTCAATATGATCCAAATTGACATTATCAAATTTAATGAGATGAGACATGAGGACAACATTAAATATTTTCTGATAGTTAGATGACCAAATTAAATATTTTTAAAAATTAATAGATTAAATTAAACATTTTAAAATAAGAGGCCAAATTGAATAATAATTGTTATACCAACATGTAATCTTTAAATAAGTGCTTCTATTTATCTTAATTTTTTAAAATTAAATTAAAATAATAAAAATAAAATATTTTGAAAATTTTATTAATTTTATTTTTATAAATTTTAAACTAATTTATCCAGCCTTTATTAATTATAAAATGAGCAAATTATTTTTGAAGTTAATGTACCTATCCCCTTTCGGCTACTGGTAAGATTGGTTGAACTGATTGATCTTTAAAACATTGCTTCAAATTAAAAACAATGCTTAGTACCTAATATCGAACTGGAAAATGAAAAAAGAAAAAAGAAACTGTTACAAGCATTTGACTAGATGTTAATAAGATGCATAGACACACTTTAGAATTCAGCACTTTACAAATTAAATTCCTGCAAGTTAAGAAATTATTGATTTTGTTGTGTACTTATGTTACAATCGAGTTTAAATATTAGTTTCAGAATCTTTACTCCCCGATAAAAAAAAAAAATTGAGTTTGGCTTCTATTTCCAGTTTTTAAAATCAATTAATTAAAAATTATTGTTAATATAAATTTTAAATAGTTATCGTAGAGTTTAATAAATTTAGTATTATTTGTTAGCGTAAGATAATATAATTTTAAAAAATAGGCTAGAGATAAATATTAATTTTTGCTATAATTATCTTAAAGTTATATATATATATATATATATATATATATATATATATATATATATATATATATATATATATATATATATATATATATATATTTAAATATGTTTATAATTTTCTATAAAACTAATAAGTTTTAATTTTAGTTTTTTAAATTTTATTTTTATTTTTGTTTTTTATTTTTTAAAAATTCAAAATTACTATTATGATCTCTATAAAATAAATAATTTTTTGTTTTAGTCATTAAATAATATATTTTTTTTTTTAATTTTTATCCTTAAAAAAATTTAAAATCATTATTTTTTTGTGTATGTATCAAAAAAATTTTGAGATAATAAAAAATTATTATAAACATCAAAAATTTTTTAGTAGTGTCATATTTTAATATGAAATGATCATGGTCAACCTTCTTTTAAAAATAATAAAAGTTTGTTTGATAGTTAGGATATGATATAATAACTATACCATATTATCATATCTTGTTATTTCTGGACCAAATAGATCTTAAATGGTTAACATATATTTTCTTTTATCTTTAATATAAGAAAAAAAATAAATGAATTATGGTAATGATTTCAAACATAAATCAATTTCAACTAACTTTATATCATTTAATGAAGTATTTTTTATTTATTAAAATTATATTTTAATAATTTTATTTTATTCTTTATATAAAGTTAGTTTAGGAAAATATTTATTATTAAATAAAATTAATATAATTAAATAATATTGAATTAATTTTTTAATTAACATAAATATTTTTTTATTTATTAGTAATGAAAAGAAAATAATTTCAAAATTTTGAGAACAAATACAAACAAAATATTTTTGCAATGATGAAAATGAAATGATAATAAAAGTATATTTAAGGCCTGAATGTATTATTTAAGAAAAAATGGTTAAAAAGAAAAGAAAAGATGAAGCTAGAAGGAGAAGGTAGGTGGAGAAAGATAAGAGTGGGAAGCAATTTCCCCTTACCTACTTTTGGTTTGCTTTCCAAGTACGCCCGACCGCCAAGTGGTTTACTTTACTCCCTTGGTTTGATACCCTCACCCACCCTACTCCCCTCTTTTCTTTCTCTTTCTTTTCTTAGTATATGGATGGTTCAACAATAACAATAACAATATTCACTATATATCATTTATAGATAATTATTAATTTTAATTTCACTCCCATCACAACAATAATGAGTTCATCCACTGCTCCAAATCCATGGACAGGAAAGGACTGTTCAGTGAAAATCTGCAGCCTCTATTGCCCCCAGTGGTGTTACATACTCTACCCTCCTCCTCCTCCTCCTCCGCTCCTCTTTCGCGACGCCGACGACGACGACGACGCCTTTCAATTCTCTCCTCTCGTTGTTGCCGTCATCGGAATTCTCGCCAGCTCTTTCATCTTGGTCACTTACTACGCCGTCATCTCGCGGTTCTGCCGGCGTCAACCCGATCGCGACGAGGGGAGTAGCGAGCTGGCTCAGGTTTCTTCTTCCGCAAATTCCGGCCTGGACGAGGCTCTGATAAAGTCAATAGCGGTATGCAAGTACAGCAAGGGCGGCGTGGTGGAGAGTCGAGACTGTTCGGTGTGTTTGAGCGAGTTTGAAGAGAATGAGAGCTTGAGATTGTTGCCCAAATGTAACCATGCCTTTCATCTTCCCTGCATTGACGCTTGGCTTAAGTCTCACGCCACGTGTCCTCTCTGTCGTTCCACCATTGCTCCCAATCCATCCATGGAACCGCCTCCCACCATTGTCATTAATGCCTTTCAATACTGCCAACGGAGTAGCCAAATTGTTGTCATTGTTCAGAGCTCCGAGCAACAACACACCCTTCTTAGTTTTGCTGCCCCCAAGATCCAGCTATGAATTCAGTCATCGACCCATCAATTCAACACCTACGTGCTAATACAAGAAACCAACCCTCCACAACCTCTTTAACCATCGGATTCCATTCAACTCTTGGTTGGAAACTTTGTTGATTCCAAGAGAGTTACATATGCAAAGGAAATGAATTCTATGGTATGTTCCAATTGTCCTCTTGTACATGAACATTGTAGAAATTCGTCAAGATCAGAATCATTGTTGATGTGAAATTTTAATACTTGCAGGTTTCGTTATTAAACATTAGATTTTTGTTTTTTTTTTTAATGTCCTTACATTGTATTGTACAGTAAATATTGCTAAATAATTATTGTCATGCTTGATTGATCTCCCTTCTTGAAAAACAAAAAGAGAAAACTTTTATTTTAAGGCATGGTGGGTTTTATTTTCTGGATAAACAAATTGTTGGTTATTTCCTTTCCATGTCTTTTAAATGACTGCTTTTTAAAGTCCACACGTTGCACCCAAGACTTTCTGGTTTATTTCTTGTTAAGTAGAGTCTTATGCAGTACTATGAATTTATTTAAAATCTCTAAACAAAAACTAGTTAGATTTTGTACTGTTGTGTAACTGGATTTTGTTATAAAAAAGGTAGGAAAGTTAGATTTATAACTGGATTTGGTTAAAAAAAATTGATTTTGTTGCTAAAAATTGATTTTAAAACTGATTCAAAATTGGTTTGATTAAAGTCAAACCGATTCAAAATTGGTTTGATTAAAGTCAAACCGATTCAAAATTGGTTTGATTAAAGTCAAACCGATTCAAAATTGGTTTGATTAAAGTCAAACCGATTCAAAATTGGTTTGATTAAAGTCAAACCGGTTTTCAATAAAAAAGATTGATTTTAAAATTCAATTCATATAATCTGTTTATAAACGAATTGACTTGATTTATGTGAAACTTACCTATGCACAAGCCATGGCTGTTTGGCTAAGGATTATTTTGGTGGGTCTCTGGAACTAGGTGATGGAAACGTATATTATGGCAGTTTCAGGTGCTTCGTTTGACAGTGAGACGGTTGGCATGTGGACAGTGTTGAAGATATAGTTAGTTAGAAGTTAGTCATTAATTAGTTACTTTCCTGCTCTTTATGCAGATGTGGTCAACTTTTTGTCATTCTATTAATAATAATTTTACTTTTACAATTTTTTCTCTAGCCATGTTTTTTTAATATAGTAGCAGAGTCATCAGGGTGGGACATGTTAATGTTCTTAGAATGCTACTTCAAATGCATGGACATGTTAATGTTCTTATTTTTGAAGATTATATAGAGGGTTTACTAATTGCTTTGCTCCCAATTTTGGGTGGTAACAACGGTAATTTCTATGGAAAGCGGTTGTTATATAACTGCTACATCTCCATGTTGTTGTCTTGGTCATTTGTTCCTGAATTTCTTAAACTAATTATATCAGCTAGCTGTTGTTTCTTTCTGCTTATTATGTGTATGGTGCGGTGATGCATTGGTCCCTTCATCAAGCAATAATATAACAAAGGGGAATCCTTGTTTGTTGTTCATATTTATTTATAGTTGATTAATCGACTAACAGTCATTATAGAAGAAATGCAAACAAATATATATCAACAGTCATTTTAAATTAGTTTTTTAATGTTAGTAAAATATATCAAAGTAGATGCATGAGTCAATATATTAATTAATATATAAAATAAATTTTGAGGAAATTTTATAAAAATTGTTCTAAGAAACTATATGTAATTTTTAATGTTTATTATAGTTATACTTTCTATAAATATTTAATAAACTATCCTCGAAATTAAACTAGCTTTAGACTAGATTCTGAAAACTTAAAGCCTTGTTTGTTTACTATTTTTAAAAAATAATTTTCTATTTTCTAAAACTTATTTGTCAGACTAGCATATTTGAAAGTGTTTGTCCTATAAATATAATTTTTTTTGAAAAAATTGTCCCTTCAACACTTGAACAGAACACTTGAAGAGGAGAATAAGAAAACATCTTCTAGTTCTTAGTTTTTTTAAAAGAAAATAATTTTGAAAACAATTTTCAAAACTTCATAGAGTTTTAACAAAAATTGATTATTAAGTACTATAAAATTATTTAAAAACAAAAAAACAAGAAATGAATAAAATAAGTCTTAAGCCTTTGTTTCATTGGGTATATTTAGGAAGGAAGAAAGTATGAGAGAAAGAAAGGGAGAAGGTGGAATAATATTCTATGGTTTTAAAAGACTTATTTTGAAGAGGAGAATAAGAAAACATCTTGTAGTTATTGGTTTTTATTTTTATTTTTAAAACACTTATTTTGAAAACAATTTTAAAAACTTAATAGAGTTTAAAAGAAAAATTAATTATTAATAACTATAAAATTATTTTAAAAACAAAAAAGAAAAAGTGAATAAAAATAAGTCCTAAGCCTTTGTTTGATTGGGTGTTTAGGAAGGAAGAAAGAATGAGAGAAAGACAGGGTGACAAAAAATTGAGAACGGCTGACAATACTTTCTGAAAGTGAGACTAATACAAATTTAAAGAGAATAGTAGAAAGAGTATTACTAATGGTCCAAAACTCAATGAAATTTTAAATTTTTACTTTTTCTCTTCTATACAATTCAAAATTTTCTCTAATCTCTTATTTTCCTTTTGCTATTCCAAACAGGCCTTACAAGTCTCTGTTTTCTCACAAGATGAGATTATTAAACAGTAGTTTTATTTTACATGTCCTTACATTGTATTATATAGTAAATATTGGTAAATAATTTTTTGGAAGCTTGATTGATCTGGATCCCTTCGAGAAAAAACATTTTCTTTTACCCATAGTGGGTTTTATTTTCTGGCTAAACAAATTGTTAGTTATTTCCTTTCCATGTCTCTTTGATTACTGCTTTTTTAAGTCCACTTGTTGCACCGATTCCTGTTTTGTTTCTTGTTAAGTAGAGTCTTATGCAGTATTAATTTATTTAAAATCTCTGAAACTAGTTTTTAGAAACCAAAACTAGTTTTGTACTACATTAAAACTTGTTGTGTAACTGGATTTTGTAATAAAAAATGGTTTAAAAATTAGATTTGTAACTGGATTTGGTTAAAATTGATTTTGTGCTAATAATCATTTTTAAAACCGATTCAAATTTGGTTTAATTAAAGTCATACCGGTTTTAGAAAAGAACTATGTTGATTTTAAAATTCAATTCATACAATCGGTATACAAACGAATTGGCTTGATTTCATGCTGAACTTACCTATTCCTATGCACAGCCATGGCTTGGTAAAGTTGGTATGATGGCTGTTTGGTTAAGGATTATTTTTGGTCGGTCTCTCGAACAAGGTGATGTAAATGTATGTTATAGCAGTTTTGCTCAAGGATTTTGAAAATATCAGGTTAACTAGTAATATAATAAAAATAAAGTATATAAGATAGAGAAAACTCTATTAAATTTAAACCCAAAACGACAAAGAGAAAGACGTGGAATTAAATTCAAATCCAAAACAGAGAAAGAAGAGAGTACAAATCGATAATCATACATCTGACAAGTGATGACATGCTGCCATGCTTATCTCCCACACTAGCCTTGATTTCTATTGTTATACACTTAATGTGAATGTTTGTATGACTTGAAAACGAGAGGATGGAATGCAACTAGCGTTGAAATATAATTAAAGAGTAAACTACTATTTTGATTCCAGAAAGTGATAATATCGTCACATTAATTCCTAAAAGTAAAAAAATAATTCAAATAAGTTCTTAGAAATTTTAATTGTATTATCTAAATTTCTAAATTTAATTATTTATTGATATGTGATCTCTTAGCATATATTAATATTATTATTTAAATTATTCATTTTTTTAATATTGTACCAGTGTGGTTGATTTATTTCACTCTTAGACTTATTTTTAATTTCCTTAGTTTTAGGGATTAATAGGATAATATTATACATTTTTAGGCACTATTGTGTACTATAATTAGTGGTGAAGATATTCGTTGCCTCACTTCAGTGAACTGCTATCCTCTAATGAGATTCACATGTTAGTGCGAGACTAGTCAAAGTCTTCTTTGTCATTTCCAATTATTGGTGATAATGACAGAAGATAAAGTTGTTATCTTAGGACCTAATGAACTTCCAAATTTGGCGGGTCCTTCTCGACTTGACAATCACAATTATCTACAATGGACATAGTATATTTGTACTACTCTGAAAGGGCGCAACAAGTTGAGTCATATTGAAGGAAGTGACTCACTTAGAGATGATCCAAAGTTTGAAGCATGAGATGTTGATGATTCTCTCAGTATGACATGACTATGGAACTCTATGACTCCGAAAATAAGCCAAAATTATATATTCTATTCCTCCATTCGTGAGATATGGGAGAATCTAATTGAGACATATTTAATAAAAAAGGAACTTATTGCTTGCTATGATATTGAAAGCAAGATCTTCAACTCTAGACAAGGAACACTCTTAGTAATAGAGTTCTATAGGACTTTGAATGGGTTATAGATCGAGTTGGACCAGTAGCAAGGATCGAAGATGTTCAAAGCTAATTCTATTGCACACATTGGCTTGTTAAAGGGAGAGAATCTTTAAGTTCCTCTATGACTTGAATTTTGAATACGATCCTATTCGAAGTTCAGATTCTGGCAAGGAGAAGCTTCCCTCTTTGTTTGAGGTATTTTTATTGTGTGGAGTGAAGAGATCCGACAATCAGTCATGCTTGATAAAGGAAGTTTCAATACAAGATCTGTCATGGTGACAGGCAAAAGTTTCACAAAAGGATCAACAAGTTCCATAAAAGGATCAACCTTCAAAGGAAAACCCTTCACAAAGAGTAGTTGTAGAAAATACTGCATGTAAATGATCAGGACATACCAAGGATACCTGCTACAAACTTTATGGAAAGGAGAAAGTTCTTGAATGAATAAGTGGAAATAAAGGCTCAACTCAGATGTGGGTGAATCAAACAACCTTCGATATGAAGAATGTAGTTGAACATCCTTCTACCTTGCAACTTGATCGAACATCCTTCTACCTTGCAACATGACTAGGATATTTAAGCCCTCCTAAACTCAACAAGTAAACCTTTTGGCTCATGTGACTTGACCATGAAAGGTAAGAATTCTTAAATATTTCTAGTTCAGTTCTAGAAAACATCTGGATCCTTGATTTTGGGACAACATATCATATGATCCCGTTTCCTTCATATTTTACATCATACCTTAAAGTATCCAAAAAGTAGCTCATTATTGTTGCTAATGGAAATCATATTCCTATTGTTGGATTTGACAACGTCCAACTTCAGTCCTCTTTATCCTTATACAATGTTCTTCATGTTTCGAAACTAGCTAACCTTATCTCTATACATAGACTTATACAAGATTTGAATTGTGCAGTAATATTTTTTTATTCTCATTGTGTTATTCAGAAACTTACAACAAGGAGAACAATTGGAGTTGCTACATCTTCTATTGTTTTTCATAAGTCTCCCTTTTTAAGTCTCAAGGAACACTTAGATTTTTTAGATGCATTCATTTTGCGAGTTAATGAAGTCTTATATGGTTTATAATTTCCACTCCATTCACGTCTTAATGTCACAATTTTCTTCCTTGCTTATGTCTTTGACCTCTTTATGAGCATAACAAATTCATGCTTTATCCTAATGTTTCAAACTCAATTCAACAAATTATTTCGAGGAGCAAAAACATAAAGTCAATAATTATTTCTCAACTTAACAGTATTGATATAATCATAATTAACAATTAAAATTTAAATTTCAACACTTGGCATGTTTATTTCATAAAAAAAAGATGTACCCCAACTTTGGTCAATAATACAAAACCCTACAAACATTAAAATCCTATCATGAATTATGTAGAAAACAAAGGCCATCAATTTTTAATACAAAATACAAAGCATAAGAAATGGAAACAAAAATAACAACATAACATAAACTTGTTTCTAACTAATCAATGAGAAGAAAAAACAAATCAAGAAAAGAGACAACTGAATAGAGCACAATAGGAAAGATAGTTTGGTGAAGAAAAGAGGCAAAGAAAAAGTGAACTAGGCACAAGGGAGGAAAGAGAAGAAGATAGATAGATGACAAGAAGAGAAAAACAAAAAAAACAAAACAATGTGTGTCATGAAGGGAGGTGTGTGGTGAAGGGAAAAAAGTAACGTGGAAATAGGTGAAAGAAAAAAGAAAAGGGAATAAGATGGGGAAAAGATGTGAAAGGAAGGGTAGAATAGAAATTTTAATTAAAACAAAAAATTTAGGGTGAAAAGATAGGAAAGATGTGCATGAAAATCAATGGACATTTCATGTATAACTATTTATAATTGAATGACAATTTAAACTTTTTTTAAATTATCAATTTGTGCATATATTATTAATATATTTTTTAGTATATATAAACCACAAATAATCTTCATGAGAGAAAATTTTGTTTGAGACGAATAGAACTACTACAAGCGAATATTATACATTACAGAGCAAATTGCACATGATTACTATAGTAGGCCTACATTTTTTTATTGTGACTTTTTTCTTATAAAATTAAGATAATTTTTTTTTTCTTGTCAAACAATTTTATTTCTTTTACATTTTTTGGTAGTCAAAATACTATAACATGTCATATAATTTTTTTTTTTCACTAGTGTCTATTAATACTTTGTTTCTAACCCTATCAAATCACTACTACTTTTCTTTTGGATACAGAAAAAGTTCAGATTAAGGAAAAACGCCCTCTTTTGCAAGACTAGAAAAGAACACTTTAACAAAAAAAAATTATAATAAAATATATTGTCTACCAAAATGAGAAATATAAAAATCACTACTATTTTGTACTCACTCATATAATAAATATAGATTGAAATTTTAAACAAAATTACTTGCAATAGGCCCACATGGAAATGCTTTGGATTTGGATAAGCCCATTATTGTGACTTGGTATCATTGTATTGCTCCCTATCAAGAGCTGTGAATAGGGACTTTGAGAGTTTATAAAAATCAAAAGCAAAAGTAGTTAGGACTTCAGTATCAAGCAGGACAACTTCTAACAACTTAGAATCATGTATGCATTTAAATTTGATATTCTAATTAATTTCATATGATCCTGTAATAGATTTTTTTTCTTACATTTAATATTGCAGAGCCGACCCATTTATTTATTGTTAGACATGATGATTATGTGTTTTGAGATTTAATTTCCTGAATATGTGATTTTCAAATCAATCACTTTTTAAGAAATTATGATTGATTGAAAAACATACGTACTTTTGTGGAACAAGATTTCCCAAATTTACATAACCTTTAGTTGTTGTATGGTGCACAACACAGTGAGAGGAATTCCATTTTCGTTTTTCACAATAGATCAAAAACTGAAGCATGTCAATTGTTTTTATCCATCGTACGAAAGAAAAAGCCTCCAAATATATTGTCATAAAACAATTTTTATCATGAGAATTGTCAGAACATTTTCCGTTTAAATTTATTTTCTGAAAATTTTCAAAACCATTTGGGTCAATCCGTTAGAGGGAGAAAATGACCCATTTGGGTCAACGCTCACGTTTTTGGCGAGTGAGGGAGAGTGCAGATTGCACAGAAGGAACTTTTCAGTGGTTATTGTTTGCCTTGTGTTTTACTCTCTAAATATGATATTTAGTATTTTTATCTACTGTGTTAAATGATTTTTAAGAAAAATATTGAATTAAATATTATTTTATTATGTTTTTGAGAGATGTTTTTATGAAAAAAAATTGTTAGACAAATAATATCATGTTTTAAATAGAGAAATGAGTTATATATTGACTGTAAAAATAATTTTATACCGTAATCTACTCATAAATTGTTATATTGTTTAATCATAAAATTTGTTAGAGAATGCAAATTTATTTTATTTTTGTTTTTCACATATATCTTCTTTTCGAGACAATTATATTTGAGGTATTGTTGGAGACTAAATGTAGACTTATCTCTCAATGAAAATTTAAATATTAGTTCATCATGTTCTGAAAGATTAGTCCCTTTTGATAGACTCAACTTTCATTGGCATTATAATTTTATTTAAATTTATGATCATTGTAGAGTTATTATGAAGGTTAAATTATAATTTTTATATTATATCTTACAGTAAAAATTTAGTTGTTTTTTAACTCTCAAATTTTTTGTCAATATTATTTTTTTGGAAAAAAATAGTTATTTTTTTATTTTAGACACAATTTTTAATAGTATAAAATTGAACATAGGTTAAAAATATAGCTTATTACATCAATTTTACATACGATATATAAACTTGTGATATAAAATATAACTTTTTACATTGAATATTAACTTGATGTGATTTTTTTTTTTACAATAACCGATGTAAAAGTGTTATGATCTAGTAATTTTTCTCATCTCTAGACAGTTCTTTTCCTTCACACAACATTCTCTTTTTCCTTTCTTCTCTTCCCCTTGTTCTTATCTTCATACTTCATGTGGTGTCAGATTTAAGCGGGGACAAATCTAGGTAGTGGCAGATTTGGGCTATGGTGGATTTGGTTCTTTACCTTCATAGTGGCAGATATGGTTTTCTACCCTCACAGTGATGGATTTAGGCAGTGGCAAATCTGGTCGAAGGTGTTGTCCCACGCAAATGTCATTGTGTGTTTGTGTATATTGGTTCTTTAAAGAAATTGTTTAAAATGTTTGATGTTAAAGTCCAATTTTACACTAGTGTTTGAATGATTTTTTTTATTAATTCAAGAGGTGAAATTTGTTTTATTATTTATGTAAAAATTAATCATAAATATAATAAAAATAATATGAAAAGTGAGTTTCACAAACATTATGTAAAAAAATCTTATATGAGATTTATTGTTTTCTAGTTGTTTATGTAACTTACTTTTTCACTATTATTACCTTGTCTTACCTTTTTGGTTCGAAACATTGGTAGGTGTTTATAATTTTCAGATAAATGAGTATAAGTGACAAATTTCACGTCCTTAACAAATAAAAAAATAGTTTAAAATTGTGTATTAAAATAAAAAATAATAATTTTTTTAAAATGATAATATTGACTTAAATATAAAAGTTAAAAGATTAAAATAAAATTTTTAAAAAATAAAAGATTAAAATAATTTTTTAAAATAAAAGATTAAAATTATAATTTAACCTTTTATAGGAAGAAATTATTATAAAGTTGGTCATGATTTTGGTGAAGAGAAACTTGATTATGGATTCTTGGGAATGAATTTTCACTAATTATTTATCATTTTCTCATTATAGTATGTGTGGAAGTCTATTTGTAACATTTAGAAGATTCTTACAATTGTTATATGTAATTCCTTTCTTTTAAAAAAAGGGGTTATTGTAGGTAGTGATCGAGAGTTAATTTATGAATGAAATTATTAGAGGTGCTTTAGTCTAGGAGATCTATCTATATTCATAGGAGATGAATTTTCAAACTCAACATATGCTAATTGATAATCACTTATATTATTTTTTAAAGAAAATTAAGTTATTTGTGTTAAACTTTAACTCACAATATTTGTTATTTTGAGTAACTAATTATTTTGTAAAATGTATGCAATGGCTTCTTATTTAATTGAAAAATTAAAAAAAATAGAAGTTATTGAAGTTTTTGTAAATTAAATAAGAGAAAGTGAGGAGTTGAAATATTAAACTACTATGTGTCATAACAATCAAAATGTTGATGTAGTAAGAAAGTGCTTAGTTGTTAATGTGATTTTATCACTTTTGTTGGCTCACCATTTTACATGTAAGAAATATTTATTACTTTTGTGGATAATTAATTTTCATTAAAGAATTTAGTTTATTACTTTTAGTAAAATAAAATTTTAATTATATTTTTTATTAAAAAAAATATGAATTAAATGTCATTCAAACTATTGTGATAATATTATATTTTTTTTGAGTAAAATAAAAAAAATACAATAACAATAATAAGATTAAAATTTAAAACCTTCTATATATTATAAAAATCTTGTCACTAGATTGATCCTAATAGTTCTAACAGAGTCAATTTATAAAAATTATTAAGTAATTAGTTCTAACAGAGTCAATTTATAAAATAATTATTAAGTAATTTTTGCACTACTACATGTCTATGATCTCAACTAATATCTACGTAATACTTGTTCAAAATTTTTTGAATTATAAAAAAATATTAACATCAATTACATATCATATAAAAATTAGTTGAGCCGAGGAAATCAAATAGTATTATAATTTCTTTATTTTATAATGCTTTAAAATACATATTATAAACGGCTACAATAAATTATAGTTTTTCTGTTTTAAAAAATATAAGCTAATTTATGAGGGAGGGGACGGCTAATAATGTCTGACTTAACTAAGAAGGCACTAAAGTTAAAAATGTTTGACAGTGTCCTTTCTACATTCACATATGTTGCATTATTGCACTACGGCTTCCCCATTGAGAGTTATAAATAGTCATTGCACACTTAAAAAACTTCAAGATCAAGCGCCGCAATTCCTAACGTAAATAAACTTGAACTCAATGTTCTAAATTTCATATGATCTTGTAATAGGTAATTTTTGCTTACTCCACCCTCCTAACTCAAAGTTAAGAGTTATAGCTATATTACCTATGAAAATACTTAGTCAAAGAAAAAAAAAAATACCCCTACTTTGTTCAAGAGAAAAGCTTACTACTGTCACTGTATAAAGATTATATTTCTAATATAATCGGAATCTGTGATTGATTCTTTATATAATATTTATAATTTTTATATATATATATATATATATATATATATATATATATATAAATATTTAAATCATCTAATTATATAATAAATTTGATAACTTTATTATAATTATTTTAAAATGATATTAGTAGAGCTTTTTAATTGTATATTAATACCAATATTTTTAGATAAAATTTTTATTATATTTAACATTTATCATACTAATTCACCCTTTGTCCTTTGAATTTAATGAAATACATATCCATGAGTACAAAATGAGAAAACATAATAAAAATTTGAGATTTTCAACCCTAAAAGCGGAAGTTTACAAAGACCAACACAATCTTGCTTCACTCAGTATGTTTGTGCCCACTCCAAAATGAATGTTGTGCTCCACTCTGCACGTCCGTGCTCATTCTAAATATATTCAGTACCGCCATGCTCCATCTAACATGTCCGTGCTCTACTTAGCACGTCTGTGTATAAGTACAAAAGACATTAAGCACAATTTTTTTCTATTCAGCATTCCCATGCACATGTATAAAGAGGGTAGTATGGTCATGCTCCCTTTCATCATGCTTTAACAAGTCCATTAGGAAAGCCCCACTTCGTACAGTATAGAAGGGAGTAGAATACATCATTAGACATTTTAGAGTTTTAGTTTCTCTTACTCTCTCTTCACTTATATTTTTTTTTCTTAGTTTTATAGCTCTCTTAAGAGTACCTTGACGGAGCGGAAAAACAAGCTCTCAATCCCTACAGGTTCTTCTTTAACTCTATGTATTCTTTAACTTGCTTTATTTTCTTCTTGAATATGAGTGACTAAATCCTGGATTATGATCCTGGGTTATGATTTAGTTTGTAATTGAAATCTTCTCATTTGAAATTGAATGCGAATCTTTTTTGCTTTATTTTATTTGTTGAAGTATTTTATCATTTTAATACATTTGTTCGCGATTAATGAAACTTTGAAAAATCTTAATCAATTAATTGACGACAACTATATTATAATTAATTGGTAGAACCATAAAAGAATTAGGTTAAAGAAGAATTATATGACCAAACATTTTTTTTTAGATTTCTAATTTGATTCATTATTTAATGTGCTTCTATGTACCTCATACTTGCTTTTAATTGCATCTCTATAAGACCAACCAAGATTGTAATTTAAAGTAAAGAATATTGGATGCCAAGACCAATGACTCTTAGTAGAATTAAGAGATAAATTTGCAACAAATAATTAAGTTAAAAAATTCACATGAAATCAAAGATTAGGGAATAAAAGAATACAAATAAAACCATAATTTTTTCATCTTTTAAAAAATTAAATTCTAATTTCTTTACTAGTCTAGATGCTTTTACCTTCTTTTAAATTTCTCTTCAAAACTAAATTGGTTGGCTTAACTAATCTAAAAATTATCTCAATCAATTTAATTAGTCCAAAAATATTTCAATCAATTTAGTTTTTTTTATTGAGGAAATATTACAGCTAATATTACAAAGCGAATATCATTCATGTTATTCCATGTTACCCTTATTAATTTCTCTTGATTTTTTTTTCAGCGGAACATAATTAAACAGTATTCCTATCATCACATCACTAGCATGCTTAGGGTAGGTGAAATCCTATGTGTCCGAAGTCACTAACACTAAATGTTGCATTTGCTTTGTTCTGGGTCATGTACATGATTTAAGGTATTAAAAAGGGGTTAATCATTCAGCCACTATGAAACTTTATTATTTTTAATCAAAGTAACTCCATGTTAATTTACTGCAAGAGGTGGTAATTGTGAGCATTCCACTACCCGCAATATTCATGTTTATCTAATCTTGGGATCCTATGATAATTAATTGGTTTCTCATACCCTTGGGAACAAATTAGTTTTGTTTTTATATAAGGATGCACATGCAGTACCAACGTCCAATTATCAGATGGTTATATTTTTTAAGTACTTAATTACATGATTAGATGCGTTTAGGAAAAAAATATATAAAAGTTAATTTTTTAACAAATTTTCGTATTTTAAAAAATTAATTTTTAATTTACCATCGAATGATAAACAGGACAACAAAAAGAAAAATACAAGGACATACAAGCACAACCACAACCACAAGTCCACAACACCTTTCTGTTCACGTAATTGATGATTAGAGATATTTTCCAAACGAATGATAAAGACAATTTTCTTAATTTAAAAAATGAAAATGATACCTAGTGCTTGTCTGAAATTATCCAAATATTGGCATAACTATTGGCTGACATTTGTTGCAAATGGATACAAATGCAAGGATCTGTTGTTAAATTGCACTTTCCGAAAGTGGGTTATCCCCACACATATATGCCTCCCCTGAATGAATAGCGTAACAACATTATGAATGAATGTGGACATTACATTCTTATCACTATATAATTCAAATTCCTTGTTGCATAGAATAGACGCTGTCTTGCACTCTTGCCTCCATCCACATAATGGCCCCTAGATTCATAATTGGATACTACGAATTTACTGGATTTGATCACAATGAATTGTTTTCGGATTCTGATTTAACTTTTATGTGCTTTATATTAACAACTTGATGTCATTTGTATCCAATTGGTGCAATGCTTTTTCGTACTGATTAGTTTAACTTTTTTTTATAAAAAAAAACTTATTAAAATATTCTAACTCACCGAGTTACCTGGATTTTTGTTTTGAAACCGATTCATATGTTTATTAAAATCCATGTATAATGTTTTTAATGAAACCGATCGTGTCAGAATTCTATTTTAATAAAGCAGAGTACGGGATAAGAGAAGAAAATTTCAAAGTTGATTAAGAACAAATAACAGATAGACACTTGGAATCAAATTAGCTATTTTGCCACTACTATAGGACTAATTTGATTACATAAGAGTTTTTTTACTATTAGATGAATTCTATGCGTATTTTACTAGAAAAGCACTACGGGTCCAATTTTTTTATTAGAATTCCTACAAAGTTTATTTGACAACAACAAAAAAATGGTTAAATATGCATTGAGAAATTGCAGTTTGAGTCGGGGAAATGATTTTCTGATATAAAATGCTCTGATGATAAGCCTTGCGTTCAACTAGGAATGTAATGGTTGATGACTCATCGTTTTGTATACTCCTTTTAGCAAAAAAATGCTGCTGGAGTGGAAACTGATGGCATGGATTACTTGCGTCCTTCTGGAAATTTCTGGATAGGTGTAACCTTTCTAACGCTTCCCAAACTAAAACATGGAAAACTATAGGTCAGTTTTATAATGGGGGAGAAGAATAGTCATTTTTAACTGCAGTTTCTCCCATAAAAAAAAGTTAAATTATAATTTTTTATTTATTTTATGATAAAATTTTGTTTTGTTTATTTATATATTAAAATTTTATTATGTTTCGTTAACTTTCAAATTTGAGTAAATGTTGTTTTTTTCTAAAAAAATGATATTTTTAAGATATTATTTTAAACTATTTTTTAACTAATTTAAAATATAAAACTTGTTTGATTATATTTATTTATATAAAAACTATAGATTTGAATTAATGTTCAAATCACAAAAATCATAAATGAAGTAAAAATTGTATGAAAAGTGAGTACCAAAATATGAAGTCATAAATTATTGTTTCATGAAAAACCGAAAAATTGAAAACTTTTTATATTTTTTCAAATTGTTCATAACATTATTAGAAAATTTAAAATTTTCTACAAAATAAATTTATAGTTAATTTTAAAATCAATAGTTATTTTGTAGCTATTTTCTAGTAAAAATAATTAGCTACAAATTATTATAATATTTGTGATAGCATGAAATAAGTAGCAAATTAACTGAGAAAATAATCTTAGTTAATTTGTAGTAAATTTTTAAAATTTTTAGTTATTTTTTAGTTAATTTGTAGTAATAAGAAGTATAAATGAATATAATTTAAATTTAACTAGAAAAAATAATATTCTAGTTAATTAATAGTTAATTAGTTAGGATTTAGCTACTAATTTAAATAGTAACTAAAATTAGTAGTAAAATAAAAAAAATCTTGTAATGTGAGACTTTTTTTGCAGTCTTAATCATGTTTATGACTCTTTTTTTATTTGAACATCGACTGAGTTACGTAGTTTTCATGTAGATAAATCTAATGAGAGAAGTTTCACATCTTTAATCATTAAAAAAATAGTTCAAAATCATGTTTTAAAATTGTAAATGATTTTTTTTTCAAAAGATAAGGTTGACATAAATTTAAGAATTAAAAGATCAAAATAATTTTTTTAAAAGATAAAGGATAAAAACGAATTTTTACTTTAATATAAAGTACCAAAATTATAATTTGACCAACTTTTTATTATTAATTCAATTATTTTTATTTTTAGTGAAATATTTAGGTTTAAAAAAATTGCAATTTATTATCCACAGTTCCGATCACTCAACGTAAGAAAACAACTCATTAAGATCGACTTAATGTAAGAAGTTTGGATTCGTTGTTTGCTCGAGGTTTATGTTCAAACCTAGTTGCCACTATTGTCCACACAGGAAAACTAGAAAAAACATGAAACGTAGTTATAGTTAATTACCTTCAAAGTTCTGTTATAATTGTATTTCGATAGTTTTAGCAAAAATGTAGTTAATGTTATTTATTTATTTTTTGGTTTATTTCTTAGTTTAATTTGTTTGTCTTTTCCCAACTTTTTTTTTTGCCTTACTTTCTCTAATCGTGTTTCTCCTCCCACCTTGCTTTTTAGGTTGTGCTTATTCGATTCTCTCTCTTTATCATTCCATTGACACCATTCACTTTTTATTGTCGAAGGTTGTTGGTGTTTATGTAAATGAACAAATACTGTACAGCCAAAATTTTGAGGAGGAATAATGAAACTTGGAGATAAAGTAAATTGACTTCTGAGAGCCTAAAGTAGGGTGGAATGCCTTGGCTGGTAAATGAATTGTGGAGCAAGACACATGTTTCACACTTTAATTCAAATTGACCTATATTGGAGAATAAACGTGGAAGCAAATACTTCATGTATTCATAGGAACGATGGTCCAAACGGCAATGCCATAATTGGAGTAATTTTTGTTTTGCCCCATCAATGTGTTGCACAGTATTGATTTTGCTAGAATTAAAGTTATCCATATAATAGAGATCCCCTTTTCTTAGTACCATGTCCAATGATTTCCTTAGTGAGGATGTCCTGAAAAAGGAAAAAATTAGGATATATTAAAGCCATACAGTTTAATTCAATAGTTGCTTGTCCTACTTGTATAATTTTATTTGAAAGAGAAAGCACTAATAAGATATTTGATAGAGAAATAGAGCTAGAGAGTTTTATTGTGCCAGCCCCTGCAACTGGATATGATACTTCATTAGCATTAGTAATATGTGTTTGCTTTGGTGTAGTGGAGTTGGTGAAATCATTTGAGGAATAAGTCATGTGATTTGTAGTTTTTGAATCCATTGACCACCTTTCCTCTTCAGAATGTGTAGATGACAATAAGACAACACTCTAGTTACCTTGATAAGAGGTTGAATTTATTGATTCATTGTTACGGTCAACCAGAGAAATGAGGGAGAGTTGGGGTTCAGCGGTTACAGCAACTACTCATTCAAAGCTACTTGCAATCTTTCTAGATTTCTTTGCCTTCAAATCATGCCACCATTCAGGATAGTCATATAATTTAAAACATGTATTCCGAGTGTCTTTATTGTTCCCACAGTGAATACATCATTTCCCATCTATAATTGCTCCTTTGTTTTTAGGATTTGATTTTCCTCCATATGAGTTCACTGATCCATCTTTTGATAGTTAGGGGGTCTTGATGGTTGTGGGGATCCAATGCTCTTGGCTGCCATGACTGTAGATGTTTCACTAGTCAAGCCTCTAAGCATTACTGTTTGGCAAATATCCTCTCGACAAACATGTGTATAGGCGTGCTTAATAGTTGGAAATAGGATGATTTGCAACACATCACTGTAAATTTTGTCAAGTCTATCATTGAGGCCATCCAAAAAAGTGTAGACACAATCTTCCTGCAAAACATAATTGTATTTTTGTATATCTCTAACACATTTCATGGGATTTGGACGTCAAAAGTCAATCTCCCTCCATAAACCTTGGAGTGTGTTATAATACAACTTAATGGGACCTCATGCTTGCTTAGTGTTGTTATGAGAAGTATTATATCTATCAAAGTATGTAATATAGATGGAGTCCTATACCTGTTTGGCTATTGAAAACCAAATGAAGTTGCTGATTAAATTGGAATCCATGGAGTTAATCAACTAGCTCTTTACGATGGCGTTCTCAGTCCTCATATATTGAAAATTTGGGTTAGTTGATGTTGGTTGAGGAATATCACTTGTGATATACCTAAGTTTATCTTTCCCAAAGATATACATCTTTGAGACCACAACACATAGTTGGTCCCATCAAGTTTCACTTTAATCAGTGCAACAGAGTTGTCATGTGTTTCTGTTTGAACTGATGTCTGGTTCTAGATTAGAACTTGAGTCATTTTCAAAGTCAAAGATTCGATAAGATCAATGAAAGATTCTTTGGGTGGTGATTGATCTACCTAAGCACCATTATCGACCATGACAACAGTGTACAATGGAACAAGGTTTGTCTAGGACCGTTGCTATAATACCATGTTAAATAGAGAGGACTTGAATCATTTTCTTCCTCTTTTATTCTTATGTTGATTCTAATACAATCTTCTATATTTATAGGAATGTTGTATAATTTCTACACCTATACAAATATGACTAATCTATATAAAGAAATAAAAAATAGAATTGTCTAAGATATGAAAATATCACTACATTACGAGGATTTTTACATGACACAAATAAATTTGCTCCTTAAATATAGTTGTTTATAGTTCATGCCAATAAAAAGTGAGTTTTAAAAAATGATTGAAACAATAGAAAAATTAAAAATTTTCATATTATATTCTTTTCCAAATGCCTATGAGACTCCTTTTCACGATTTTAATCATGTTTATGACTCTTTTTTATTCGAACCTTAACTGAGTTACATAATTTTCAAATAGATAAATCTAATGAGACAAATTTTACATTCTGGAATCGATAAAAATAATTCAAAATCATGTCTCAAAATTGAAAATGATTATTTGTTGAAAGAACAACATTAATATAAATTTAAGAGTTAAAATATCAAAATAAAATTTTTAAAAAATATTTGATAAAAAAAATTTTATCCTAAGATAAAATATTAAAATTATAATTTGACCTAAAAAATATTTTTTTATTATTAATTCAATCATTTCTATTTTTATTGAAATCTTTAGATTTAAAAAATTGCAATTTATTAACCACAGTTCCGACCCACTTAACGTAAGGAAACAACACATTAAGATCGACTTAACGTAGGGAATTTGGGTTTGTAGTTTGCTCGAAGTCTATGTTCAAACCTAGTTACCACTATTGTACACACAAGAAAACTAGAAAAAACATGAAACTAACAAGGGTTTATGTATTTATAGTTAATTACCTTCAAAGTTTTGTTACAATTACATGTATTTCGATAGTTTTAGCAAAAATGTTGTTAATGTTATTTATTTTTTGTTTATTTCTTAATTTAATTTGTTTGTCTTTTTCCCACCCTTTTCTTTGCCTTTCTCTCTCTAATAGCGTTTCTCTTCCCTCCTTGCTTTTGCTTGGGAGGCTGTGCTTGTTCGATTCTCTCTCTCTTTACCATTCGATTCACACCATTCACTCTTCATTGCCGAAGGTTGCTGAGAGTCATAATCCTCTAAGGTTGGGTTCGTACTTTTGCCCTCATCTACCATTTTATTTACAAGTGTCACAATTCTATTAAATTCAGTCTCCACACTTTCTCTCTCTTTGTATTCTGCTTTTATATTGATGTCTTGTTTTTTTTTTTCTTTGTTTACTGTACAACTGTACACTAGCACGAGGACTGTTCTAGTTTATTCTATTTGTCTAATATTTTAGGTGTGCCTTTGGTGATTTATTTGCTTTCTGTGTTTTCCATTGTTCGATGCTTGAAATGCCATTTTGGCTACATATGGATGTAACCCTTTTGTACAGTACAAGAAAATTAATTGTTAGTGTCAGCCTTACAAAAATTAATGATACAGAATGTCGATCAAGTGTTGACTCACTTATCGACACTAATTTGGTTGAATTTATATTTTAGTGTTGGTCACTATGTAACTAGTGCTAAGTAAAAGATAAGTTGAAAAGAAATAATGTTAACATTAGGCTGACACTAGTTTGGCTATATGGAATTAGCATTGGTTTGGCCAATTTTTTTTTTTCATTTGTTGTTGTTATATTACAAAACTTGAACATATAAAGTAAAATTGTAAAATCATAACAAAGACATAATAGGAATAGTAATATGGAAATGACTAAAAATTAATTTCTTGTAATTCATCCTTATATTTAAATAGTCATCATCATCCATCTTATATTATATATACAAGTTTTAGAGTACAATGAAAAAAAATAAAAAAACAAAGATGTCAATGTTTGATGAGGCCTTGTTCTCATTCAAAAAATATCATCAAAATCATTATTAGAATATTAAAATGTGTAGACATTCTACTCTCAATACACAAATTTGACTAATGCTCTGAATCTATCATATGATCCATGATAGATATAGAGCAAACATGTTGCTCCAAGGAAGCATATTTTACCTTAGCTGCCACAACCCTTTCCTCAATTTTATTTGTCTTCTCCTTAACAATTCCATCCCTCTACTTAGCTATAGTATCCCTCTTGTCATACATGTCACTACTTGACGAAGGTGTTCAAAACTCTTAAGCGAGTGACATCATTATAAGAAGGAGGTTCGTAGAAAAATTTGCAGTGTCATAAACTTGAGCTTGACTTTTGCTACTAACAGCGTCTTACCATATAACAAGCTTGATCAACCCATCCACCTCATACGTCCTACCCATGGAGGCTTCACCAACTCATGTCTACATCTAGCTAAGATGTTGCTAGTAGTTTTCACATTCAAAAGAAAACATGACCTAGTAAGATAGTTATTTTGTTTGGTAATCAAGTAGTATAAAAGTAGCATATATGATCAACAACTTTTGTATGTCATCTGAGAGTGGATACAAACTCAATTGCCCTAACTATTTTTGTGGGTGGCCAAGAAGAGCACATCAGGATCCACACTTGACCTTGCAAAAATAGACTATGAATGTTTAAAATTATTGTAGTTTAAAAGATACTTAAATAGATAAAACATGTGTGGAGTGAATACATATCATGTCCAATGTTGCGTTAATCTCAAGATGATACTTGTAGCTTGTAGTGTGAACTTCTCTACCTTTGGGAAAAACTAATTGAACTTGTTTCAGACTAAGAATAGAAGACATTATTATCCTAATAGGCAACAAGACTAGCTCATGCCTTATAACCTATCCAGTTAGGCTTATTCTTTTCCTATCCTTGATGAGAATATTTGTAAGACATTTTGAGAAATGTTGATTAAATGTGTTAATGATAATCTCTTTATGACGAGGATCCTCCCACAAAACATTGTCCTACACATAAAATGAGAAATAACTAGTTAGTATGTATGTTAAATTACTTAGTCATCAAATAAGGATAATTAAATACACATAACTTACCTTAAATTTGGCCCACTAATTTTGTCTAACCTTCTTTCAGGTGTCAATCCAACAATGATAAGAACCCTAAAACTATGTCATAATAACACTTCTAATCACCTTAGTGGTCATAGAGGTCAAAGTCCACATGTAGAAAATTGAAAGTCAATATCAAACATCAAATCAAATGTATATATGAAATTGAGTGCTTAATAGATACAAAGACAAAGAAAAATTTAAGTGAGAGTCGTGCTTACCTCTCACAAGCTAGGCAACTCATCTCTCAACCCTTCAAAATTAGTGAGTACCATTCTTGCCTCTCAACCTAGGTCACTCACTTGACATGTGTCACCTGAGCTCATTCTTGCCATCTCGTAGGCTAGGTTACCTATCACAAACACTCATTTTGATTACTCAATTCTCAACTTGTTCCAATAGCTTATTGAAATGCACACACATTCATTTATAAAATTCCTCAACATAACATAAATGCTTAGAACATTTCACACAAATTCGTAACACAACAAAACCACAAGCACATACAAATAGTTTCAGGTTGGCACAAGCACACTCCTAGAAGCACGATCATGCACGATCAATGCAGGCCTTGCACAAGCGTGCTCACCATGAGCATGATTGGCTCCACCATCTCACCCTAGCATAGGTGTGCTCAACCTATAAGGGACTCAACACAAGCATGCTTATCCTAAGGACGAATGGCTCAAAAATCTATAGGTCACAAGTTTCCAAATTTTTAATTAGAAACTCAAATTTCTAAGGAAACTTAAGGGCTTTCTATGTTGTTTATAATTTCCAAGAATTTCACGAAACAAAGCACAACTAGAAATATAATTTCACCAGTTCCACTCTTCATGCATCTACCATGTAAAGTGTGGTCCTTAAACTTTAGGACTAACTATCTTTTAAGTGCACCTAATAATGCACTTGAGTTGATTGTAGGTTTTAGTTAGGGTAGGATAAGAGTGGTTATATTTGTTTCATGGGGGTTGGTAGATCCAAACATTAGATCCTAGAAGGAATCATCTATTGGAAGGATGGTAGAGAAATGCAGGACCAGGAATTCTAGGTGGATCGGGATGGGTGTCTAAGAAAATAAGGAAATGAGATTCATAGCCAAGGGTAGATGTGTAGGTTGATGGATCATCTCATCCAGAGACAATGGTAAGATAGGAATTAGTGTAGTACATCCACTCCCTTTAACATGAATGTTAGACTCATCAACAAAGGTAACATAAGAATGGATACCAGAAGGATTGGAAAAAGAAAACAAGCTTGAATCCTTTCTCATGTGATTTGTGGTATCGAAATCAATGACCCAACACTAGGAAGTATACGAGAGACATAATAAGATTACCTGTTTGGATAAAAATGGTTGAAGAAGTTGTAGATGATTGTTGAGAAATTTGAAACTAGGTGTATTTGTTAAATTTGTCATAACCATCGTATATCCTTCCCCTAGGTGAGTGACAATGTCTAAGTTGAGACATTACATAAGCTTGTAGTTACGAGTATTGTTGATGTTGTGAGGAATAGGATATTTCCCCATAATTATAACATTGCATCGGTATATGATAGTTTCTCTAAGGATTGATCGTTATTTCTCTTATCAAAATAATAGATTTTTCTAAACTAAAGTAATATAGAGTCAATCTAGGTTATTCTTCTCAAGGACACTTTTATTCCTATATATCTAAGGTACGAAGCTAAAAAGATTACAAAGATGGGCGGTAGGATGCAACTCGTGCAAAAATTGTAAATAGGGGTTTTGACACTAAAGTAAATTGCAAGAAATGTAAATATCTAACTAAAGAATTGACAAAAAGGTAAAGAGTTGCAAGTTATGGCTTTCTAACGTATATTTAAGATACCAAATACAATGAGGTCAAGGAATGGTTCAGTTCCAATTTCTTAGTCATACTAGTATATTCTCAATAACCTATTTCCTAAGGCGACTGCCTAACGTTTGTTCGTTACCGATTGAGGACTTACACAATCCAGGGCCTCGAGTGAGTAGGGATTAAGCTCGTGGTTAACATAGATGATCTAAGGATGATTTATATTATTACCTAGGTAGTTTCCAACCAGACCCTAATATAGGCGTGATCTAGTCTTAACATGCACAAACATATAAATCAAGAGCAGATTGAATTTCCAAGAATTACAGGCATACAAGTGTAAAGAAACATATGCATTCATTGATTAGTCAAAGTATCGATACAAGAAGTGGATTTAGTGGAAAGATGATGATCAGCTTCCTCCGACAACTGTCAACAGTAGCTGTAGTGTTCTGCCTATGATGGTTAGGATACGAAAGGGTGAATTATCAAGTAGTGTGCCAGCGCACCCTGACAGTCCCCTCTTGACAATCAACCACAATACTCAACTCCTGGTCCTGCGTTCGCTCGAGCCTGAGCTACCAATGTACTAAAGCGTCATGGAACAAAGAGGTATGAAGGGAATTTAGGCTTGGGGAATGGAAAGTGTGTAAGTTGAGTGTAGTTGTGTTTGATCAATCTCGCTAACCCATGGATGTTGACATGCATCTCTTTTATACATATATTCCTAACTAACTCTATAACCATACTAATTGAAATAACAAACTTAACTACCTGGTCTAACAGAATTACCAAAAATAATGAATCTAACTACTTCTCTAACTCCTACGTGCTTAATTACATTCACATGTGTTTAAGTCTTATTTTTGGTGGAGTCGACCTTTTGGAGTCGGTATGGATCCGGTTATGGATGGGAGTCGACTTTACTTTGAGGTCGGCCAAGGAGTCGGTCCTGCGGAGTCGGCTTTGTCTGGCTAAGATGACTTCCTCGTTGTCTTTGACTTCATCTTAGTCTTCTCCTTTGACTTGCAAAACAAGACTTGCCTTTTATTAGCTAACAACAAAAACTTGGCTAGGATTTGTTTATTTTTTAGTTAAACTTAGGAAATCTAAATCTTAGCTAACACTCGTTTCCTAACTATTAGTTATATTCTATTTCTCCCATCTAAAAGATCTACTAAGGGTATAATCAGTGTACTATCAGTACACCATGACCTTCTTATTTGACCACAAAAGTAAAGTGATCAAGGGAATCACTTTTCAAAGCGGAGCGAGATCCCTCCAAAAGAGGATTACATAACTTGAGAAAATACATCTATAGGATTATGTACTATCAACTAGACGAGATATGAGATCAAACCACCTCACATTGTGAATCAAAACCAAAAAGCCAACTCAGGGCTATAAGTTTCTTCTATTAGGTCACCATCTTCTATATAGATTTGGAAGTAAGAAGAGAAGTAAATTATTTAGTGTATTTCTTAAACTCCAAGAAATAGACCATCAACTTTAGCTTATTTTCTTTGGGGAGGAAAATCTCTTATAGTAGGGAATAAATTTGATTCAAACTATCATATTTCCCGTAAATAAATTTATGAAAATCTCACTAAGGTTATCAAGTAAGATCAGGATCTTTTTTTCATTATCAAGTAAGGTCAGGATTTTTTTTCATATAACCAATTGGGCTTTATTTAGGCCTAGAAAATATCACCAATTGGGCTTTATTTAGGACTAAAAAATGTCTCACTCTATCCCTATGATGTGATCCATTTGCAGAAAAAAAATTGTGTGTTCAAGGTCATGCATACAAAAACAACCTAAAATCTAGGATTTCCTTATTTTGTAATTCATACCATGTTTTGACTACCATTTTTCTCAACACCTAGCAATCTTTGGTCGAGCTCCTCTATGACACCTTTTATCCCTAATGCTATATAATTATAAATAATGAACTTAAAAGAAATTCTGACTTTCAACATACATCAATTGGTAAAAGATTTCACATTACCTTATCACATATTGTAATTTAAAAACAAACATGTAGCCCTATTAATGCTCCAAATGACCAATTTCTAACGTCGTAGGAGTCACAAAATATAAACAAAAAAAAATATCATAAATTAATTACAACTGCCTTGATGTCACATGCCTATTAGAACATCAAATCCCAAAATATATGAAATTAGAAGAAAAGCAATAAAATGAGGAGTCTAACTCAATCCTCATACTCTTGCTCATCATTGCTTGAAATGTGGCATTCAACCTAAACACAAACAATACAATAAAAGGGAGTGAGAAGTATACCTTACTCAAGCTTATGGTATGAACACAACATAAGTAACAAACATTCACACAATTAATTATAAAAATAGAAACTAAACAATCCACATATGCACATGAGTGATACTAATGCACTCCTAGTACTACATCTGTCATGTTCTACCAACTCTAATATAGGAAAGTAGGCTAGGGGCACGTAGCTCAACCTCTTTATTGCTTGTCTCATACTAGTACGATGCCCTTTAGTAGTACATTAGGTACTACATAGCTTACATCGTCTATCCCGGCTCATGGGATTAGTCACAGCCATTGGCATTTTTTTTATCAATTAGCCCCCAAGAGGCCTAATGACCTTACTACTTAAGTTTGTATCTACTTCCTTACACACCCATTTTGTTAAATGATGCATGAAATACAGTTCAATTTAGTCATTATTCCACTTTCAATATTGGACCGATGAGGATCATTCTTTCCTCTCATGAGCTAGGTCACTCATTAGACAAATGTTCCTCGGGTCATTCTTGTCTTTCACAGACTAGGTTACCCTTTTCAAGAATATTTATCCTTGTTACACATTTTCATATCACATACCATAGTTCTTAATTATTATTATTATAATGTGTATCACAACTCATCATGTTTTGAATTCAACATATCACGAAATATACGGACATATCACATAGTTTTATACAATTTCAAATATAAGCACCTAACTTGGCTCCCTATTCGGGAAACCAAGATATACAATCTTTAACCATAGGTAGAAGTCATTAACTTGATTCCCCTTTCAAGGAACCAAGACATACAAACTTGGGGTTTATGAAAAAAAAGCCCTCAACCCACGACCACGAGGTTAAAAGTCTTTACTCTATCAATTGATAGAGACAAAAAATCATAAACAAACAAACAACCAAACACTCTATAAATCATAGAGGCAATTAAATACAAACAACCAACTAGGCATAACTAAACACTTGGTTAATCATAAAACAATCAAATACAAACAACCAACAAACAAACAACTAAGTTCCTTGTCAATCATAGGACAAGAAAACAACTAAACACTTTATCACTTAACAGAGGCAGTCAAACACAAGCACCAAACGGAAAAACTATTAAACACTTTGTCGATTAACAGAGGCAGTCAAACATAAATACTAAGCGGAAAGTGACTAAAACATTTTGTCGATTGATAGAGGCAATCAAACACAAACGCTAAGTGAGGTCTAGGACTAACCCTTCTACCCACAGTCATACTTACATCTTTTAGCGAGATTTCTCACTCCCCTTACTTGGAAAAACATAGATATAGAAAACACGATCCTTAAGGTTGTTCTTCTTGTTCCTTAAGGATTTCTTCCAAATGTTCTTCTTCCTCCACTCTTTAGGTTGAAATTACGTGTTTAGGAAAATTAACTCAATAACAAAGATATATAGCCCCAAAAATGGGCCTCGTAACTTCCTCTAGCAACCCACAATGAGCACGAGCGTGCTCCCACGTAAAACCCACACAAGTAGCCCCATATCTCTTGAGGAAACTCTAAGAAATGAGAAGGATTAACCATCATAGGTTCAATGCTTTGCATGAAACCCCAACTTGTTTATAGGCTCTTTTGCCTCCTTATTACTTGGTATCCAACTCTTTATATAAGAGAAGGAGACGGTGCATGAGCTTATATTACTCGACGTAGGACTTGAGTTATTTCACTCCTTATATAAGAGAAGAAGATGATGATTGAGTTTATGTTATCCAATGTTGGACTTTAGCTTTTATCATATTTAAATGACTTTTTTTTTAATTTAATTATTTAAAATCCAACATATATTTATCTCAAATATTATTTATTTAATTATAAAACAATTAATCACTTACTAAGAATAATCAATAAAATACAATATTTATAACCAATAATAAAATAAAATAAAAATTTGAGTGTTACATCCTCTATAGTTACAAGTATTTTTTTTAAGGGCCATAGGAGATTGCTTATGATAATTGTAAACCCTACTTCCTTTGATACCATGTAAAGAGAAACATAGGCATATAAGTGAATTTGAGTGAACTACAATATATCAACCCTTATATTTATATTACTAAGCAAATGAGCCAAGCTTGTCTACTTGTTGAAACCCTTTTATTCTTAACGACAACTCTTAACATAGGCCATGTCTAAAAGTATAAAATAGTTTAGGCTTTCAACTTGAGTAAATTATTTATAAAAAAATACTTTAATACTTTGACTCATAGTCCTCTTGATTATATCCTTTAATTTCTTTCTAATTCACACCAATGTAATTAAAAAATTTGTTATTCAAAAATTGCATTGCATTGGCTGATTGACATGTTGATCCCCCTGTAGATTCACTTCCAGCGCGGAGACAAGAATCTTTGACCATAATTTTTCATTTTGTTGGAACACACGGTGGTTCAATAATAGATGGCTTTTAGGGTCTTGATTATTGTCATTTCCTGAACTACCTGGAACTAGTACTACAAGCAATGGGCACCACACATGCAGAAATGCCAGAGTGCACTACTAGCTTCCTTTTAAATTTTAATCTCCCGAAGGGACAGCTATAGCATTACGAGGGACGGAATGTGAATCATAAAGGAACTTTATTTCGTTTGGAAGTATGCTAAGACAACCAAATACTGAGCAATGAATAATTTATATACGCATGCATGACTAAAGGAAAGCATGATTTCCTTCAAGTGAATATATGTTGGTCATACTTGGAAAAGATGAGACAAGATTGATGGATCTATTGTTCCTTCTTATTTTAGCTTTTGTATTAAAATTATCAATATCATCACCATTCATATTCTCATTATTGCTGTTACTTTTTCTTATCAACTAATCACATTTCGCTGCAGGATTCTACGTGGCAATAAAATGTTTGCTGAGCGCAATTTATAATTAGAATAACTACATAGACATTGCAATACCCTATAATAATAAATTCATACATAAATAAAAATCAATATACTCGAATTTAATAATTCTTTACCAAAATCATATCAATATACTCATAAATATCTTGACTTTTACTAATAACTTCAAACATTAAATAAATAAATTTATTCATCCACAATTATCATTTTATTCAAATATATATTAATAAATTTAAGAAAAATTAAATAAAAAGTATTAAGCCTTCAATTCTCCTCTATCTCAATAAGATCCTCTCTATATTATGAAAACAATATTTTTAATGAGATATAATCATAATGAATAGTAACAAGTTTAAAAAAAAAATTCACAAAAAATGTTTGTTCTCAATTGATGAGATAATAAATTTCATAAGAAAACATTTTTTAAATCAAGTGTAAGACATACACTTCACACATGTAATTTTAAAAAATCAATAGTTTTCATAACTAACATTTATATCTTAGAGACTCAATTGTATAAACTACTTGGTGATTCCTAAAATCACCCTACTTGACTCTTTGGTTCCCAAAATTGATATGAATATCATATTCACTTATATGTTTTGTCCCTAAACGGTGTAAATCTCAAACTCCTTGTAAATTCCAAATTCACTAAGATTTATGAGTTAATATATATGCAATGACATCTCACTACCTTCCTCATTCCAAATGGTGGTATCTCGTATCTCAACCTAAATATAGATATATTTAGTAAATTAGATATCTCATTTTAAATAGTGATATCTCTTATCCTATTCCCAAAATAGAATGTCCACCGTTATTTCTTCCTATAAGGTAATAATCAATTTTAAAGATAATAAACTTTGTCATCCTCGATGACCGACAATTAGATTCTCAAATCTCATTACAATTAAACTTTCTTTACAAAATAACTCTCAATTTCATTCCAAACATCAAATTTGGGTTACCCTAAAAACCTTTATTTTTTCTGCCCAAATCCCCTCAAAGGAATCACATCCCAAAAAACCATTAAATCAACAAAACAATTAGGTTGAACAAAAATCACCAAATCTTTTTATCAAGAACCCAAAAAATTAATTTTTTTCTAAAATCATTAAATCAAACATAACAATTAGGATACACAGATCTTCTAAAATTCTTTTATCAAAACCTCGAGAGAAAACACATCCCAAAAAATTCATAGCATGAAAGTTTAATAGAGGGGTTGTTTTGCTCACCTCTCAAATGAATGTTAGGGGTAGTCTTTTCAATACGATAGCATCTATTAAATTTCTTTGAAAACTTCCATTCACTTTATACTTAACATATATATTACGTGGATACTAATAGATTATGTCTTATGTACATAATTTATATTAGAATTATTTAAATAACAAATTATTCTTTCCATATGTTATAACTACAAAAATATAACAAACTATCGATATGTTATCTAAATTTTATATAAAATATTATATTTTTATTAAAATATAATATTATATTAACCATTTTCACGAAGAAATAAAACTAAATATATTATATATTATTTAATTTTTTATTAAACTAGTTTAACAACATTTATTCGCCTAAACTTAAAATACTATATTAATTTCTCAAAAGTCTAATTATTTTTAATTCTAGGTTTCAGAACGTGAACCGCCCTGCCAGTTGATTCAAACTCAATGATAATGATTAGTTAAAAATCTACGATCTTATATTGCCACACCCATGTTTAATAGATTTTTAATATAAAATCACAATTTTAAGGTGTTTAAAGCTTACTAACAAAAATGTGCTATTAGAGCTTAAAGCTTATTTTGGTGTAGTGAAAATAAAAAGTGTAACTGTTTATATGCATGGTTTGTTATTCTGTCGTCCATATTGCTATAAAGGAATGAGGTGGTGTTCAAGCAGTGGGAACAGTTTGATATTCTTAGAATCACGAGTCTCATAAAATATGCTCTTGGTCGTGCCATTGTCTAAACCAGAAAGATGTTTTTTTTTTTTTTTTAATGAGAAAATATGATAATAGTGTAAAAAAATTTTACATATTTGTTCAATTATAAACTATCGTAAACTTGTTTTTTTTTTTACGATTGAATAACAAACTCACATATTTCTGCAATATTGGAGGAATGTTATGCTTTATTAGATTGCAAGCGGATGGCTTTATAAAGTCTTAAAAACGGAATAAAAACAGATTATAACTCCACTAACTGAAACATAGAGTATTATCCTACTAACATTTCCTAATGAGTAGGGATTATTAACTATATGATAAAAACAAATCCTAACAAACATGATAACTAAACAATAATTTTCAACATTACCTTCAAATTATACCAACAATATTTAATTGGATGTTAGTGAAAAACTGTTTCCATTATGACATTAATTAAACACTTTTTTTATTGGTGCATTAATTAATCTCTTGAATGAAATGTTACTTAAAGGTTTAAAAGATATACTTTAAATTGTTAGAAGTACTCTACACTACTACGAGTAGTGTGGTACGTAGCTTCCTTATTTTAGTTGGTTTAGAATTCAGAGATTTCATGTTGCATTGGGTTTGGAATAATTCTTGTAATTTGAATAAATTTATTTTGATAATAAAAATATAAAAAATATTATTTAAGTAAAAAAATTATAGTTTGATTTCGCTGGTGTCTATTTGTTAAGTTGTAGTTCTTAACTATGACGTTTTAGGTAAAAAAAATTAGAAAAAAGAAATTTTAATTCAAGACTAGTTACGTACATGTCATTGTTGATTATATAAAGAAATTAATTGAAAATTGAGAGTTAATTAATATCAGAAAGTGATACATTGCATTTTGAGTTCTCATTAGAAAAAAAATAATTACATATATTTCTTCACTTTATTTGGAGTAAGATTGTATGTTATAAGAGACATGTGAAAAAAATATATCTCCTTTGTTTTATGTCTCTTTCAGTTAGGTATGTTGGGAAAGAAAAATTTGCAGTAGAAACGAAAAGCAATAAGTGTACAAAACGACAATTGTCACAAAAAATCTGTCGATTTTCAATTGAAAACAACTTTGTGAATGACTAAGCCACCGTTGCTTTAATGTTTTCGTCCTTTATTTTAATTTAATTAACAACTCAAAATCAGATAACATATGTCAAAAAGTTAACGTAATTTACTTTTGACGCGTTACTTAATTTCCTCCACTGTCACGATTTATAGTGACTAAAATACATGTACGTGACTACGTGGCATTCAATTCCACATGCAAAATACGACAAGCTTAATTGAAAGCTTTAAAATGGACAAATAGGTTGAATAAAAAAATGAACAAATTGGGTTTGGATATAAAACCCTGTTACTTTAAAAATTATTAAAAACAGAAAATTAATTATTGTTCCACAGTATAAATATAAGACATATGTATGGTGGTGTGTCAGGTTGTAAACAAAACAAACTTTACGAATATGATAAATTCCTTTATACTCTTCAGTTTTATGAGTATACTAGTTGAAGATTAGATATCAAATATATATAGTCGATCATTATATATAGCTTGGATACGTTTGGACAATATGTACATAATTTTAGGTTTGAATTTTATTGTTATTATTATATTTTTATTTTATATAAAAAACAAACCAATAAAGAAATTATTATTTATTTTAATTTATCTTTTGACTAATTAAAAAAATACTTTTTAATTACTTTTTAAAAAATACTTTAACTTTCTGAACCCCAATCTCTTTTTTCTTTTTTTTTTTCTCCACTATGCAAGTTCTTTTTCGCCCAGGATGTCATTAAAGGAGAAGAGAAAAAGAAGATTGAGATGTGAATGAATGAATATATAATAACCATGAAATGTAGAACTCTCTCCAGTGTTCTTACGATTACAAGAAAACGAGGTGCATGTAATAACAATCATGTGCAATAGCACAAACCAGAACTAGAGATATAACTATCCATTCAATGATCAGATTTATTAATTTCACATTTTACACAAAAATTTATTAAGAAGTATAATTATAAAAATTCGACACCTAATATTAATTTATCATATGTTCCTGTACATGTGTGACTGTGTTTTGTATCTCTCGGAGGGAGTGTGAAGCCATAGTATTTAATTATACTTGTTGGATTATTTTTTAATTGGATAATTATAATCTAACTATTAAATTTAAAAAAAATTAAACTAATTAGATGTTAAAATATTAAAATATATATTAATTTTAGTTGAGTGATTATTAATATTATATTTGATGGAAGTATTATTATTGTTATTATTATTCAATAATATATATTATAACATATTGATATGAAAATCTTGTGTGAACTTGTTATGATAGGTAAATGAACCCATATATTTTTAATATAGTAAAAAGTGTTTATTTCTTTTCATATTTTGCGGTGTCTTATTAAGATTTTACAATAAAATATAAACAATATAAAACAAGAATAATTTCTCTTCTCACGTGTCAAGTCAACGTCGAATAGATCAAATATTATTTTTTTTACTCAAATATTTTAAAATTATTTATTTATACATGTTACAGGTTAGGGATTACATCGATAAAGGAGAAATTAACCACAACATAAGGAATAGATACAAGGATTATACATGTTAAAATTTATAATATTGGAAACTAGAAAGATATTCAAGTTGAAACAGTTGTATATGAAGATGGATGTAGAAGAATAGAAAAAGAAATGAAAATGAACAAAATCACAACCTTGTTTTCTTCTTGTGGACTGTGGGGTGTCACCATGGGTTCCAACACATACGCAAATATTGTGGTAATCTCGCTACTCTCCTCTTCTTCTTCTGGCCACTTGATTTGAGTGGCCGACCATGTACAACATTTTTTGTTTGTTTACAAATAAAGCTCCTATGGCTTGCTACTGTAACCGGTCGGATTGTTTATCACACAACAAAGGGTTTTCTATTTGAAAAGATATGCACATTTGAAACACTTACTAATTATTCGTCACGAATCCAAGGAGATCCAATCACATGTCCTGTGCTGGCGTGGAAATCTTAACCGAGGTAATAATGGTATATATATGTTCACTTAAAAGGATTATAACGTGTTCGTGGTGTGAGGGTTCTTCGACCTGTACTGTAGGAATGTTTGTGAGACGGGATGAGAAAATTTTTTGTGTTTTTATTTTTCTTAAAATTTTGATAAAGTCATTTTTTTTTAACTAGAATTGACGCGAATAAAACTTTACAACATAAGGGATAAGATTGAGTGATGAGTTAATTAACTTAATGAGATAATATATATAATCTTTATATATATTTTTTTAAAATATATGTTTGAGTCTAACTTAAGTTTTATAATATTAAATTAAGATGAACATTTTTATTCACGTATATATTATATTTAGATTTTATCATTAACCAAGGTAAGATTTAATTTTTCTTACTTATTAAAGTAAAAAAGAATACAATTACAGTTAAGATTGATTTTAAGATAAAAAAATATTAATATAAATATAATATTATGTGAGATAAAAATAATTTAAAATATACAATAATTTTTAAAAAAATATACGATATTAAAATGAAATAATACAATTCAAAATACAATATAAATTCATATTTAAAATATATTGAGTCTAATTTTTAAAAAAATCTATAAAAAAAATTTCTAAACTGACTTAGTGAAACAAAGTCACAAATATTCTTACTGTATGGTAATTCTTGTGGCCTTTATACCAGTTTGGGCCATGATTTGGCCCAAGATAAAGTTCTATGTATGGAATTTTTTAAGAAAAATTGCACATAAATAAAGATTTTTTTATTAAATAAAAAAAATTAAACATCTTTCTCAATATATGTTTGTTAAATGAAAGCCTGCATGGCAAATGATTAATTTTTATTAGAAAATCTGGTTGATTGTTTTTGTGGGAGATTTTTCTTTCGATATTTTTTTTATTCACAAAACTTGAATTCAATATCTTACTTAATTTAAATTTAATATTACTTCTACCAATATAGTATTTGTGGTTTAAATATTAGAATGAAATAGTAAATCATCAGTACTTTTCTTAATTCACATTTAATTGTTTAGCAAATCTCACGTGTGTATTACCCTTTCTCTTTTGTCTCAAATTTTACCAAGATATTGGTTTCGGAATAGGAGTTGCAACACATTTGAGCTTATTATTTATATAATTTTTTTTTTGGTAAAATAATATTTTGATAATATAAAAAATCAATAATTTGATATCATATTTTTTATTTTTCTTCTTATTTCTTTTTTATTGTTTTTATTTTTCTTCTTTATCTCTTTTTTATTGTAAAAGAAAGTTATATGTGATATAAATGCAATATCTCTTCATAGGGAGCTAGGGTTCCACTTTTTTATTGGGACCGTGATCAATAATGATTGGAGATGATTAGATGCTCATTTATTTATGTTTGGTGCTCCACTTGAACGTGTCTCAGACTCCACAACTCTGTTGGGAATTTCACGCTTATATATGATAAACATCTAATTATCTTAAGATACGATTACGTTTGCCAACAATTTATTTACTCATATTTTTTTATTATTCTTAATATATTTGGGACATTATTTGTCAATGAGAGAAAGAAAAAACCGTTGACCAACATTTTTCTTTTTTTTTTATTACCATAAATGCAAAATATCCACTAATTTTAAATTTCTTGTGTGCAATTGAGTTTTTGTTACAAAATTCTCCAATACATGTTAAATTGCTTGTGGCTCAAGAGTTAGGGTAAATACCCATCAAACACAAATTAATGTTAGTTATTGGTATGCAATGTTTGGGGGTAGTGCTGTACATGTGCAGAAATATATATATATATATATATATATATATATATATATATATATATATATAATTGATATGAGTGATAAAATTTTCTTTTCACATATATATAATAATTATATACTTAATACTTGAATTCAAAACTTTAGTTAAGTTAGAATAATTTTGACTAAGTTGATTCATATATTTGATAGGTAAAACATATTCTATTTTAGAGACAAAAGGAAATTTGGTTAATAAATTTGGATTTGTCTATATAAAAATGAATAAATTACATTAAAAAAGATAAAAAAATTTAATGGTGATATATAAATAATATAAAAATAAACTTATCGTACATAATTATTTATAATTAAATATAAAATTGTTTTAAACGCACGTGCATGACTTATTATTTCAAAGAAAACAACCACCACAATGGAAATTAAGTTTAATGATACCTTTATACAGTGCTTCCTTGTCAAAACTAGTGCTGTTATTATAAAGAGAAGAAGTGTAGTTGTAAACGGAATTGAAACTAAAAGACGCGCCTTTTAATAGCGGTTTCTTTTATAACCACTATTAAAAGTATATATAGTGATTGTATAAGGCAGTGTTTTATTTTGTTTTTTGATAGCTATAGGCACTGGTATTAAAAAGCTAGGTTTTAATAGCGATTCATATCCCAATTGTTATTAAAAGACTATTTCTCCATTAAAAAGTACATCGTTTTATTTCATTTCATCAAACTCAATTCCAAGTTTCTTTTATAAGCCAAATTATTTTATTAATAACTTATATCCAACTTTAGCATAAGGTGTGCCAAAAATATATATAAAAGGTGAAAAATAATACAACATATCTTAGCTAATTAGTACACCAAGAACATAAAATAAAAGCAGAGTAACTACAACCATTACAACAAAACAACGAAATAGCGAAGACAATTAGCGAGGAACATCATAATTAGGGATGGCTCGGCCGTATGTAAGTGCCGTAAATTAATAATTTTTGTGTAGATACGCAGATATGTTTCCAATAATATATATATATATATATATATATATATATATATATATATATATATATAATGATAATAATAATAAAAGAAAATAAAAAAGGAAAAGGAAAGGGGAGAAGTACTGAAAAAGCTTCTCCGTTAACTCATTCCTTTCGTCTCTACACCTTACATGCCCCCACGTGTACATTCCACTACCAACTTCTCTACAGCCACTCTGTGCTATTACTATTGTGTAAGACAATGCAGAAGACGCAAAGGGGTTGACCTTAGGGCCTATAAAAGGGGAGCAAAACAAATGAGAAGAGGTTGGAAAAAAGAAAGATCGAGAGAGAGTAAGGAGGTTAGGAGAGTCCCAAGAAGTTTTCGTTAAAAGAAGATAGTTAGCATATAACCTGAAAAAATAGAATCTTCCTCGTGACAATAAAGCCACTAAATAGGTAGAACTATTTCTTAACCAATACATTTCATTTGAGTATTGACACCTAGTCAACAATAGATTTTGCCTTCCCCTTTGCATAGCCGATTTCAAATAGGCATCTGCTCCCACCTGGCTGGCTGACTCCTAGTCGACCTCGCCTCTCCTTTTGTTGACCAACTCCTAGTCACTCTTACCCCCACTTTGACATCTACCAACTCCTAATTGGCCTTACTTCTCATTTTGATGGCCAACTCCTAGTTGGCCTTACCTCTCTTTTGATTGGCTGACTCTTAGTTGGCCTCACCTCTCTCTATGTCTACCTACTCCTAGTTGGCCGCCTCACCTCTCCTTGGACCAGCCAACTCCTAATCGACCTTATCTCACTTTGTATCCACTAACACATAGTCGGCCTTAGCAACCTGTAGGATGAACAAACACCTTTTGTGATGTATGTAAACTTTGAATTCTCCATTGCACTAAGAGATATGTAGGAGCAAGAGGCAACTCTTGTCAAGTTGAAAAAACCAAAAAAATATATTTCCTCTCCCAATAACAACGTCCAAACTTGTATGTGCTCGAAAGGTGAAAATAATAATTTAGAAATCATAATAAATTTCACGCGTCTAATTAAGGTAATTGTCTTAGGACGAAGGTCGTAGGGTACTAATATTTTCCCCTATGCGTATCGACTTCCGAACCTTAAATCTGTTTCCAAAAGACTAACCTTATCCTTTCCAAGGTTTTCTTACGTTTCCCTTAAAAAATGTCTGGTGACGACTCCATTAAATTCATTTTTCTTTCTTCAAAAGAAATTTCAATTTCTTTTTTTCTATTTTTCATCATCAGCGTCATGATTACGATTGCAACATTTTGGAAAATAACTTTTTTGGTAAGCATAGGATAAATTGTTAGTAATAAATAGTTTTTTTAAATTATTATAAATAACGGCTAAGCCATCATAAATTTTTATATTGAATGTGAATCTAAAACCATTTCTTATCTTTTTTTGTCTTTTGTTTATAATTTCAAATTTTGAGTGTCAATGGCCATTAAGTGACTATTAAGCTATGTCTGGAGTTGTTACTAATAAAGGATAGTTAAGTCATTACTTGTAAAACTTTTTAACTACTAATGACTTTTCATTTCCTCGTTCTCCAACCCAACATATCTTTTCTTTCTCATTCCCACTCTCAACCCAACATATCTTTTCTTTCTCATTCCCACTCTCCTGCATGGGAAACTGGCACAATGGTGATATGGGTGATAACAATAACAATGCGGATGATGGTGACAATAATTTTTTTTTAACAATTTCTTTCTTTTCTTTCTATTGGTTGATTTGTTTGTTGATTATTGATTCTTCTCTTGGTTGTAGGTTTTCGGTGGCTTGCAACGAATGACTCTAGTGTGTAGTTGCTTGTGATGGTGGCTTTGGTATGTGGTTAATCATGATGATGGGCTAGTGGTTATGGTGGATTGGGGCAAGAGGGGGAAACAACATTGGTAATATCAGTGTTTCTTTTCTTATTTGTGCATAACATTGGCTAGGTTGTCACTATTAAACATTAGGTTCATTTGACCGACCCAAACATATTAGTATTGACTTTGCTTGTGACAACCATGGAGGTGTGACTTCATCAATGCTTACATTGTGACACTTTTTATCCCTATAGCATTTGAATTTAATAAAGAAATAAACCAATAAAATAATTCACATTTATTTATATTACATTTAAAGAGTTCACATTCTTAAAACATAAAACATGCATAAATAACTTTCAAAAGCAAAGATGACACTCCAAAGGTCATATCTTCAAATCCAAAAACATATAACATAAAATGAAAATAAAATTCGAAGATC
The DNA here is from genome assembly GCA_025330945.1 of Mucuna pruriens. Lineage (NCBI taxonomy): Eukaryota > Viridiplantae > Streptophyta > Magnoliopsida > Fabales > Fabaceae > Mucuna > Mucuna pruriens. The sequence goes on from JAENHJ010000077.1 coordinate 420,449, forward strand.
CAACATCAATGTCGCAACTTATCAAAGCAAAGTCTCATGTACAAAACTACTAAGCAAATGGAGTAATAATAGACAATAACATCTCAATCTTCAAGTTCCTTCTCAACATCATCACTTGAAGGTGACATTCATCCCAAACACAAACAACATACAAATACAAAAGAGTGAGAATTGTTTCACTACTATGTAAGAGTACCTTGGCAAGGTTAGGTAAACCATACAACACAACATAAACAATATATAACAACAAGGCACACTTACAAGTAGCACAAAACATAATTACAATGCATATGTCATGATAAAGATGCATTATATCTTCTACTTCATATGCATGTGGTACCATCACAATAGGAATAGTAGTCTAGGGATAATGCGATCAACCCTTATTAGTTAGCCATACCACACTAATATGAAATCTTCTGATAGCACATCAAGATCTACTTAGCTTGCATTACTCGCCCTAATTCATGGAATTAAGTAAGGCCATAAGGGTTTCCATACTGAGTAACCCCAAGTGGTATAGTGACCTTACCACTTGGCTTCTATCTACTTTCCTTCACAATCGTTGCATTACATGATGCATGTCACATAGTCATTTTCATATTTTCTCTTTTCATAGATTGGGTTGATGAGGATCGCCCTCACCCTGCTATGGCTAGGCTACTCATCTATAACTCACACAAATTAGTAAGCATCGTCCTTGCCCTTCAAAGCCTAGGTAGCTCACTTAAGAAATGTCACCAAGCTTATTCTCGTCCCTCTAGGACTAGGATACTTGTTGTGGTGCTCACAACTCCTTAACTTAGCTTTCACAATCTTATATCGTATGTCTTAATTCTCAAATGCAATAACATTTGTATTATCTTCATATACACAATTCAATAACAAAGTGTTCATATCACAAGTCAAGATCTTTCTTAAGAGAAAAGCCTAGTTTCTAAGTTCATACTATACATAAAGCATATCCAGGGTGATTTGGCCAACAAATAAGGACTATAGGAAGTCCTACACTTACTTTCGCCCAGCAAGGATCATCGCCCGCTCAACAAAATAAGGTATAAAGAATCCTAGTACTCTTATTCACTCAATGAGGCTCGGGCTTTCTCAGCGAAACTACTAATAGAGAGTTCCTAACTCTTTGTTGTACATTCATTAATAGGACCTTACCTCGCCTAGTAAATGGAGACATAAGGGATTTCACTTTTCCAAGCTCACCCATCAAATCCCTGATTTGGTGAGGGAGTAGGGTCATATAGAATTCTAGTTCTCTAGCCCTCACTCTCTTTCTTAGCGAAGCTATTCCTTGCTTAGTGAGTGGAATCACAATAACTTTAGGTTTCACATTCGTCTAGCAAAGCCTGTGCTCGCTCAATGAATGGCTTGATAGAGAGTACCTACTCTTTATTACACATTCTCGCCTAACTGAGTCTTCATGTTGGCCTAACTAGTGACTTGACAAAGAGTTCCAACTCTTTGTTAAACACTTTCGCTCAATGAGGCTTCCTGCTCACCTAACAAATAATAAGATAAAGAGTTCCCAACTCTTATTTCCCACTCTCGCCTCATGAGCCATTTCCCTCGCCTAGTGGATGGAGTTATTATGAACTCTAGGGGTGCATTTGCCTAACAAATAATAAGACAATAAGAATATCTCAGTCAAACAACAACAATTTATCACGTAATTTCATGCGAAAGTCATACATAGGATGCACACTAAGCTAGGGGTTTGATCCTCCTTCAAATATCACAAAAAAAATATATATATAAAAATAGGATTCTAAAGACGATCCCTCTACCCGTAATGTATTATGGTACCCCCACAATGAGATAATCTTACACCCCCTTTTACCTGAAAAGTGTAGACTTAGAAAACACGTTCCTCAAGGTTGTTGTTCTTGTTCCTCTAGAGTTCCTTCAAAAGGTTCTTCTTCTACTCTCTCAACTGTAGAAACAACTCTGGTGAGAAATTGACGCACAAGGAAACGACTATGACACTTAAGTAATGTGTCAGGTTTTCACCCTAATGGACCTAAACATATTTATGATTAAAATATGTCCAAATGACTATTTTTCTTAATTTATTTAATTATAAAATCCATTTGAAAACCTATGTATGTTTCTCCATAAAATATTCTTTATTTAATTATAAAATAATTAAACCACTTATTATTAATAATAATAATAATAATAATAATAATAATAATAATAATAATAATAATAATAATAATAAAATATAATATTTATAACCAATAATATACAAAATAAAAATAGGGTGTTACATGCATAATCATTAGCAACTACTTAATTTTCTTGAAATGAACTTGTGATATGTCTATGTTTACTTGTATGTCAGGTCGAAATTCCCCAGTACATAGAGAAATCCCATGTTGTGACTATTAGCAAAATAAAGCTCCATACATATTGAAACACTAAAAACCAAAAAACCCTAATACATATTAAAGCCAAAAGAAATGTAACATGAAAAGTAAGAACTAAAATTTTAACCTTGACATATTAAAACCATAGGCCAAAAATACCCAAAAACCACAATCCATCACAACATAGTGTTAAAATTTCAAGAAGTACACTAATTATACAAATAATAAAATGAAAAGTATCAACTTGCAAAAGTTGTTACTATTTATACAAAGTGTGTATAAGTGAACATGAAAATAGAAGTATTTAACTAATACTCTTGACTAATTATTTTGTTTTTATAATTTTCTGGTAGATTGGTGAATAATGAATGAGAGTGATTAAGGTTTGAATCCTTCCGCATTCCTTTTCAGCAAGTTACTCAATCCAACACTATTTCATTCATAAATAGTTCATTCATAAATAGTTCATTCATAAAAAGTTTGGATTAGTTAAAATAAGCTAAGTCTAATCTCTTGAATCAAAATCCCCTTAGTTAAACCTAGGGTTCTATACTGTTATTAATAGAATTAATCTTAAGTCTAGTTATATTTAAAATTTATGAATCATAAACAACAATTAAAACCAATTCATTAATGATTAGTTGGAGAATGCATTAAGCACACAAAAAAAAGATTGTTTAAGTTTACAAATTGAATAAACGAAATTCCCATAAAACTCTTCTACCCTTGTCTAAAGAAATTTAGTGAAACATGGATAAAGTAACAAAAATAGAGAAAAAGATAAAGATAAGAGCTAATGGTTGTATTAAAGCTTCAAAATCCTTTCTCAAGGCACAAATCTTCTATTGATGGAAGAGAGTGTGTATTTTAATACTAAGTGATGTGAAAAAACTTTTTTCTTTTTTTGTACTAGTATTACTGAAATAGGTTAAGCTTTCTAAATAGTTGATTTATGACATTTTATTGAATTTTTTGTGACCATTAGTGAAGAGTTCAATCTAAGTCATTGTCACTACAAAAGAAAATCATTTATTATCAGTTTTTCATCAAATTTGTCTTTAGTAGTATATACGGGTGTGAAAAAAAAAATTCAAACCAAACCTAACTAAACCATAAAAGAAAAAGACTATTTTAAAGGAAAATTGAATCGAACTATTTTATAAAAACAATTCGATTCGAACCAAACTATTTTAACAAAGCAGTTTGATTAGTTATTTTTTAAAAAATCAAACCACGCTGGGTGTAAAAGAGAAAACCAAACTCAACCGAATGAGAAAAATAAAATTATTTTGAGAAAAATTGAATCAAACCATTTCTGTATAACAAGTTCGATTCGAATTATTTTTATAATTTAAAGTGCATGGTCCAGATTTTATTTAGAAAAAAAAAATCACACAATGCACAACCTGAGTAATATAGATTTTGTCTAATAGAAATTGAACTCTTAGAATAAATATATTGTGAATCTATAACTAATAATATGATATATATATATATATATATATATATACTAACAAATAACCATGCATTGCATATTATTTGTATAATATATTTTAGTGTTAATGTAAATTCACAATTAGCTACTTATACTAATAAATTTCCATTAGAAAATCTCTATACTTACAAGACTAACCAATAAACACACATACTATTACTAAATAGATTGTTTTTGTACTCGATCGTGTTTCTCTAATAGAAAAAAAAAAGTGTATATATATATAGACACGAGAAAAGTGGACTTACGAATTATCTACACTATAAGTCTAAAAGTCTTTTATGAGAAGTGTGTTGAAATAAAAGTATTTCTGATTTTTTACCCAACAATTTAAGCTTTTAAGATTTCTATATAGTTTGTGACTACATGTACAAGATCGTCGTACATTCTACGTTGTTCACGAACTAAATAAGACCAGCACTTTATTTTTTTAAGATCTATAATTTGACTATATACTCAGTACAATATATATAGTTATCCTAAGATTTAAGACACCTAACCAGGATCATCTTATCTTCTATATAAGTTTACAAAGCTCGATGTTAAAATAACCTTGTTACAAAAAGTACTATCAATTATTGTTAACTTGTAAGTGTATTATAGGGTAACCTCCACTAGATTTGTGAGAATGCTTAGAGAAGTGGGTCACTTACAAATAATTAACTAAAAATCTGGAAAGAATATCAAAGTAAATGCTCAAACTCCATCTGGAATATTATGAAAGAAAAATTATTATTAAAAGAGATACAATTTTGCAAATGAACTTAGCTTGTTTGATAAATGTTATTATGGAATAAGTTTGGTACATGTTCATCTCTTAATTATTTATTAATTTACTTTTTTTGAACACAAAAGAGTATCTTCAATTGACGCTAATACAAATTTGTTTGAAACATAGAATTCACTAAAGTAAAGTTTGCTTCTTCCAACCAGCCTTTATTAGAATCCAATTCCTCTTAGCATGCTCAAGGGAGAAAATATCCACTAACTATGCTATTAGTTGCTCATCTCTCTTGATTCCGTTATGTAAAATCATCTTTTTTAGATAAGCTCCGTTATATATTATCATAAATTTATTTTGTTCGTAAGTTTCTATCGAGCACCAATATATGCGTCTTGACCTACCCCCATGAAAGTGATTCCTACGTCCACCCCACTAGAGAGAGAGGCCTTGGAATTTAAACATCTAAGCATTCATATGACGTAGGCAATTGATTCCATGTTGGTATAAATAATAGGACCCTTCCCAAGCTATTCCCTAGGAAGAAACACAAACCTTTCTCTTCCAATTATTATTCCATAGTGTCGTCCTCTCTTTGGTTCTCTATTATTTATTGTGTCCTCCTTTTGGTTCTCTAATTATATTTATTATTTCCACCGTTTTCTCAAAAACTAGTCTCTCCAAATTCTCCAACGAATAATAACCGAAATGGCCACTGAAAATCTTAGAGGTTGTGCAAACTTCTTTGAGAACTCTAAACACTACTTTGCCATGATTGCTTTACAATTTGGCTATGCGGGCATGAACATTATCACTAAGGTTTCTCTCAACGGAGGCATGAGCCACTATGTCCTTGTTGTTTATCGCCATGCCTTTGCCACTGCCGTCATCGCTCCATTTGCCTTCATCTTTGAAAGGTTCATAGAACAAAGTCATAACAAGTTCTTTGTTTTCTTAATATAAAAGCATTACAAATTAATGCTAATAGTGCATGGTTTCAATTTCACAGGAAAGCTCAACCAAGGATAACATTCTCAATTTTCGTGCAAATTTTCACCCTAGCTCTACTTGGGTTAGTTCCATAATTTGATGCACTAATTAATCATCTATATTTAGACTACATATGTGTGCTTCATTTAAAATTTTTGGAAAACAATCGATTTGATTTTAAATTTTTCATGACAAAAAAATATTACTAATTCTTCAAAGAACTAAAGACATTGATAAATGAATGATTAAGTTGCTTACATAAAGTATTTATACTATCTTACACAGGCCTGTGATTGATCAAAACTTCTACTATGCTGGGCTGAAATTAACATCCCCAACCTTCTCATGTGCAATGAGTAACGTGCTTCCTGCCATGACTTTTGTGATGGCTGTTTTATGCCGGTAAAATTAAGATCATTCCATACAAGTTATTGTTTTTATTTTTAAGGATTGCTAATTGATTTTAATTATGGATGGATTTAAGGATGGAGAAGATCGACATGAAGAAGGTGAGATACCAAGCAAAGGTGGTGGGAACATTGTTGACGGTGGCTGGGGCCATGTTAATGACCTTGTACAAAGGACCTGTAGTGGAGATGATTTGGACCAAACATGCACTTCATAGTCAAATCAATAATGCAACAAATACCACAACATCTTCGGAAAAAGATTGGTTCAAAGGCTCCATCTTCCTAATCATTGCCACCCTTGCCTGGGCATCCCTCTTTGTTTTACAAGTAAGATCCCATGAAGCAATGACTCATTTTTTCTTTCTTTGGTTTCCACCCTATTTTATTTATCTTTCTCTTTCAATTTCATTACATCACTGGTTATATCTATCATTTTTTTATTTAATTCTACCATTTTTTCTTATCTCTCTTCTTTCATTTACAAGAAATATTAGCAATACATTGATTAACATATTTTTTATGAAAAAAATTAAGTGAATTAGATCTTGAAAACTCTCTCTAAAATCAGGACTCTAACGTATTCTCTTTAACATATTTTCTATAATTAATTAAAATTTATTAAGAACTACAAAATTATAAAAAAAATATTAAATAAGACATGATACTTGCAAAATTTTATAATTTCTAAAAATTATCATCAATAAAAAATGTTAAAAACAAATAAAAAAATATTAAAAAATTGAGTTAGTATCATTTCTGTTTAACTTAATTTTTCCTCAATCCATATATCATTGTACTCTAAAGCAAAATTTTGGCACCTTTTTGTGGTCTCTCTTTTTGTATGTTTGTGTTTGTTGAGGTTACGTAATAAACATATTTGTTCCATGTTATTGGACAGGCCAAAGCCATTGAAACCTACAAAAATCATAACCTAAGCCTCACATCACTTATCTGCTTCATAGGCACGCTTCAAGCTATTGCTGTTACTTTTGTTATGGAACACAAGCCATCCGTGTGGACAATTGGCTGGGATATGAATTTACTTGCCGCTGCCTATGCTGTATGAATACAATCTTTATTTTTATTTTTTATTCTTCCGTTTATTTAATTATTAAGGGACTTTTTCTTTAATATTATGTTAGTAAAATGAATATTTTAATGTTTGTGTATTAGGGGATTGTTACATCAAGCATATCATACTACGTTCAAGGATTGGTAATTAAGAAGAAAGGGCCTGTTTTCGCAACCTCATTTAGCCCTCTGATGATGATCATTGTAGCCATCATGGGCTCCTTTATCCTTGCAGAGCATATTTTTCTTGGAGGGTAAATTTCTATAATCATATATTCACCTTGCTTCTATATAATTGGAAACCCTTTTAAACGAATTAAATAATTAATTTTAAAATCTTTATCATAAAATATAAAAAAACTTAAGCCAATTATGCACTTAATAAGTTAAACGATACAAAATCTTATAACTGGATTATACAACAACAACGATTAAAATTTCAATTAAACAACTTACTTTACCTGGACTTGGTGGCTTTTACCCCGCACTAACTATATGAATTCTATCAATGGAATCGAAGGTATATATATATATATATATATATTCTAATTTTAATAGATCCATACATGGAGTGAATGTATATCAATAAGTTTAATATATCCATATATATGTAATGAATATTCCCATTAATGTTGCTACCTTTTCTGCATCCCCAAAAGAACATATACATTTAACACTAATCTTTAGTATGCATAGGATTTAATTAACTCTTTACATAAATAATATCGTTTGGCTTATAAAAAAAGAACATATATATTTTTAACAGAACATATACATTTAAAAGAGCATATACATTACGACGTTTTCTGTACCCCAAAAGAAAATCAATAAAAAATACACTATCTTTTCTGTACCCACAAAGAACACACATATATATATATTAGGACCGTTACATTTAAAAAAAAACTTGTACAATTAGCAGTGTATACACTAACAAATTAAAATATATATTTGACAGATAAAAAATCAAAGTGGTTTTTAGTTTCCCAAGTTTTTATCTAAAGTTGTCATTTACATATTTAATTCAACTTACTTAAATGAAATAATCACTTTTTTTTTTCTAATTTTTAAGATTTTTTTCCTAATATGAACTAAACTTGTTGAAGAATTTGACTTTGGGCTTGTGGATGCAGTGTGATTGGTGCCATCTTGATTGTCATAGGCTTATACTCTGTTCTGTGGGGAAAGCACAAAGAACAAGTGGAGAACAAAGTGGCATATGATATACCCTTGCCTGTAAAGGGTGCTCAGGTTGATGGAAACCCAGAGTCACTTACTGATTCCACTGACCAGAAATTAGATTCCAACAAGTTCTCTTCACATGTTATTAACGTGCCTATCCCTGAGCCTTCCATGAAATCTAACAATTAACCAAAGAGCACAAGACAAAGCAATTTGAAATGTGAATAGGTATTCATGGCCTTTTCTCGTGCTCTCGCTTAGTTTCAATATAAAATTTTGGCTCATTGAAAAAAAAATTTTAAAAAGAAAAATAGGGATGGCTTTTATTTTATTTTATTTTTTCCTTCCGGCATGTCATCTTTTAGTCCATATATTGTCCCTTGTTAGCAAATTCTCCAATTGCCCTTTAATGAATAAAGAAGGAGCCTAGTTTGTTTCTAATAAGCTATATATAATTTTTACGCACTTGGAAGTAATTAATTTGAAAATTGATTAATAATGAAGTTTATCTCTATCTTTTCTCGCACATATAATTGTCCGAACAATTTTGGAATTTTCTATAAGTTTCCATTTTAATGGAAGCTGACGCCTGATTCAGATCCCACTGAGGCTGATAGTGGTTTGAACTTTTTATGAATTGATATATAGTTGTACATTGTTGTGAATCTTGCTTTAGTGCATCGATCTGATGCTTCATTACCATATTTCCTACCAAGATATATATGCTCAAAGGAGATACATGTGAATGGAGCATGATTATGAAAATATAGATAGACGGAAAGAAATTAGAAACAATGCCATATGGTTTATCAATTAAGTGATTAGTCCTTTGAGAATTTGGAACTTGTGAGGGATATAAATAGTAATGTTAGCAATTAGATAAGTGATTCGAAGAAAAATACAAGTAATATTAGCAATTAGAGGGTGAGAGGGATATAAATAGTAGACATAAATTGAGAAGGTAACATATTAAATTAACTAAAAGATAATGAAATGAATTGCAGACTCCCATTTATAGGTTTTATTGGACTAACTATATGTTACAAACTTGTTAATGTAACAAAATAGTGGCCATAACCATGTCTGTGATGCACGTCGACGACAAGCGGTTAAACCTTCCCTTCACCGGTATAATGTAGAGGTTCTTCACGCCTGTGTTGTCCAAGTTGTATAGTGTGACAACACCCTCTCAATCTGAAACTTAGTAGCAATGATGATGAGTGGTATCTCCATATCATTTTTTTTTTTTTTCTATTGCAACTACTTTTTCATCTTCTGTGATGGCACTAAACACAAGATTATGCACCATATTTTTTTTTTCTCCATGAAAATTACTCCGCCACCAATCTCATTCTCAATAATGGCTGGACTCTCTACATTGGAGAGCTATGACACTATAATCTAAGATAAGATGGTTTGAAGAAAAATATAAGTAACGTCAACTTACCATATATCGTAAAATTCAAAAATAAAGAAAGGGAATACAAAAGAAGAACATTGTGTAATAGATTAGTTGAGAAAAGATAATGAAAGATTACAAGATACTCTTATGAGGATTATGTGTCTAACTAATTAACTAATTACATGAGTAAATCTCAACCCCTTAACAACTTCATAATTATTTTGTACCATTGATAACAGTGGTAATTTATGTGATGATTAACTTAAATCGGTGTTTTAAAAATTGGCTTGGACTGATCAATTTGTACTGGTTTGGTCGAGAACCAGACCTATCAACAGTTCAATTATAGCATTCAATCGAAAATACTATCAACTCTAAACTAACTTCATTAAACCAATAAAATCTGATTTGACTGTATCCCAAATGAATCAGGTTTTATGAAACCCAAAGAACCTTTGTTGCTACAAGAAGTTCCTTGATATCTTTTTATTTGTGAAGAATTGTTGATGTGAAAAAAAAAGGCTAACCTTTTAATAGGGAAAAGAGTAGATACATTAGGTGTTTGGTACTACATGTTTGCTTGGTTTGAATTGAGCACCTGTATAGAAAAATCCCAATTCATTGGGTCTTAAAAAAATGAGTTCTGCAAATAAAGACTTATTATACCTGGAGTGGCGATAAATACAAAAGTTACCTTGCTAAGGATCAAACCTAATGTATTGAATAAACATAATGTATTGAATAAATAATTTCTGCTTAGAGAATTAGTATTATTTATGATTAATTATACATTTGATCCTCGTAGTTTGGTGTATGAGTCATTTACACAATTTTAATTGCTTGATTTTAGATAATACATTTAAAATTTCAAATGAATAATTTTAGTTCTACTGTTAACTTATTATCTAATTTTTAAAAGATATGAGGATATAACAAAGTTAATCAATTATTTTTTTAAAATTAGACAATTGATAATATATAAATATCTGATGTGACATTAATTATTTAATTTTTTATAAATTAAATTATTTAATATATGGACCAAACTTATTCATTTTTTCAAATATAGGGACCAAAATTGACCAAATAAATTATGAAGATTAAATCTGCTCATTTTTTAAATATGTGGACCAAAATTGAATAATTAAAATTATGAGGAACAAAATTGTTCATATACCAAACTAAAAGGATAAAAAATACAATTACGTCTTTTATTTAAATATTTTCAGTTTAAATGAAATTGTCTTTTGTTAATTATTAATAAATTTTGTGTTAAAATTAAAGGGTTTTTACGGGTTAGATTTGTTTGGATTTAAAATAAAATCAAATATAAATTGAACACATTTAATTAGATTAGTTTTGTTTTGATTTTGAATTTTTTTTTGTCAAACTGAACCGAATCAATTCGATTAAGATTTGGTTAGTTTGATTTGAATCATCATAAATAAAAATAAATAAATTATTATATTTACAAGTTTTTGTTTTAAATATTTTATATTTTATATAAATTTAAAATTTTATGTTAATGCAAGATAAATATTTTTTTTTCTTTAATAGTTAAATATTTATTTTATTTAATATTTAAATTTTTAATAATTATCACTTTATATATCACATTAACTTCTTTACTCAAAATATGATAAAAAGAAATTACATGATAAATATGAACAAATTAAAACACTTGATAACATTAGATACTATCATAAGAGGATTAAAATGAATGAAGGAGAAAATAAAAATAGAAGAAAAATTTAAGGACTAAATTTAAAATGCATTAATCAAAAAGTTAAAAATAATTCTTTGAGTTAATTGAAGTTAAAAAAAGATAAATCTAATAATCAAATTAATTATAATTAGTTTGATTTAAATTTAAAATAAAATGAATCAATTTCCTTAACCAATTCAAATCAATTTAATTGGTTTAATTTGGATATAATTATTAGGTTTATTGCATCAATATGATCCAATGAACATCCGTGCACAAAAAAATAGAAGAAAAATGTAATGAAAATGAGATGATCATGTTAGTTTTCTTTTCATCTTTATATTTTTTTTTATTTATAAGAATACCCATTTGTTATTTGGAATAGAAATTGGAAAAGTTATTTTTCTTCACTAATATTTATCATTATAAAGAAAAATACATAAAATTTAATTAGAATGTATTGATCATATAAAAGTATTTTTATACTATTAATTAAGTATATAATAATAAAATTGTTAATTTTATAATAATTATTTTAAAAACCATATTTAAAATGATTTTTAAATAATTGAACATATAAATTTTTTTTTACATTAATAATATATGAAAATTAAATCCATGTACATATTTAATTTCTCAACAAATTTCTTGAAGCATGAACCGTAAAGTTATCATGTAGGTGTTAAATTTAATAAAATGCTACTTGTAAAGAGGGTAATATGTTAATAATTGGATTTTATATAATATATATTCATCATATATAAAACAAAATTTTTGTAAGTACTAAAAAGTATAAAATAAGTATATTATAAACAGAAGAACATATATAAACCTAAATCTATTTAGCATTAAAGTTGTTGGCATGTGTTGGTGCTGAAACGTGATTTGATCATCTGTTAATCAATTTAAGTAATTCTAGTTAGGCAATTGACTTAAGGAAGAGATTGTGTTTCTCAAATATGGTTCTCTCGAAAAAGAACTTTTTTGCGATTATGTAACTAAAGTAAGTGATGCTACACTATTACTATAAAAATGTGATAAAGAAATATTGTAAACAACCGAAAGCAGCATAGGAATTTGATAAATAAAACTGTAAATGGTTAAAAGAAGATAAATTTAATTTATTTTGGTTGGTAACCTAGTTTACATATAAAATTATGCTCTTCCAGTCTAGCATCCTCGTCCTCCCCACCTAACTTTTTGTTAAAATCTAACATCCACTTCACCCACCTAACTTGTTTTTGTTAAAATCTAACACCCACTTTATAAACAATTTATACATGATCATTAATACCATACGAATGTTACAATGATTAAACAATAATGTCATTATTCTCGTCGGTGGGTTGTTCAGTTCTCATATTTTCGATTGTCATAAAATTGTTGATTATCGTAAAAGCATTTCTTGGGTCCTCATTTATAAATGAACAACTCCTTATTATTTTCTCTAATAAGTTCCTAGCCGTCTCAAGTGACTTTTAACTAACTTTGGGAGCTGAGCATTTGGACTTGGAGTTGACTAGTATCAGTGGACTGACTTCCTTAAGTCAAGGTACTCTGTTAGATTGGGGTGTATCTGTCATTGAATCCAGATCCAGAGAGAACCGGTTATCGTACAGTCCTACACATATGTTAGAGTCCGGTCGTCATAGCCGATCGATACAATCACAAATTGAGGTCACAACCTCTCGAGTTTGGATATTAACAAATTATATTTTATATATTATTTTTAAGAAAAAATATATCATTGATGAGATGTGATTTATATTATTAATGTATGGTTATTAAATTTTATTTTTAATTGTACTTTTTATAGATTACTTCTCAACTCATGTGTTCCTCCCATTTCTTTTTAAGTTTATTTTTTAAAAACAATTCTATTTTATATGTCATTTTTTAAGCTTAAGATAATATTAAATTTATTTTATCAATTAGTTAGACTTTTATGTCATCTAAATTTTAATTAATTTAAACATTTACAAATAATATGTTTATTGTGGAATAGAAATAAAAATGGGTACAGTAGAAAACTTTAAAACTTCAATAATAAAAATCATGAAGATAAATTATTATTTTTTCAATGATTTCTAATATTAAAAATAAAGTTACATAAATTTTATTTTATTTTAATTAAAAATAAAATATTATATTATTTTAAAAATAATATTAATCACACATGGATAATTTAACTGTTAAAATTAAATTATAATAGACTAAACTATAACATAAATCAATTGATATCAAAACAAGTTATGATACAATTATTTTTAATATAAAAAATATCAACAAAATATAATCACAATTTACATAATATTCACTTGAATAGTTACTATTATATGATTTTTTTTATTTTTTATTATCATATTATAAAGTATAACCATTTTTTATGGATAACTAACTTTTTCTAAAAAAAATCTAACTAAATACTTTTAGAAAATAGAAAAACTCATATTTATTTTAATGTTTTGTCACTTTTTTTCCGTATATTTTATTTCAAAGATAATATATTCAAAAATATGTGGACAGTTCTTCTAATGAAAATTTGAATCTTAGTTACTTTACTATGACAGATGAATCCTTCTATTGCATCAAAATCTCAATTCCTATTAATTTTTCATATTTTTTTTATAAAATTAAAAATAAAATAACACAAATCCTCATACCTAATACTTTGTATATACTATAAAAATTCAATCACCAGAAAACCTAATGGTTGTATTGGTTTATGACTAGGAGAAAGTTATTCATGTACCGAACTACTATTTATCTTTAGTGTTGCTATGTATGATTGATTATTTCTGTTTCATTTTGGGATGTGGTATTTGTGGTTTATTATGATTTCAAGGTCTATTCTATTAATAGGTATTATGTAACTTCAAATTAATTGCGAAAATAAATTTAGGATTTTATAAATAATCAAATTAATCTAAACTTAATTAAATTACTCTGTTAACATTTTGACACCATTGTGAAAGAGGATGTTACACTATAAAGTTGAAGATTTTTCAATATTAAAATCCAGATGGTCTTTTCAAATCAGATAATTGTTATTTGCTTATAAATATTAAACCTAGTGTGTAAAAAGAAAACAAAGACACTACTTTTTTTTTTTTTTTTACATAGCAGAGATAGTACTTCTGACTTAGAAAATTACTTTTAAAATATAAATTATGAGATAATAATTAAGTTTTTCATTCAAGATATAAGATTATGCTCACTCAGTTATTTTACTTTATTTTATTTCAATCTTATTATTCTATCATTAGTGTTTTTTGTTACTTTTATTTTTGTTCATAAACTTAATTTTTGTATATATTAATATGAACAATTAGAATTTCAAAAATAATTTTCCTTCTGAAATTAGTGAGATGAAAAATACACGTTAATCGATTTATATTACAACACATATATTATTTGTTTTTAGTTTTTTTTATTAATAAAGTTAATTTTTGTATATATTGATATGGGAACATAGAATTTAAATTCCTTCTTGAACTGTCAACATGAACTACTGTAGGTTAATTATTTTAAATATAAATTTTTTACATTCCGAATATAATTTTAAAAAACTAATAATTAAAACTAATATTTTAAAATGAACCTAAATACGTTAATTGTTTAACGATCTTGAAATCAGTATTAATAAAATAATAATATTAATTAAATAATATATAATATTATATTAAAATATAATATTATAATAACACTAAAACTAAAATATAGTTTTATTTATTTATAACATTCAAAACATACAAAAAAAATTAAATTAAATATATTATAATATTTAAGTTTAATATCTATTAATAACAAATTTATATTTATAATAAAAATGACATATATTTTTATTGACTTGCTATAAACAATTTTTTTTTTATAATTTTTCATAAATTTTATCCAATTTCCCACTTTTTAATTAATTTTTAGATTCTTTAACTAATTTTTATCCAGACTAATTATGCAATTTAGTTACCATTTCACTGATTTTAGGGTCTCGTCCACCATTTAGTTTTATCTTTCATTAACATAAATTAAAAATTCAATCTTAAATGTAATTCTTTCTTCTTGATGAATTTTAAAAAAAAATTTAATATATTTTTGATTTATGTAAAATAAGTAATTTTTTATAAAAAAATTAATTAATTTTTATCTCTCTAAAATTTAAATTTTTGTTTGTGATTCTTACTATTACATAATATTTGTTCATCATATGTAATTTCAAAGGAATATCAAGTGACCATCATATATACTAATACATGTGGTATTATGTTATTATATAATATTTTAAAAAAATGTATATTTTAAAATAAATATTATTTATCTATTTTAAAATGAAAATTAAGAACTAAAAATATATATTTTAAAATTTATAGAAATAAAATTTAAATAAAACCAAAATAAAAATTTACTTATTTTATAAAAATTAAAATTAATGATCATAAATTTTCAAAAGATAAAAATCTATAAAAAAAATTTTAGAGGAAGTAAATTAAAAATATATTTAAAAAAATTATAAACAAAACGAAATTTCTAATTTAATGAGTATAATTATGAGGGTTGCATCACGAAATTAGTGCCGCGGGCACTGACTGAGTTTTGACCGAATGATTCATTAATGATTACGACTAACACAGAAGTCGTTATTATTACTATACGACCAAAAGTGACACTTCCTTGACTCGGTTTCAAAATTAAATAATTATTATAAAAGTAAAAAAAATAAGATAATAATTTTTTATAAAGATAATTATAACAATAAAATAATTTAAAAACATGTAACCAAAATTCTATATTTTGTATATATAACTATACATTATTAGAAGAAAGTACTTCTCAATATTTTTATTAAAAAAAATAAAAAATAAATTAAATATAATAAATAATTAAAGAATATAATGATCTTATAAAATATAGATAAAAAGGTTATTAAAAAATAACTTTTTATATAATATATAATAGTATAGGTTATTATTATTAAAATAAATAATATATCACAGCACAAAAATATTTATATTATTATTTAATTATAAATTAACATATATAGTAAAATTTTTAATTAAATAAAATAATAATAATAATTTTTTTATTAATTCATCACGTAAAATTTTTATATTAACAAATCTATTAAATAATTATTTTCCTTCTTATTATTAATAGTTAGCTCTGCTTAACATTTGTCTCTCTATTGATATTTTTTAATATTATTTTTAATGATATTTGAATAATATATTGAATTAATTTTTGAAATTATTAAATTTAGTACAAATATTTTAGTAATTTAATTTTTTATAATTTACTAGTTAAAAATTATTTTAAATATATTTTTCAAATAATTATTACAAAATTTAAAAATTTTCATTTTGTGATTAATAATTTATATATATATATATATATATATATATATATATATATATATATATATATATATATATATATATATATATATATATGAACTAAAATAATTATCATAAACCACAGTGATTTAAGAAAAAAATTTTCAGTGGGATGTTTTTAAAATTTTTTTATCTCTTTTAATTTATTATTTTTAGTATTTTTAGTTTTAAATTAAATTTTAATATTTTTATAAAAATTCAATAATGAAAAGAACAATGTATTATAATATATTATTTATTATAAATATAAAATATAATTTTATATTAAAAATTATTTATTTATTATAAATGTTAAATATAATATAATATAATTTATATATCTAAAATATTTATTTATTATAAATTTTGATTTTGTGTAATATTAATACAGAAGTTAAATAATAATTCACTATAAATAAATAAAAATACTTTTTTGCATATTTTTTTCATTTAATAGATAAATTAAATATTTTAAATTGTCTTAAATTTTAATACAATATTTATTTTTTATATTTTATTTCTTTATTATACTTTTACTTAAAAATATTCATGTTATTTTATAAATATATTTTTCTCTTTCTGTTTCTTTATTTTTCAATTTTATTAAAACAATTAAACAAGAAAAATATTAATAACTTTTTTTAACACTTTCTTCTAAATATATTCCCCTTAGTTAAAATATATTATAATTATTAAATTTTACATTTTAATTAATAGAAAACATAAGGAGGAAAGTATTTCGTTAACTTTTGTCTTTTCCTCACTTTCTTTCCCCTCCTTCGTTAGAAGTCTGTATCTTCTCCATTTCTCTCTTAAATAAATATTTTTATTTTTTATTTTCGTAAAACATGTGGTACTGTAGCATAGTAAAGATTGAAATTTAATTATTCTAGAAAAAATGAAAATTATTATTTTGTCTTACCCTTTCACATGTAAGAATTGTGAAAATGATTTGTAACGTGTCCATAATATTACTCTGTATTATACAAAATGTAGGTGGGAAAAGGAAAATTTATTTTAAATAAAAGATTAATATATTGTGTGAAATATAATAAAAATATCGATTTAATTATTTTTTATTTTTTATAAAAAATTTTAATCAATTTTTATTTTTTTAAAATTTAAAAACTATTTTTATTTTTACTATTACAAGATATTTGTTAGTTATATATACATTCAATGATAAATCAAGTCACCATCACATGTGTTACAAACACTATAATTAATATTTGTTAGATAATTTAGTTTGACACTGCTTCACACTTACAAAGAAATGAGTTGTGTCAGAAATAAATTTAGAGATGAAAAATTTTCTTTTATTTTTTGATGGTAAAATAAAAATAAACTCATGATATTATGTTTAAAATAAATTAATAAAAACTTATTTTTTCACTAAATGTCATCACACATGCGATGTAAAAAGAATAAACAGGAATGTGATAATTTTTGGTGTCATAGGCTCTAGCGAGATGTTCACATGACAGACTATTAGGCATGGTACACATGATACTATTAGATATATGGTAGATGATCAGGTCAATGTGAGGTATCATGTTATTATATAATATTTTTAAAAAATTAAATTTTTAAAATAAATGTTATTTATTTATTTTAAAATAAAAATTAAAACTAAAAATAGTTATTTTAAGATTTAAAAAAAAAAATCAAATAAAAATATTTTTTAGAAATTAAAACTAAAATTTGTTTATTTTATTAAGATTAAAATTAATGATTATAATTTTTAGAAAAATAAAAATAAAAGAATTTCTTTTTCAAAAACTAAAACCATAATTTCCTTATTTTATAAGAACTAAAACCGCCACTGAGACAAGAAGTAAACTTACTTGAGTTTCATCTGTAAAGAAGAAAAGAAGGTAGGTAGTAATGTATTAAATGGTGTTTTGATATTGATATGAAATTGAAATGAATCCCATCAGAAACTGATAAGTGAGACGACTTGTGTTCCCCACGTGGCTCTTGTCATCAGCACCACACCACAGCGCAGAAGAGAAAGTCAGAGCAGACCGCTTCATTATTCATTCATTCATTCATTCAGTCGTAGCATATCCTCCCTTCCCAATCCTCCTTCCCAATCCTCTGTCTCTTTCACACACAAAATGAAGCCCTTCTCACGAGCCAACTCCTCTTTCTTTGAGCTTATCCAATACCGAGGAAGATCCTCGGAGTTTCTCTGGGACTTGGCAACGCGCGAGTTCAATGCCTTTCTCTGGCTCGCTCTCATTTCCGTCACCGCCCTTCTCCTCATAAGACTCTTCAACCTCTTCAGTCTCTGGTACAGAGCTCTAACCATTCCCGGCCCTCCCTCTCCCTCTTTCTTCGGACACTACAACCGCTTTTCCCGCCAACTCTTCTGCTTCTCTGGTGGGTTTTTCCTCATCCTTTCTTTCTTTCCTTCCCTCACTGATCCTCTATGGGATTACTTCATTTACTTCAATTTGTAGTTCTTGTCAGAAAGAATCACTTTTTTTGGATTTTGTAACTTATTGGGTGTTATGCTGATATGGGTCTTGCCATGTGTTGCTCTGTGATCTGTCTTGTGATATGGGGTTTTTCATCGTGATTTCTTTTTCTGTTTTATTTTTCCTCCCCTCTTGCTCCCTCAATTAGTTGAATTTGTTGTTATTATCACAAAGGATCGGTTTTTTTGGGTTCTGGTGTAGTGAAATTTGGCTTAGTCTATTAACCTGGATTTTGCGAGATAGTGGGTGATATGGGGTCTTGTGTTGTGCTGCTCTGTGATCTGTTTGTAGTTATTATCAGAAAGACTCACTATTTTGGGTTCTAGTGAAGTGAATTTGGTTTAGTCTATAAATCTGGATTTTGCAAGTTATTGGATGTTATGGCGATATGGGGTCCTGTGTTATGCTGGTCTGTTATCTGTTTGTAGTTATGATCAGAAAGAATCTTTTTTGTTTTTTGTTCTACTAAAGGGAATTTTGGGTTTAGTCTATGCATATGGATTTTGCAAGTTATTGTGTGTTATGGTGATATGGGGTCTTGTGTTATGCTGGTCTGTTATCTGTTTGTAGTTATTATCAGAAAGTATCATTTTTTTTTTGTTCTAGTCAAGTGAATTTTGGGTTTAGTCTATTCATATGGATTTTGCAAGTTATTGGGTGTTATGGTGATATGGGGTCTGTGTTACGCTTGTATTATGATCTGTTTGGTTGTTAATGTCAGTTTTCTGTTACTGTTCTTTTTGGTTTCGAATTGGTTGAGTGGGTGTTTTTTTTTCCAAGTTATACATGGAAAGAAAATAATTCCTTCATGTAAATAGGAAGTCATTGATGAAGTACAAAACATGACACTAGAGTTCAAAGAACAGTTAATATTGGTTTCTTTCTTTCTTTTGCACATGTGGGTGTTATTCTAGAAAATAGTTATCAGAATCTTACTATTCAATACAATTCAGCATCCATACAATTCAACAACCTACCGATTCGTATCATAAGATGAAATTTAAATAATTTTGTATCTTACAATACATGAATGAATCTTTGTAATTCATATCATCAATATGATTCACACAATTTGACAATTCATTATATTTTTTTCACTTTTTTTTGCCAATTCTCATATATATATATATATATATATATATATAAATAGACTTAAATTATTAAATGAAAAGCAATTGAAAGAACACTTTTGAACTCATTCTATTTGATTATTCTAATAATTTATTTGTTACTCATTCATTCAATATATGTACTCTATTTAGTTATTTAGTTGTTTCATTTCCATTCTTCTAAATAACGGCTTCAGAAACTTTGATGTAACTAATAATTTTGTTTTACAAGACTTTTCATTAAGTTGTTTTAACTATTTCTAGTTTAAAATCTTTACATTGAACACTATATATCATCTATATCATATATTTGAAATAATTTTTTATTGTCTAGAATTTTACAATTAGATACAAATTATGATTCATGATTAAAAAATTAGCTCAGCGATTCACAATTCGAATCTCAATTTGATAATCATATTCTAGAATGTATATTAAAGGGTTTTTGTGCAGTTATGTCAAACTTAGTTCTTTTGCAGTTTTGCATATTAAAGGGTTTTTGTGCAGTTATGTCAAACTTACGTTCTTTTGCAGTTTTGCGCGTGTAGTAATTTGTTTTTGGCTTTGAGTAATGAATAATATTATGGTTGGATGTAAATTTTTAAACTAACAATATACTTGGCCTTTTGATTTCCAGATGTGTTGTCAGAGTCCCATCAAAAGTATGGGCCAATTGTTAAGCTGTGGTTAGGTCCTACTCAGCTTTTGGTGTCGGTTAGGGATCCGGTGCTAATTCAAGAGATGCTTATAAAGGCCAAGGATAAGTTGCCTTTTGCTGGAAAAGTGTTTCATCTAGCCTTTGGGCAATCAAGCCTCTTTGCCCCTTCCTTTGAAAAGGTGACATGTGAACTTCGGTGTTTCTGATTAGATTTATGAGATGAACTATATAATTTGTTCAACAATTGGGTCCATTCTGTTTTGACTCTTGAGACATTCTTTGTTCTGATCAAATTACTCTTCTGTTAGTATATTTTTATTATGCATCTCAAATGTTGTCTGCATAAATTACAGATCCTGTTGTTTTTATGTATCATGTTCTGGTTCTGACTACTGCAGCTTGGAATTTAATTGAAATTGTCTTTAGGTTCAAAAGAGAAGGGAATTATTGGCAATGGAACTAAATGAAAGATTGTTGAAGAATGATGATCTGATTCCTATGAAGGTTGCGCACTTCATCATGGACAAAATAGAAAGCATCAGAACCAAAGGTGGTATTGATTCTAGGTTGCTTTCTCAGCATATGGCTTTCACCATAATGGGAGCCACGTTCTTTGGAGATGGCTTCTTGGCCTCGCCAAAGGCTGCAATATATGAGGAACTGTTTATGAAGATTGCTAAAGATGCTTGCTTTTGGGCCTCCTATAATGTTACTCCTTTCTGGAGATGTGGATTTTGGAGGTATCAATGCTTATGCACAAAGTTGAAATGCTTAACTCAAGACATCCTTCAACATTGCGGAAAAGGCTGCAAATTAGTTGACCATACTGATCTAGAAGTACATAGTGAAAGTTCCAACAAAGAAATGAAGTCAGCACATGGTGCACAATGCTGTTCTGATGATGAGTTCCAAGATTACTATTTCTTTCGTGACCTTAAGGATCATCAAGATGGTAAAGAAGAACCTTGTGGGAACATCATGCGTGTGATTTTTCATGGATGTCAAACTACATCTGCTTTGATCAACAATGTATTGACTTGGCTTGTCATGCATCCAGAAATACAGGACAAGGTTTCAATCTGTTTATTCTGTCTCCACTGTACCCAATTTGTAATTTCTCTTTATTGCACTTCATTTTACCTTAATTTATTCTCCAATGCTCAAAGCCAAGAGTCTAATTCCTATAAAGAATCAGCTTAAACGATTCCCTAGATTTAGTGTATCTGTTTATGTACAAAGTAACCAGGAGTACACTTTGGTTTTACAATCTGCTAATGAGAGGAGTACTGGCTAATTTCTGATCCTTTTGAATGGACATTCTTTGTTAGGAAATGTGCACTTGCACTTGACCTCTTATTTGACGTTTGTCAATGGCTCTGTCTGCTATATCATGCATCTTCTTTTGCAATGGCAGAAGTTACATTTTCTCACTTTTGATTTTGAGATGAAATTTTTTAACTAGATTGTTGTCAACACAATAACAAACCGTTATTCTAGTATCTGTTTGAAGAAAAACCATATTTCTGTCAGAATAGGATTTCATTTATATGCTCAAAGGTGTATTTACTGTATGATTTTTAATATCAAATGCTGTTTTATTTTTTTTTAATAGACTGAATGCAGTTCTTGATGTTTGCAAGGTAACCTGTTACTTATTTCACATGCTTTTGCAGGTTTATTCAGAGATTAGCATGGTAGCAAGAAACCCGTCGAAATATGAGCATGAAGATGTTTATAGGATGCCTTTGTTATTGGCTACAATTTATGAGTCTGCACGCCTTCTGCCCACTGGTCCCATGCTGCAGAGATGTTCTTTGAAACATGGTGAGAATATTGCTTCTTAAGCAAGCATAGTGTATACTGGGCATTATATGCAATAATTTATTTAAGGCAGTGTTTCTTGTGTAGAAAAGCTAACTGACTTTTAATCTTTGCAAGTTTTCTGTTTAGTTCTGGGCACTGCATACATGTGCTCTTTTGTGCATTGCTTGGTTAAGCATTAACATTGTGATAACAGTTGGAGCTAGTATCCATCTCTACAACAGCATGATAGGATATTATTGGTAGTTTTATGCATGATTTCAAAATACTGATATTAAATTTGAATATTCCAGTTACTACAATTCATCAAATAGGGCTAGTTTGAGAGGAAGCTTGTGGTAATTTAATTCAATACCAATATGATGTACATTTATGATTTGGAATATAATTATTTTTTGAGTGCTAGCAACACCCTCTGTACTATTGGTTAAAATTTATTAGAAACTACAAAAATCATGAGAGGGGTTCATTAAATAAGACGTGGGGCCTACAAAATTGTGATTTTCAATAAATTTCAACCAATGAGTGTGTTTAAAAAAGTATGTTAGAGTGTGTTACTAGTATTTCTCTTATTTTTTATAGTTATTTTTAATGGATTAAAATCTATTTTAGGATTGCTATCTATACTTCTGCTTGTATTTGTATTCATTGATGTTCATCCTTATGTCAGACTTGAGCTTTGCAACTGGTGTAACCATACCTGCTGGAGCTGTACTGGTTGTACCTATTGAATTGGTACAGACGGATGACTCCAGTTGGGGGACTGATGCAAGTGGTTTTAATCCTTACCGGTTTCTCTCAACTGGTACAAAGGGATCAGGTATGAGCCTTGATGCTTCAAAAACAGGTTTTGTAACAAGGGAATCAAATGGAAAAAGAAACAAAAATACTGAGAGAGAGAATGAGAAAATTGTATTTTCTTATATATGCTGTAACAAGAAAAACTTGACTGAACCTTCTAAGAACCTGGTACATGTATTTGTTAGAAGCTAAGATGAGTTGGGTCCAATGATAGATCCAGGATCCGGGGTTTGATTGTCTATCATCAGGGTCTGAGGCTCAACAGCATCACAGAAGACCTGTAAAGAAAGTTCCGAAAGGTTAGTTACAGTGCAGGCTGGAGCAATAGATCATGATAAATTGTTCCTTTGAGATGCCTTAGTGTTATTTTGACCACTTTCTAATGCCCCTCATGGGGCTGGGACAAAAAAAGAAACACCTTGTTAAGGTAGCAATTATAATGTGCACATGCTATTAGAATGTGGGTTTGGGCCTATTCAACCTTGAAAGCTAGCTTAAGAGGTGAGTGTATTCTCCATTTATAAACTTTTTTCAAGCTCTATTTTTAGTTAATGTGGAACTTGGATTTAGGTCTAATTCAACTCCAAAAACTAGCTCAAGTGGTGAGCGTTGCTCCTCACTTATAAACTCTTTTTAGGCTCTATCTCCAGTTAATGTGGGATTGACTTGGGTTTTTCTCAATATCTGCAATGGATCATTTTAGTTGAGGATCTTGGAAATAATAAGTACTAAATTTTGACAACATTCACCTCCCAACCATATGGATGGAGATGCCTTTGGCTAGAAGGTCTGTGTTATCTTTTTCTTGAGACAGAAGAATAGAGCCATTGGGAAGATGTTTCACCTCAATTCTCAGAAAATAATCCAAGCGCCCAACTGCTTGAGAGGAAAAATGGCGTTTGGTTTAGTAATTAACTACTGTATGAGCTGAGATGAACTGCCTGTGATTATGATGTCTTCAACATGCACAAGGAAATGGAGGAAGTGCTGCATGGTACTGAAAATGAACAAAGAAACACATGATTAAAAAACCTCGAGACAAAGCACGGTGCTGGAAAAACGCTCAAAACAGGTCCTAGGAGCTTGCTTTGGCCATAGAGAGCTTTATGAAGCTTGCAAACTATAGATTTGTGAAGTGATTCAAAACAAGGGTGTAAACCTCTTCATTTGAAAGTTCATTGAGGAAGTCATTGTTGATATCAAGCTTCTGAATTTCCCTTGGTGAATGAGAACGAGACTTTGTGAACTGTTCCAGGTTTGACAAGAGAGAAAGTCTCTGCATATTCAAAACCAGGCTGCCAAAGAAAGCCCTTTGCAACCAGCCCTGCCTTGTACTTATTAATACAGCTATCAGTGTACTTTCTTTGACAAAAAATATACTGATGGCTCTATTAATACTTAATAGAGCCATTAGTGTACATCAATCCACTTGACTCTCAAAGTAACTCACTAATTCACTAACTAACCGGGGTTTCCTATAAACATGCTAGACAAGATTGGATTAGGAATGATTGCATTAGAGAAAAGGTAGGGCTAGCACCTATTGTAAAAAGATGGTAGAAACTCGCCTTAGGTGGTTTGGACATGTGTGGAGAAGACCTATAGAAGTCCCAGGAATGAGAGTAGATTAGATGGAGGGTAGCCTGGTTGTTTGGGGCAGAGGAAAACTGAAAAAATTATAGGCGAAACTATTAAGAACAATTTAGTAGTTAATAATTTGTTTATACACATAATTTATGATAGAACATTATGGTGTCATTTGATCCATGTAGTTGATTTCACCTAGTAGGAAAAGACTTGGTGGTTGTTATTGTTGACATGCATAGAGATTGTGTGAAAAAGAAAATGGAGTAGTGGAAGAATTTGCAGTTTGAATCACAGGTCACTGGAGTTTGGAACGGATTGGTTCGGTAAGTCATGCTTTGGGATCGAACATGATCTTTGATACCATATTAGAAAACAAGAATCATATAAGAATCATAGAGGAAACAAGGAAAAACTAAAGAATGAGAAAGAAAAAATACAGAGAGAAATTATATGAGATAATTGATTTTCTGAAATCCTCGAATGGTTCTGGTACATATAGTAGTTAGAAACTGAGCTAATTAACTGTGCCATCTGGTTAACAAACAGGGTAACTGGTTCACAGATTCTAATAGTTACTCAAGTCATTTTCACACACTAATTTCATACCCTTATGTGGAACCTCATGTTTTGTATTTTTAGTAAAATGTTTAGCCCCTCACTGTAGATTTTGTCTGCTACCATTGGCATTAATACCACTAGATATAACCTCGCATGTTGTACGGCTAGTTAATATCTTGGAAAATAAATAAATTTTATTATGAAATATTTTTATTTAGGTGATTTTTAAATAATTATGTAATTAACATATGATTATAAATATGTGAATGCTTTAATGTTCAATAGTTTAAAGCTAATAAAAGAAAAAAGAATTTATTGAAAAACTTATTTGTCCAAAAAAAGAAATAATACAAAAGATATTTTAAAATCACAAGATTATTCATGTTTTACTCTTAAAGAGGATCTTTGCATATTTATTTATTTTTAATTTCATTTTCTAATATTTTTAGACACACTTTAATAGTATTTTTTTTTTTTATGTTGAACGCCATGCATATTTGTTTCAAGATTCAATATCTACAAAATATATATGTATATATATATAGAGAGAGATTTGTTATCTCTTTCAGTCTCAATACTTCTTATAGATATGCAATAATATAGAAAGACAAATTACAAACTTGAAAGAGAAAACATTTGAAATGATAACATAAGCTTCTAGATAATTCAAGTTTGCATTTGGGTTCCTTTGAGATAATTTTGAATAATTTGTATGCATTGTTAGGTATAAAGTATTCTTATGGAAAAAGAAGCAAAAAAAAAAAAAAACTATTTTTAGAAAGAGAGCACAAATATTGTATAGTGTGAAAGAAAAAATACAAAAGTCTAATCTTTGTAGGCTATTTAGCCTTTCCAAGTTTCTTACAATTAGATATAATCAAGTGTTTTTTTAAGGTTTTAAACTTGGTTTTCCATGCTTTTCTTTTCTTTTCTTGGTGTTTCCAACTTGATATTCTTTTTGATTGATTTGTAAAAACTGATATTAAAATTCATAAGCTAGTTTTTTACATTAGCCCCTAATATTAGATCCATGACTAGATTAGTTTATTTTTAAAGAAAACTGACTTAAAATTCATGAACTTGTACCTCAGGAAAATAGAAGTTATTGGATCGCATAGGGGATATGACTTTAAATGCAAAGACTAAAAAAGAATTGGAAAGAAAAATTCCCTTAAGAGTTTTAAAAAGCAAAGAAACGTTTCCTTTATGATTGGCTGATTTCAGATAGTTCAACAATCTTTGCAACTCTCACCGCATTGTTTCAAGCCTATACAGAGCAAACAAAATAAAATAAAATTAGAGAAAGAATAGAAGAATTTCAAGTGAAATAATAATTAAATTTGTGTTTTCAATCAATGCACTGTGTACCAGCTCTTTTGAGAAAATCTCTCTTGTTTCCTTTTCCATGGACTTGAGCATAGTTCACAGGAATTTTGTCTTCCACTGAAAACCAAGTCCCTCTTTTTCAATACACACCTTCATGTTCATTGTGTTCCTTTGTCTGTTTGATTACAAAGTAATTACATTAATGTTTCAAATAAGCAAAATAATCATTTGAGTTAAGAAATAAAATTAAAAATAATAAATAATGTAACTGTTGATAAGTCATGAATTATAATAAAAGACATCCACGAATGTTAAACTACAAACAAAATTTGAAACTGAATGAATGAATCAACATTATTAAGAATGAAAAGAGAATTATGAGGAATTTAATGAGGTGGCATCTTCAGCAAAATGCACACTAGGCTACCAATGAGAATATTAGAGAAGATGAAATGCATGTTTGAATCAATCTTTAGAGCTTAGGTGGCATTCTAAGAACTCACTACTCAGCTTTTATATATTATAATAAATAGATACTTCATACTATTTATTTATTTTATGGCATTTACTTTCAATGATGTTTTTGCAGTAGTTTTACTTTTGACTTGTGTTGGACTATAGAAAAACATTTGTAATCTGCGTGAATTATGTTGGTATACGATCTTCTATATGTTTGGAGATAGAAAATGATGACATTTTCTTGTTAATGCCGCTGTGATGTTGAGGTTGTTTTCGGTTTCTGTTTGAGTAGATTTTGTCATCTCACACCCTCCCCACTGCCCCCTCATGTGGTTGGAGCATGTTAAAAAGAAAGAAAAAAAATTGTATATAATTTGGGATGAGAATTGACTAGTGTGGTTTCTATTGCAGGATTCGGTTCATTTGTACTAAATGATCCAAATGAAAATGCAGCATTTCTCCCTTTTGGATCTGGTACACGTGCATGCATTGGACAGAAATTTATCATCCATTTTGTTGCCTCGTTGTTGGCATCATTGCTGAAAATATATGAGGTTCGTCCTTTGAATCAGTATTTTTTCTCTTCCTACCTATGCTATGAGATAGACATGAACACAATCTACATAAAATTGCAAAATGTCAAATATTGAATACTTGTGAATTCAGAAAAGGAAACCCAAAAAAGGGAATGGAAAGTGAGGAAATGGACAATGAGAGTAACTGTATGAATGCAAAGTGGTTGGTGGTGTTCCAAAGTAAATGGTGACCAATGGTAGCACATGTTGCAAAGTGAATATAGATTTTAATAGGCTGAAATTGAAAGAGTGATGACTGGCATATATTACAAGTTGTGATCCCATGGATATTACACATTAATTTTTTTTTATCAAGATATAGTGCATGGTTGGTTGGTACTTAATTTAAAATATGTGAAATTGTTCTGATGTTAGTTTTGAATACAGATACGGCTTAGTTCAGGATCAAATGATTACTCAAACACAACCTTGAAGAATAATCTTCAGGATCATCATCCCAATTCTCAGATATTATTCGTGAGAAGGGATCAGTGAAAGAAAAGAAGCACAATCATACTAGTAGATAAAGTTGTTGTTGTTGTAATGCAAGTCAATGACAAATATCAGGACCTTTCTTTTTTTTCTTTTTTTTTTCACTAGACTCCTTTTTCCAAGATGAATGGGGAAGCTCTTCCTGGCTCATTGTGGTCATTGGGAGGATAACCTGAGTTTCTTAGCTCAAGTTTTTTTCCTCCCTGTTTTTAAACATTGCCCTAGTGTTGGTTTAGGCCCTCACACATGTTTTTGTTGGTGTTTTAAGCACTTTGGGTCTATTGTTGCAACCATGGAGCCTTTGGTTTTCCTTCCCCTTCTCTGGATGTGGACCTCTTTCTTTTCTCATGTTATCAACTTTTTTACTTCTCAAGGAAGTTTGTTCTTGTGTATCTTAACTACCAAAATTTATGTGGACCCTATATTTAGCCTAAAGGCAGGTTAACTATAATTATATATATATGCTTTATATATTGATGTTAGAATTTGGAATGACAAATGCTATATTTATGTATTTGGAAATTGGTGTGGAGATTGTGCTTGTGTTACGCAGGTAAAATCTCATTGCATTGTAGGGATGTGAATAGTCATAAAGACAAGACAACAAGTTAGCAGTGTCTTACATAAACAAAATGTTGAATATATTAGTACAATATTTTGTATTATTCTTATGCTATTGTTTTGAGAATTTAAGAACCTAAAACGAAACAATCTTAAATATGTTCAACAATTCTCTCTTTTCAAGTATATTAAAATATTTTTTATAAAATTTAACAATAATAAAGAAAATAAAATATATTTAATTAAACCATCTTAATGAGTGGTAAATGTAGGTAGAATTTATTTCTTTTTTATTATTAAAATGTGACTTCTACCTACGGTTGAACACTATAGGTGAAAGTTAACTTTTACCTGCACTCACTATATCGTAGGTACTGGTACAAATGGATGTAACTATAGATAAAAGTATAACTATGGATAAAAGTATGTCCATAGGTAAAACTTATACTTCGTGAATATTTTAAAAAAAAAAAAAAAATATATATATATATATATATATATATATAGTTATATTATAAGATTTTGAAGAAAAAAATAATTAATTTAATTTGAGTATTTTTTATTTGAAATAGACAGTAAAATAAATAATATTAGCATGTGCAGTGCATATTATAAATGTTTATTTTATATAATAAATTTATAATAAATGAAGATTTTTAATATATAAATTATATTATAATCAAAATTTTAATAAATAAGTATTTTTTAATATCTAAGTTATATTTTAAATTTATGAATAAATAATTTATATTTTAATATAAGATTATTTTTAACTATTGATAATTTCTTTTTAGAAAAATTGAAATTCAATTTAAAAAACAAAGATAAAAACGGTTGATTGGAATAGATAAAAGGTTAAGAAAATTTTGCTAAAATGAATGTTCTCATTCATTATAGTTATGTATATGAAGAGATGACTAATATATTAGCCTGTGCATTGCTCCTAATATATGTTTATTTTATATAAGTAAAATTTAAAATAAATAAATAATTTTGCATATATAAATTATATTATAATAAAAATTCTTAAAAAATAAAATTTTTAGACATCTATATTTTAGATTTATGATAAATAATTTATATTGTGATACAATATTATTTTTATTAATAAATTCTATTAAAAAATGTTGAAATTTAATTTAGAACTAAAAATATTAAAAATAATAAATTCAAAGAGACAAGTGGTAAAATAAATTTTTAAAAATGTTCTCAATAAAGAAAAATAGCTAAAAATTCTCTTGTTGGGATGGAAAACAAAAAGTAAACTCAGTCTAATATCTATTGGATTTTATTGGATTTGAGAAAATACGTGAATAACTCATTCCATACTTTTTTACCCGTTAAAGTGGATTTTTCTTGGTAAAGTTGGAACGAGTTGGACTCACAAGTACTCATAAGGATAAGTTTAATTGTTATGCCTAATAGCATTTCTTTTGGTTTTTTTTAACTAGATCTGCTATGACCCATGACCCATGTTAAGCTCGTAGCCAAACTTAAGTAACCCAATATTATAAGTAATATTAATTCACAATTATTTTTAAAAAATTAACTCATCACTTTTAATTATTCATCTCTATTTCTTTTTGGGTGAATTAATATTCATAAGATACGGCATATACAAATGCATGCTTTGTGTTTAGCAATTCCTTTGTGATAGCTTCTTTTAAGTACAAGATCTTGATATGTAAAAATTATTTGTGGATATTTTTCTTTTACAAAAGATAGAAAAGTCTAAAAACAATAAAGAAAATATAAAATAGTTAACTCAAAATTTGAAATTAGAAATCGAATAGTGACAACAACTTTAAGTAAATGAAAAATAATCTTTAAAGTCCATGTGAAGGAAGGAATCTTCTCATCTCTCACAGAATACAGTAAAAAAAAAATTGAATTTCCATGATTATTAACTTCAATCCATATTCCAAGTGGTAATATCATAATGATTTATTTGATGTATGGTATAAAAACAATCACATCCCAAAAACTTTATATGATCAAATTGAGTCACCAAATTCCTAAATAATATGATCTAATTTGTTGTTTTTGCCTATTATGAAATCATATTTGAAGACATCATCCATATCTTTTAGACTTTTACATAATTTGAGAACATTTGAAGTATCATTTTCTTTGTCAATACCACTTTGGGATTGAATAAAGTTCCTAATATCGTTTACCAAAAATGGTAGATTGCTAGTATTTATTCCTTTTTCTAACTCGAATACTCTCATTGTCAAATTTACAAAGCAACCAACTTTTAACAATAATAACATATGATTTTGGTCAACAATTGGGATGTTATGACAAACAAAAAGAAATTAGACCTCTTTATCATCTAATAACTCATGATTATGGTCATTATTAAAATATTTAATTGCCCATTTTTTCTCAAGGTCAAATATTCTTCTTGTAACCAACATTTTCGCATTACAATTACACCTTGAAGTTTTTCATTTCCTTTAACTTTCCACTTCACTCACTTTGTGTTGGTATCAGAGCTTCGACTCTTGAAATTAGGTGTTATCTATCATCATTTACTTCTCTTTTTTTAATTTTCTATAAAAAAATTGTTCTTTTTTTTTGTTATTTCTCCTACTTTGTTATTCTGTTTTTTTTTATTTGTTCGTGTCTATTCATCTCCCTTTGTTTTATTTCATTGAGTTTGTTCATCTCTCCTTGTTGCCTCATTTTGTTTTGTTTTCTTTTTCTATCATATACAGAACAAAACAAAAAACATACAAAAAAATGATAGAGAAAGGAGAAAAAAAGTTGGCTAATAGTCAATATGTTATTTCGACTTACATATTGCACTAAAAAAAATTAAAACAGAAAAAGGTTGAATTTTTGTTATATTTTTCCCCTTTTGCATCTACAATACTTTCATTGTACGTGTCAAAAAAATTCATAATTCCTTGCTTCTTGCTAATTCTTGTTCTCTAAAGTTATCAAATTACCAAATCCTTATTGCTTCTTACTGTGTAGCATCATTCTTAAAGGTTCTTACTTAATAGCTCATAAGGTAAAGTTGAGTGGTAAAAGGCGAGAGTAGTGAGACAAAAAAAGAGCTAAATTAAGTGATATAGGAGTGACTACAACACAATTCGAGCGTAAACACGTGAGAGAGTGTTTGTATGAGGATTTTTTTTTCTTTCTAACTTGATTTTTGTAGTATTTTAATCATGAGTGGAGAAGAAGGAGAATAGGATGTTGATATAAAATTATTCATCAAGGTTGTTCAAGAACAATTTAAGGCTCTAAATGCAAGATTGGATTATTTGTAACCTACACCCAAGTACAGGAGCCCTATTAGCCAAAACAATGATGAAGAAGAAGAAGAAGAGTATTCAGATGGAAGATATAATGAAAATGAAAGGAGAAGAAAAGATGAACCAAGACATGACAATTACTTGAGTAACATTAAGATGACAATCCCTACATTCAAAGGAAAGAATGATATTGAAGTATACTTGGAGTGGGAGAGAAAATTTGAACATGTGTTTGATTGTCACAACTACTCAGAGGAGAAAAAGGTAAAATTAGCAGTTGTTAAATTTATTGATTATGCTAGTATTTGGTGAGATCAGTTTGTGATTAACAGTCATAAAAATGGAGAAAGGCTTATTCGTACATGGGAAGACATGAAGTCTATCATGAGAAGAAGATTTATATCAAGCCATTACCATAGGGACTTGCACAGAAAATTGCAAAGTTTAACGCAAGGTTCTATGAGTGTGCATGATTACTATAAGAAGATGGAAATAGCGATGACTAGAGCTAATATGGAGGAAAACTGTGAGACAACTATGGCTAGATTCATTAGAGACTTAAAGAAAGAGATTATTAATGTGGTGGAGTTGCAGCATTATATGAAGATAGAGGATTTGTTGCACAAAGCAATTTAAGTGGAGAGACAATTGAAGTCTAAAAGCTCTTCCAAATTTGCTTCATCTTCTAGCTCTTCATGGAGATCAAATTGGAAGAACAGTATAACTGTTACTAATCCTAAGGAAGATGTGATTGCCAAATATTCAAATGCTCCTCCTAAAGGTAAAATTGATGCTGATATATCCTATAGATCACGTGATATCAAGTGTTTCAGGTGTTAAGGAGTTGAATATATTGCTTCCCAATGTTCAAATAAAAGAGCAATGATTATGATTGATAATGGAGAAGTAAAGAGTGAGAGCCCAAGTGATGATGAAATCCTACCATTATTTGTAGTGACGTGGAAGTTGCTGAACCTGTAGATGGAGTTGTACTTGTTACTAGGCGTGCTCTTAGCATATAGCCTAAGGAAGATGGTGATGTGGAGCAACGTGAGCATATTTTTCATACTAGGTACCTTGTTCAAGAAAAGTGTGTAGCATGGTTCTAGATGGAGGGAGTTGCACCAATATGACTAGTACTATCCTAGTAGAGAAAATAAATTTGTAAATTGCAAAACACCCTAGGCTATATAAGTTGCAATGGCTTAGTAATATTGGATAAGTAAAGGTTGACCAACAAGTTTCAGTACCTTTTGTTATTGAGAATTACAAAGATGAAGTACTATGTGGTGTGGTTCTTATGGAGGTAGGACATATACTTTTAGGTCATCCATAACTGTTTGACCACAAGGTGACCCACAAGTATGTGAAGACCAAATAAAAATGAGGAAAGTAAAAGAGTGTGATAAATCAGAAGAAAAAAAGAACGAAAAACAAAAGAAAAAAGTGAACAAAATGAAAAAAGAAAAAGAAAAGAAAGCGATTCAGAAAAGAAAAAGCAAACGAGTTTCTTTGCAAGAGAGAGTGAGATCAAGAAGGCATTATTTTCCAATCAGCCTATGCTTATACTCGTGTACAATGAGGCATGTTTAAACTCTAAAATTGATCTTTCTTCTTTGCCTACTTCTGTTATTTCTCTTTCGCAGGATGTTTAAGATATCTTTCCAGATGAGGTTTCTAGTGGCTTGCCTTGCATTAGAGGAATTGAGCACCACATTGATCTTATCTTAGGTGCTTCCTTTTTGAACAGACCAACATATAGGAATAGACCAGCATCTTGGGAAGAATGCTTGCCTCATCTTGAGTTTGCATAAAATAGAACTAATCAATCTACTTCTTTTTCTCTTTTTGAAGTTGTGTATGGTTTTAATCTAGTGATTCCTTTAGATATCTTAACATTGCCAACCAATGAACATGCTAATTTGGATGGAAAGCAGAAGGCAAAATTTGTTAGAGAGTTGCATGCCAAAGTTCGAGCTAACATTGAGAAGAGGAATGAACAATATGCAAGGCAAGCAAATAAAGGGTGTGTTATGACTTTTGAGCCTAGAGATTGCGTTTGGGTTCATAAGCAAAAAAGACAGGTTTCCTACTCAAAGAAAATACAAGTTGCAGCCAAAAGGAGATGAAACTTTCCAATTTTTAGAAAGGATTAATGACAATGCTTACAAGCTGGATTTACCAACCACATATGGTAATATAAGTTCTACCTTTAATGTTGCTGATTTATCTTTATTTGTTGTAGGTGAGGAATTTGATTCGAGGATGAATTCTTTTGAAGAGGGAGGGAATGATAGAGACCTAACCAACAAAGGCAAAGACCCTTTGTATAACACTAGAGGTCCCATGACTAGGTTCCAAACCAAAATGATGAAACAATCTTTACAAGACTTAAGTTTAAAAATTATAGAAAGTTTAGACCAAAGTTGAGTAGAGGTTGCACCAAAATGAGTCACTTTATTACAACTTGATGATGATTGAAGCCCATCTTGAAGAACACATATAAAGCCCGAAGTCATTGTCATGTAATTTGAGCTGAGTAGTTAATTAGGATCCATTTACATATATTTTCGCATAAAATTTTGATAGTCGGTAGAAAAAGGGAAAGTTTGATAGTTGGTGGAAAAATAGGAAGGTCATTAATGATGGAAATAAAAGGTTAATAGGGAGTTATAGCGGGTGAGATTTTATGCCAATTAAAATATTAATGGGCATTAATTCCATGAGATTTTATGCCAATTATAATTCTAATGGGCATTAACTTCAGGACTACCTAGCTAAGCCTATAAATGAACTATTGTAAGAAACCAGAAGGACAGAATTCAAAAGTGAAATAAAATTGAGTTTTTTCTAATGTGAAAGATTTCCTTTTGTTCTTGGGTAATAACTTTTATAGTGTTGGTTCTATCGGCAGGTTGCGGTTAGGGTCACACTCTTTGATAACTTTGGTTCTACCGACAAGTCGCGGTTAGGGTCAAGTTCCTCCTTTGCCTACTTTGAAGACGATCCATTTTAAAATCATATCACATGTCCTCAAGGAATCCAAACTCAAATCTCATTTGAACCCCAATACTAATGTCGAATCCAACAAGTACGCCACCTTCGATCTCTTAAAGATCCTCGGGGCTGAGTCCCCCAGCCTCAATGAGAAGTGTGACCCAAACGTGCTCTACACCCCTTGGCCTTGCAATCTTAAACTAAGACCAGTAGTGCTGGGCCTGACTTTAGACCAACCCAGATTACCTGAACTTTATTCGACCCAACAAGCCCTGTGTCCTCCTCATCATCAGTTCCTCTCCCAAACCCTGCGAAAACCCCATCGAGGACCACTACCTCGTGAAATCAATTAAGAACAAGATTGACTATTGTAAGGTTCACGGGATTGAGATTTTCTACAACATGGCTCTTCTTGATGTTGAGATTGCAGGGTTAAGGGCCAAGCTTTCTTTCATTCATAAACTCTTACTCTCTCATCCTGAAGTTGAATTCCTCTAGTGGATGGACAACGATACCATGTTCACCGACATGACATTTGAGGTTCCTTAGGAGAGGTACAAGGATTTGATTTTCGTTATGCATTGAAAGTTTTATGCTAAGGAATTGTCAATAGTCTTTGGATATTCTTGATGCTTTTACTCCCATAGAGCCTAAAGAAAAGATAAAGGATGAAGCTACCAACAAAGTAAGAAGGTAAAAAAAATGCCACATCAGCTAGTCTAAGCCAATGGTGTTTAACGAATTTGGATGAAAAAGGTAATAATGTAGCATTTTTTAAAATTGAAAGACCAAATTGAAATTTTTAATAAAAGAGACCAAATTGAGAAAATAAATAAATAGATAGGCCAAAGAAATAATTTAACCTAAAATTAATTATATGAAAATAAAATTTGAAAATGAAAATGTTTAGATAATATATATTTATTGAAATATATTATTAGTTAAGTATAAAAAGTAAAATAAATAAGTATTAACTTAATGCTTTTACATCAAAATGTATCCTTCAACAAAAAGATTACTTCAATATGATCATCTTATGGCTATTAAGAACAAATCAAATCAGATAATTCTATTTCTTATTCTTAATATTTTTTATATCAGTTCCGTAGGAATAAGTCATAAAGATTAAGAAAAATCAATTAATCATTCACAATAATTGATGGAGGATTCCTTGAAAATTTAACGATTATTAATCCTTTTGAAAACTCAAAATCTAAAGGATTCAGTCTTACAGGTACACAAGGAAAGTAATAAAAAAAGAAAGAAGAACTCATCATCTTTTTTATCACTCAAGAGTTGTGTGAGATGAAAGTGTCATGCATAGTTTTTGAATGAGAGCAATAAATGAGGAATCCTCTTTTTGACTCTGACTCTCCCACTTTGGTCATTACTTTTTTTTCTATTACTTTGAAAGTAGTTGCTTCAACATCAGCCACTCAAATTTTTTATATCCCTTTTTATTTCTCATCAAATGAATGATATATTTTTTTTGAAAATCGTAGCTATTCTTAGCATGATATTGGAGAATTTCATTGCTATTATCCAAACAAGCATGAAATGTATACTTACGTATTTGTCCATAGGTCAAATTGAATATGTAATTATTGGAAGAATTGTTGGAGACTCAAATGGTGGATATGCAAGCATGATCACTTATATGTTGTTCTATGTCTCCATGATTTAGGAATTTTTGCATGCATTGTATCATTTGGTCTACATACCGGATTTGATAAAATTCGAGATTATGCCAGATTATATAGGAAAGATCCATTTTGGCTCTTTCTTTAGGTCGTATGTCTCTTATCCTTTAGAGGTCTTCGTTCACTAGCAAGTTTTTTTTAGAAAACTTACATTTATTTTGGTGTGGATGGCAAGTAGACTTATATTTCGTAGTTTCAATAGGACTTCTTATGAACATTGTTTCTATCTACTATTATTTAAAAATAATAAAGTTATTAATGATTGGACAAAACCAAGAAATATATAGAAGTTCTCCTTTAAGATCAAATAATTTCATACAATTAAGTATGATTGTAAGGGTTATGAACTTATAATCTAGAATCTGATGATCGAGTCGATTCCATGATTATAATCCAAGTAATTATTTATATAATCTTCTTCTATTCAAAGAAATTATTCATTGAAAGGTTTAGTGAAAGGTTCTATAGGAACTGGACAATCTTATTTAGTCAAATACCTAGCGACAAACTCCTATGTTCCTTTCATTATAGTATTTTTGAACAAGTTCTTGGATAACAAGCCTAAGGATTTTGTTATTGATGATAGTGGTGATATTGACTATAACCTTGATATGGAGTTAGAGCTTCTAACTATGATGAATATGCTAATTATGGATATGATGCTAGAAATAGACCAATTTTATATCACCTTTCAATTTGAATTAGCAAAAGCAATGCCTCCTTGCATAATATGGATTCTAAACATTCATGATTTGGATGTTAATGAGTCGAATTACTTACCCTCGATTTTCTAGTGAGCTATCTCTCGAGGATTGTAAAAGATGTTCTACTAGAAGTATTCTTATTATTGCTTTGATTCATATTCCCCAAAAGTAGATTCATCTCTAATAGCTCCAAATAAATTAAATACATGTATTAAGATACAAAGACTTGTCATTTCAAAAAAAAAAAAACACTTTTCCACTCTTTCATATATCAGGGGATTTCACTTGGGAAAGAAAATGATTAAATTATAACTTTGCTCCTTTATTTTATAGTAAAAATTATTTTTGATCTTTTATCTAAAAAAATCATTTTGGTCATTTAATTC
Source organism: Mucuna pruriens (assembly GCA_025330945.1). Taxonomy (NCBI): domain Eukaryota; kingdom Viridiplantae; phylum Streptophyta; class Magnoliopsida; order Fabales; family Fabaceae; genus Mucuna; species Mucuna pruriens. The sequence continues at coordinate 458,652 of JAENHJ010000077.1, forward strand.
TTAAATTTGAGTTAATGTTTTCTTTTCAAAAAAATAATCATTTTCAATTTTGGGACACGATATTAAACTATTTTTTGATTGATTTAAGACGTAAAATTTGTTTCATTAATTTTATCTATATGAAAACCATATGACTTAATTAAAGTTCGAATCAATAAAAGGTCATTTTCAATTTTTTATTATTCATAAGACTCATTTTTCATATGATTTTCATCTTCTATATAGTCCTTTTTTGTTCAAACATTAGTTGATCTCTATCATTTTCATGTAAATAAATCTAATGAGAGAAGTTTCACATCTTAAGTCAGTCAAAAAATAGTTCAAAATCGTATCCAAAAATTGAAAATAATAATTTTTAAGGACATCATTAACTCAAATTTGAGAGATAAATAACTAAAATGAATTTTTTTTAAAAGATAAAGGACCAAAACAAATTTTTACTATAAGATAAATGGCTAAATATATAATTTAGTTTTAAAATGTATATAATAAAGAATATAAGATAAAAATAATTATAAATAAGTTTAAATATAATTAAAGAAAGAACAAGAAAAAATAGATTCAAAGAATTAAAGAAAGAAGACAAGTTTCACTTTAAGTTTGGTTTTATTATCTCATTTTTGGACAATTAACAAAAGGAGAAGAAAAAGATTTTTTGAAACTTTATATTTGTTATAGTATTTTACAGTGGGGAATACGATTCTTTCAAACATCAACAAATTTAAGTATCCATTACATATAATTGAGAAGAGGAATATAATATTTTCAATCCAACACCATACGTATTATATGCAATGGAATGTGCACATGGACTTTTTATCAATTTAAAAATAATACGTACGTAAAAAAAGTTTTTTTTCATGTCTCTATCAATAGTTAAAATTAGAGTTTTAAAAACTCTTAAAAAATAAAAAATAGTTATCATATCAAGATACAATGTCAACATAATAAAAAAAATTAATTGTCATGTTATAATATATAGTAAACATAAACTAACAAAATTATAATAATATTGAGAGGATTTAATTACAAGATTTTTAAATTAAAAAGTACTTATAATTTTAAAAAAAGAAAATGTTTATAAAAAAAGGGGTTAAATTACTTGCATTTATAGTTGCTCTGGAGCTCAAATAAACCTTGAACGTGACGTGAAGAAGCAGCCAAAACATCTTGTTGTTCTTGTGCAATGTTTAGAAAAAAATCAGTGGACAAGAAAAGAATTAAGTTTAAAAGGTGAAAATTATAACTATTAATTTATTTAAATGATATTTAAAAAATGAAAAATAAAAGTAAAGATGGGAGTGATAAACACGAAAAACCAGGCGAAGACAGGTACTTGTATGAGCTAGCACTAAAGAATTGAAATTGATCTCAAGTGTATAAGATTTTGCTAAGTGTGGTGCTGTGTGGTAATGTTATGTCTCCCTAAGGAGCTTTCGCTGAGTCTATCAGCTTTGGCAATTATATCCTTATTGTACCTAAACCACCCACCCACTTAATAAAATAACTATTTCAAAATATTGACCAAAAAATATGCAAGTCTTCCTCCTCTGTCGGCACACGTTTCTTTTCTTTTTCTTTTGGAACATTGGCACTTCACACTTAATAGTGTGTCGGGTTGAGAAAAAATAAATTAGAGTGAAAAAAAAATATATTTTTTATTTAATTAGAGAAGTAAATAAAAAATTAAAATTAATTTTAAAAATTAAAAATTATAATTCCTTTTCTTTTACTTTTCCTTCAATTTAAAATTTTCACTCCTTTTTCTTCATATCAATCAAACCTATAATTAAATTTTAAATATTTATTTGATATCTTTTATTTTTCTTTACTCCTTTTCCAAAATTTTATTACATCTTATTATTTATATATTTATTATTTCTTTCCCTTCTAATTTTTTTTCTAAATGTATACATCTATGAAATATTTGTAAAATATTTTTTCTATTAACATGATTGGTTCCAACAAAAGAAACTAATATCACAAAATGAGATAAACCAATTTTTTATTTTTTGTAAAAAGAAATGTTCAATTTAATATATATATATATATATATATATATATATATATATATATATATATATATATATATATGACGTGGGAAGGAAAAAAATTCTTAATCGCCATACATAGCACCATACATAGATGAAATACTCAAAATACAGCATAAATTATAGTTTATCTTCTTAATGACTAAATCACATCCAAAACATAAATGAAGTCAAGGGGACGTGGAATTGATGCGCTAAAAACAAAAACAGTAAAATTTAATAATCAAAAAGATAACATTTAAAATAGTTTTCGTTGCTTCCTTGATGCTTCAATGAAAATACAATATATCGTCTAAAGCACGGAATATTTCGAAGACCAAGACTCCTTTTTCCTTTTTTTTTTTTTTTTTTTAAAACAAAATAAAAAACTTAGGCATAATAAAGAAGGAATTATTAATGATGTACCATACCTAATTACACTCCAACAACTTTTTCTGCAGGTACTAAAATAATAATTAAACATAGACTATTAAAAACTTGATAGAAGAACATTTTCTTTTTTAAACTCATTCTTGGAAATGGAACAAAGCTATAGTATCCAAAGCATATATATGCGTTAGAATTGTAGAAATTGCAAGGTAACATAATGAGATGAAGTGTAATGGCAGAAACTGCAGTATCGTTTGTTTTGGAAAAGCTGTACCAAGTTGCAAAACAAGAAGCAAGTTTGTTGAAAGGCCTCGGAAGTGATTTTTCAGACATCAAAGATGAATTAGAGAGCATCAAATCCTTCCTAAAGGATGCAGATAGAAGAGCTGGAGATGAAGGAGGAGACACCAACGAAGGAATAAAAACATTGGTGAAGAATTTAAGAGAAGTATCCTTCTGCATAGAAGATGTCATTGATGAATACATTATGGATATGGCACATGGAGTCAACCATCATGATCATCCACGATGGATAGCTTCATTCAAAAAAATTGCTCACCAAATCAAAACCTTGAAGTCACGTCATCGGATTGCATCTGAGATTCGAGATATCATGTCGTCAGTTCGAGGAATCAAGGAAAGAAGTGATAGGTACGTTGTTAATTAGTAACTAAAAAAGAAGTATACTATGGAGAAATAAAGAAAAATATTGTAATATGTGTTATATAATTTACTCCTCTTATTAACTTATAATCATTATATAAATACTCTATTAAAATATTAAATCAATATAATATTGTTGGTAATTTAGTCTTTAAATAAAAAACAATGTTTTCTTTTATAATATATAGTAACTTATTACCATCATTTATCGTGTCAATTTTTAAGATTTTATCTTTTTAATTATTAGTATTATTTCTATTATTCTCCTTAAGGTTTCGGTTGATTCAAAGGAGAGGAAGAAGAGTTTTAATTTCTATTATTCTCCTTAAGGTTTCGGTTGATTCAAAGGAGAGGAAGAAGAGTTTTAATGGTGTGGAGGGGAAAGAAGGAAGAAAAAATATTTTGATTAGATATTTTGTTTGGTTGACAGGAGAGGGGAAGAATTTTAATGGAAAGGAATGAATGTAACCTATTTCTTGTTTGGTTTACAAGGGAATATGAGAGATTTTAAAAATTATTTAACTTTTCTATCCTAATAATTTTAAATTTCAAATTATAAGTTAAGATATTTTATTCTTTATACTTCAAATATTTTAAATCTTTTTTTCTTCTCTCCAAATATCCTAATGTCGGAAGGGAGCAAAAATTAGATGAGGAGTTTTTCTCTCCTCCACTCCTTTTTCCTGCTTTCCTAAAATTTGAACAAAACAAGAAAGATTTTAAAAAATAAATCCTTTCCTTTTTATTCCCCATCAACCAAATAGGCTCTAAGTAGATAATTCTCAACAATTTTTTTGTACACTAACTTTTATACTTTCAATCATTAATCTATTGGAGTTTAATGAAAATATTTACAATTTCATCTTATATGTTCACATAAAAAGCTCTATATCTTTCTTGAAAATACATTTTCTAATAATGATGTTTTTTTGTCTATTTGTATGCTTTTTTCATGAAACACTAGATTCTTAACAAGGTATTATGCAAATTTATTATCAATAATGAATATTTGTATTCTCCTCTTGCCTCATGTTAAATTCCTTCAATAATCTTCTTAGTCAAATAGCATGACATGTACCAGAAATTGCAATCACACACTTGACTTGTAAATTTTAAGTAGCAAAGAATTCTCTTTGTTTCATTCATGAGTAAAGGTAATAAATTCTATAAAACGACACACAAGACCAACCACATATCTAACCTTGTACTTGTTAAGTATCTCAAACTTCCCAGAAGACTTTTGAACAAAGTAGGATATTTTTTCTCTCTACCATCAAGGTTTGACAATTTCAATTTTCCTTCCTTAGGTGTATTTCCAAGATTGCAATTAAATATTTTAAATTTTTCTAACACCTTTTTTTTTTGCATAACTCTCTTAAGAAAAAAAAGGGTCATTTTCGATCTATTTTGCTTCACTTGAATCACTTCTAATTCTTAGTAGTAGGACATATGTTCCATGTCTATAATGTCAAATTCTCAAGGCATAGTGTCCTTCAAGTTTTCAAACAAATTTGTGTTATTTTTTAAAAATAAGATCATTCACACAAGACAAATAAGAAAAATATCACCATTATATAAAAAAAAAATTAACATAAATGGTATATTCATGTTAGAAATGGACAACTTATTGTTTTAAAAGTACTTGTTGATGTAGCTATTCTATATGTCCTTGTTGTTTGCTCGAGGTAATACAATGTTTTCTTTAATTTTAAGACCTTCAACTTCTACTATTTGACTATAAAATTCATTGGTTTTTAACTTATACATTTTCCTCAAGATAGTTATTTAAGAAAGCTGATTTGATGTCAAATTAAAAAGTTCTTTACCCAATTTGACTCGCTAAAGAAATAAAGAGATGAATTTCTTTATACCATAAATTAGGAAAACACTTAATCATATTTAACTTAATGTTGTTGCTTGTTGCTCCAACAAGCCTTATTGTGTATTTTTCTACCTCACTTTTAACATTCCTTTTAATTTTCAACATTCACTTTACCTCATTACTTCATGAACTTTAGGAAAATTTGATAACTCTAAAGTATAATTTTTGCATGGTTTTGATTTTTTGCTCCATGACTTGTTAAAAAATAAACTAATATTTTTTTAAAAAAAAATTATTTGGTCATATGAGTTTTTTTTAGAAGTAATATCAAAATAAATGAACACTCTTAGTTTTGGTTAATTAATTCATTATTAATTCTAACTCTATACATAAAATATTTACATTACAAATTTTAATCTTATTTGAATATTATTTATATAATATTCAAATTTTATTATTATTTATATAATAATATAATAAATAGTAAAATATGAATTAAAAAAAAAGAGTTTATTTTCACTAGTTATTGGTCCATATTTTCCTAATTTTTAAAATCATGCGATTTTGGTCCAATCGTTAGTTGACCATGATGTTCCCTAAGCTTTGCACAAACTTAACCACTAGACCACTTAACTTCTTTAAATTAATGTATACACATTATATTATAATGAATAAATTATATTTGATCAATTAACTTAAATATACACATTATATTTGAGTTAATGTCATGTATAATATAGTTTTTATGTATTAGCTTAAAGAAGTTACATGGTCTAGTGGTTAAGCTTGTTTAAGACAATTGGAAGGTCATCTCTAAGTCAACACAAGACGTCATAGTTAACTAACGTTCACTTAATGATCAACTAACAATTAGATTATTAAGGAGCAAAAAGGGTAATTTAACCGAGTCAAACACAAATTGTTTATAATTTTAATTGCATCATATATTTGTTGATTGCTTATTATTTTTCCTGGCCTTTCACTTTAACTTTGTTAACCAGGTGACATCAATAATTTAAGTGGGAGGTGCATTGAGTTGTTTAAAAATTGGTTTTACATTCCAACTTTAATTTTGAATAATTAATTCCCAAAAAGAGATGAAGAGAGACATATGAAACCCTGACCTAAGAAAAAATTTAAAACACAAAGATAAGTATATAAAGCAATTTAAATGAGTATAGTGATAGAAGAGAATGTACCAAAACTTTATACTAGTTTAGCTACAACATATCACCCACGTAATCCTCAAGTTATACTTAAAATTTTTCATTATACCAAAGAATTACATAACAACTAGCCTTTTACTCTCAATGTCACCCACCTTGACAATCCTACCTAAGACGCTCTTCTTTAAACACTTTTGACCTAGTCCCTATGGATGATATACCCTAGTGAATATGAAGACACAATAGCATACCTTTTATACCCAAGGAAATCCACCTTAACAACCCTACTCGGGATACCCATACCTCTCGTAGTAAAACTTCATGAGAAATCACCCTTGAATACAAAAGGAAAATCATAAGCATGTTTCACTTTTAAAGTGATGATTGCACAAATTGAAGCTCTAACACGCTCTCTTCTTAATCAAGAGTTCTTATTGATGATTGAACTATGATTTTATTTTCTTGGTTCATTTGTTTAATCAAAATATTTGTTTATATATGGATTTGGTTGATAAAACCTGGTCAATTTTGTATCCTAAAAGAAGTAATTTGATAAGAAAAGATATAAGATTGATTTAATAAAATATTTTTGCAATTTCTCATTACCTATTGATGATACTTGAGTCTTTCAAGAGCAATCTTGAGTCCTTTAAGTAAAGATTTAGGTTTTATGCATTTTCTTGTCTTTATCATTGTGCTTCATTTACTAGCTTTGTTAACATAAAAACTTCTTATGTTAATGTTAAGATTTCTTTGTCTTTGTCTTTTTGTTAGCATATCTTGTGAACTCTATGGGAGGTCATGATGTACATTTATGTTTTTTCTCATTTATATCTACAAATTTATTTTTGAAGATGAGACTTTAGGAATTAAAAGGGTTGGTAAAAGAGGTGGAATGAGTGGTTCGCCAATCTAGGGCATTTTTACAAACTATTTACCAAAATAGAAATGTTTTGAACCTAATTATTGACATAAAATTGTTTTAAACTACTATCAGAAAATGACTGGTCATAACTCCAATCATAACAATTTTTGGCAATTTTTTATGACCATAAGAAAAATTATTGCAAGTAGTTTAAAACAACCTCATCTCAATCATTAGTTTCAAAACCATCCCATTTCAATAAATAATTTATAAAACTGCCCCAATTTAGTCAATCACTTGATGGTGGAGTAGAAAACCCATTTAGTGTTATAATATTTTTATCACAAGACATAGGAAGAAAATATAGGTGTCTTTTTCTTCAAGTTTCATGTGTCTTCTTCATCAAATTATACAGCTTAATTTGCTTACAATGATTTTCTCATTATTTGAATTATACAACATGTAGCATGTTGAACTTGCATCATATCCAATAACACTTGTTTCATACTTTTATCATTAAGTTTAGATCTTCCTTAGTCGGGAACATAGATGCAATGCTGCCAAAAATTCTAAGATAACCTTTACTTTGTTCTATGTTTCTTGTCTTGTTTTTTATATTCCTTGTGTGAGAGTCATTGGAAATAAATTGTACATGAAATAACCCAAAATTTGTTGGCATATATAGTTTAAGCTTTCAACATACATTTATTCATATTAAGAATAGTTCTATTTCTTTCTCTACTGCCTCATTTTGTTGTAGAGATCTACAAATTATTAGAGAACAAAGAATTTCATAATTCTTAAAAAATTCATTAAATTCTTTTGATGTGAATTTCCACCTTTATCATATCTTAGAGTATTGATTATGTAACCACTCTTCTTTTCTACAAGAGATTTAAAATTTGTAAAAGTTACAAATGTCTTAAAATTTTCCTTTAAGAATACACTCAAGTCTTTCTACTAAAATAATCAATATAATGAAGAAAAAATATATTTACTTTTACCAAATGAAGGAGGATCAATTGGATTATAACATTGATGTATCATGAATTGAAAAAATGTCATTTCCTCTTGATTTTACTTCTTTGGAAAAACTCGTTGTGTGCTTGCCAAGGAGAACACTTCACATAATTGATTTGGATGGTTGATGTGATACATCATCTTCACCATCTTCTCATCTCCTAAGGTCTTGAGTACTCCTAATTCAAGTGCCCAAATCTTGCATACCATGCTTCATCTTTTATGTTAGCTTTTAATCATTTTGCTTTAATGGTCTCAATGCTCAAAGTGAACATTCTACTTCTTGAAATGAACACTTTGGCAATCAAGCTTCTTTGGAGGTAAATTCTTGTTGATCTTTCTTCCTCATCTTCAACAAAGTTTCCTTGTCGTTTGGTGACAAAGTAGCCCCATTTTCAAGTATAATCTTTCTCCACAATCTCTCAAGGAGCTTGAGAACCTAACAAGATTAAACAAATTCAAACCATTGTTTCTCATCTCTCAACTCACCAAGTATATCTCTTAATTTTTAAAACCTAAGCTCTAATATTACTTTATTAGTAAATCAAAGGGAGTATAAAAAAAAAAATTATTATTTTGTCATATATGCCACATGAATTGGTCCTCTATTTATAAGAAAAATAACGCATAACCATTACATAAATACTCAACTAAACTAAAATAATAATAGACATAATACTAATGGTAATTGTTTAATGGTTACGTAAAAAGAAATTAACCTTTAAATAAGAATAATATTTCTTAATACACAACATTAACTCTTCATCTTTGTAACTTTTAAATTTTTTATTTTCTAATTACTGGTATTATTTCTATCAAGGTACAAGTTTGAATCTTCACTTGAAGATGGATCATCAAGCAACTCTAGAGGGGCAAAAGATGGCAAATGGGGTGATCCACGTATGGCTTCTCATTTCATTGAAGAAACCGAAGTTGTGGGATTTGAATCTCCAAGAGATGAACTGATTGATTGCTTAACAAAAGGAACCAACAGACGCTCATTGATTTCTGTGGTGGGCATGGGAGGACTCGGAAAAACCACTCTTGCCAAACATGTTTTTGATAATCAACAAGTGAAAAAACACTTTCATTGTCGTTCTTTAATCACAGTTTCCCAATCATACACTGTGAGGGAGCTACTGATAGATATGATAAAAAAATTTTGCAAGGACGCTAATGAGCCTCTTCCAAAAGGGCTGCATAAGATGGATGATAATACATTAGTTGAAGAAGTAAGGCAATACCTCAAGTCAAAGAGGTATTTGGTTTTGTTTGATGATGTCTGGAAAGAAAATTTTTCTGATGAGATTGAGCATGCTTTGCCTAATAATGACAAAGGAGGTAGAATCATAATCACCACTAGAATGATGCACGTTGCAGAATATTTTAAGAAATCATTTCCTGTTCATATTCATAAACTAAAACATTTGCCTTCACACAAGGCATGGGAACTCTTCTGCAAGAAGGCGTTTAGATTTGAGCCTAGTGAGCAATGTCCAAGTGAACTTGAGGATATGTCAAAGGAAATTGTTCAAAAATGTGGAGGGCTACCACTGGCAATTGTTGCCATTGGTGGTCTTTTGTCGACAAAAGCAAAAACCATGTTTGAATGGAGAAAGGTATGTCAGAATCTGAGAATGGAGTTAGAGCGCAATGCACATTTGACAAGTTTAACAAGGATTCTATCTCTTAGTTATGATGATCTTCCTCACAAATTGAAATCATGCATGTTGTATTTTGGTGTGTACCCGGAGGACTACTACATCAAACGTAAGAGATTGACTAGGCAATGGATGGCTGAAGGATTCATTAAAAATGAAGAGGGGAGACCTATGGAGGATGTTGCTGAAGAGTACTTGACCCAGTTAATACATAGAAGCTTGGTTCAAGTCTCCAGAATTGGCTTTGATGGTAAAGTTAAAAGTTGTCAAGTCCATGATTTACTTCGTGAAGTCATCATTAGAAAAATGAAAGAGTTAAGTTTTTGCCACTTGATGCATGAAAATGATGAACTAGACACAGTTGGAATAACTAGACGTTTTTCTATAGCCACTTGTTCCAACAATGTGTTAAGAAGGACTAGTAACCTAGGCATTCGTGCTGTTTTTGTTTTTAACAAAAGTGAATTGCCTGAACATTTTGTGCGTAGATTATCTTCCAAGTTCAAGCTTTTGAAAGTGCTTGATTTTGAAAGTACTTTGTTGAATTGCGTTCCTAATAATTTGGGGAATCTTTTTCACCTAAGGTACTTAAACTTGAGTCATACAAAAGTAGATGTTCTTCCTAGATCCATTGGTAATTTGCTGAACTTAGAAACCTTGGATCTAAGACAAACGCACGTGCATGAGCTACCAAGAGAGATAAACAACCTCAAAAAGCTTAGACTGCTTCCAGTCTACTACAGAAAATATGAAGGACACTACTCTATGTTGAATTTCACAATTGGGGTGAAAATGCAAAAGGGTATTGGATGCTTGAAATCCTTACAAAAGCTTTACTTTTTGGAGGCTGATCATGGTGGACTAGACCTTATGCAAGAGCTCAAAATGTTGAGACAGTTAAGGAAGTTAGGCATAAGGCGTGTGCAAACAGAGTATGCAAATGCTCTAAGTATTGCAATAGGAGAGATGGACCACCTTGAATCTCTCAATGTCAGTGCTATAGCTGAAGATGAAATCATTGACTTGAATTTTGCATCACCTCCACCTCAACTTCGAGTGTTGAATTTGAAAGTTCGAGTTACAAGGTTACCTGAGTGGATTCCAAAACTTGAGTATCTTGTGAAGTTAAGGCTTGGTTTATCCAACTTGGGAGATGATCCACTAGACTCACTAAAAGACTTGCCAAATCTGTTGCGACTCAATATGTGGGATAATGCGTATGTTGGTGATAGTTTGCATTTTAAAATAGGAGGGTTTCCAAAGTTGAAGGAGCTGGATCTCACTCGATTAAGCAGATTAAATTCTTTGTATATAGACAAAGGAGCTTTGCTTGGTCTTGTACACTTCAGATTTAAAGACAACCCCCAAATGAATGTGGTACCTTGTGACCTCAAACACTTGGAAAACCTTCAATTTCTTGGCTTTGCTGATATGCCAACTGAATTAGTAGAAAGCATTGATCCAGAAAAAGGTGGGCAACATTATTCCATTATCAAGCATATTCCCCTTGTACTTATTCGTCAGAATGTGGGACCAGGATTTCGTGACTATGAGTTGCGCCCTATTCCCACATTAGCCAGCACTGTCTAAAATATTAAGGTAATTTTTCCCCATGCCATATCTTAATTAGTCTTGCTCTTATAAATGTTTGAAATTATTATATAATGTTATTCTTAGCAATATATGTTTGTTTTTCTCTACTTCGGCTCCCTTACCGTGGATTCATACATAGTTCAAACAACATTGTGCTTTATGCATGCATAATTGGCTACTTTAAGAAATCACTAATATGCATTGATTGTTTGAATAAAATATAAAAGTGAGCCAACAGGTAATTTTATATAATTGAGTTACTCACAAGGGTAAAAAATAGTAAAATTTTAACATTTTAAATTTTTACATTTGAATGTTATTTTGATTTTTCTAATTAATTGTGTTAATAAATATTTTACTCATAAGTATTACATTTTAATAAATCATCCCTTGACTTAAATATATTTTTAGTCTTCATAAAATAAGTGAATTTTAATTTTGGTTTTTGTAAAATTTTTCTTTTATTTTTTATACCTATAAAATTTGAAATAATTAGTTTTGGTATTGTAAAATAAGTAAATTTTTTGTTATGATCTCTATAAAATAATTTTTTATTTTCATCGTTCCAAAGTTTGAAATAATTATTTTTATTATTTATTTTAAAATATATAAATAACATTCATCTTAAAAATTCAAAAGAAAAAAAATTAGATGAATTAGAAATTAATTGAAGATACTAATGGATACGATAGATACTTTACCTTCTATTAAATATATAAACACTTAATAAATATTATATAATAATAGAAATCAAAATTTAGAATTAAAAATATATTTAAATCTGATTTTGATATCTATTTATATTGAATTCTAATTTTTATTTTCTTCGTCTTCATGCATGCATGTACACTTAATGTTTGTTATTTGATAATTTAATTTACTCTCTTTTATATAAGTTGTGATGTGCGACAACATAGAAGAATGTTTATTTAGCATTCAAAACTTAAGTTAAATATATAATTTAATTTTGTTTAAATACTTATATACCATTCAAACTTGACTATTTCTTGTGTCTTTGTGGACAGAAATTCAAGTTTTCCATATTTCAGCTGGCAAAAATGATGCACCTTTGTCTGTTCATTCCTTTCATGAAGCTTGAATCTCAAATAAATTATTCATATTTCCTTGTACTTATCCTACTTCACGCGAGGTATACATGAACTCCATCAAGGCGTGTAACTTTGAATTTAATATATTTCTAGCTAGATTTTGTCATTTGGGGTGTTTTTAATTGATTGTGAGAGCTTTAATTTATTGCAACCATGCAATTGAGACCACTTTATTTGAATGGGTGTTATCATTTTTCTAAGACTGATGCAATTTCGTTGTTATGAAATAGAGGATTTTAATTTATTCTAAAATTCAGTCTACCTCCAGTTGGAGTTTCAACAATAAATTGTGATCATTCTTTAAAATGTAGAGTGGGGGCTGACGGCTAACTAGAGAGTAATTGATTTATAGATAATAATTTATAAGAAAATTGAAATGACTTTGTCATTTAAATCAATTCATGACCGATTAGATTATATAATCTAGATTTTCTTTTTCTTTCACTCTCTTGGAAAACAATTCTCTTATTTAATATGCGCTCTCTTTATATATGTGGTAATTATAATATAAAGATATATTTAATTGAAGGAAATATTTTTATTTTCTATTTTTCATAAATAATTATGCAAATATTATTTTGTTTTTATTTTATTTTTAGTTTACTAAGTTTTGTTGGTGAAAATAACAAAATTTGAAGTTGTTTCCATTATTTACCGTACAAATATGTAAAATAGGATAAAAAGTAAACTCCATCAAAATTTATGCATACGGACGATTAAAAAATATTTAGGTTCATATAAGATAAAAATCACTTGAAAATATATATATATATATATAGACTGGTCCTTAATTGATGAAGAAACATTTTTTATTAAAATAATTTAAAATCACGGTAACAAAGCCTTTAAAATATTAGTAAAGACATAAAGTAATGAGTTAATATGTTTACATATATTGAATCGCAATTTAAATAAATAAATAAAAATGTGTGCCTCTTTTGTTATTACTCTCGTAGAAGGGGAAAGAGAACTCTATTATTGTCAGAAATTCATAATTAGTGTGAATCTTTTAACAAATGTACGGTAAAAGGCATATTAAAGTTGGCCAAGCATCAACCACGTCGGCGCTTCATGGTTCGTTGCTAAGAGATTGGCCTTGTCTAGCAGTGGTAATAACCAATTTATAAACTTTAAAAAAATAAAAAATAAATAAAATAATTTTTTTATAAATTAAAATTAATTTATAAATAAGTTAATTTATAAATATTTAATTAGTATAATCTTGATCGATACTAAAGATTCATATTAATTTTTATATATATTAAAAAATCATTTAATTAATGAGTATAATAAATGATGTTAATTATATTAGTTTTAATTTATTAAAAAATATTTAAGTAGTGTGGGTTGTATTGGCACTAATAGTCTATGTTGATTTTTTTATTTATTTAAAACATTATTTAATTAGTGTGAATTATATTTTTTATTATAAAAATATTTAATTAGTGATCAAGTTAATACTAATGACTCCCTAATTAATTCTAAAATTTAGTGGTTATCTAACAATCTTACTTGTGGAGAATTCTTCCATGAAAATGCTTCAATCATGATTCAATTGCAACACTTATGTGTTGATTGAAAATTCTGAATATCACTTAATGAAACCTTGGATCCATATTTAACACATAAATCATAAGAAAATCAAGAACACAAAAAGTTAGAGTTAATCAAAAATTGAAGGAAGAAAAAAGTAGAAAATGAATTGATATTATAAATGAACTTGCCACTATATAGGCTTGAGCTAATCACTTAATTAGCCTAAGCTAATCTTAAGACTAATCTAAGTAAGATTCAAATCCAAAGGATTATAAAATGCAGCCTAAAACACTCATGATTGCACCTACAAAATGCACAAAAAAATTGACAATATTTAGTGACCATAAGTTGGTCTCTAAATAGGGTTCTTGACTAGATTGGACCTTTTGGCCCAAGTGCAAGCTAAGCTATAAAATTACATGAAACCAAACTTTAATATAGAGAATAAAAGATCCTAAAAGAATTTAAACAAGACCAACATGTCAAACAAACAAAGTATAAACAATTGGGCCACTATTAAGTCCTCCTTGGCCCTTAAGGAGGTCTATCGCTCTATATACTCTCTCTTAAGGTTTCCTCAACCTCCCTCTTGTCATGGGGCCTTCAAGTAGAGTAGTTTTACGGTCTTCAAGTCCTCTTAAAGATCATCTTCATGTCCTTCCATATTCATAAGATGAGCACCATGTGTATTGGACTCGCCTTAGTCCTTAACGAAACTCATCTCTTCTTACTTTCCTTGAGCTTATCCTTGAAGTTTAACTTGTTTTTCCTTGGATTATGAAACCCTTCTAACCTTAGTTTCATGTTTTGTTGAGTCATTTTAGTATGTCCATGACTTCCATGTTCATATTCATATCACAATAAAATATATTAGCATAAATCTTATGATAGCTAACCCTTTGACAAAGAGATTACCATCCAAGATATTTATTGACAATATTGAAAATATGAGCATTATTGTTAATAATGGTTGTTGAGTATAATGTTTATTTTATGAATGATGTACTTGGCACTTTGAGCTCATCTTTTATATGTTTTTTATTATTTGTTTTTCTATGTTTCCATGCATACTTGTATTAGAATAATATAAACAAATATTGTTTTGAATAAAGACATTATGCTAGACCAATTATGTACTCCTAATTAATGGTCATATTAGGGAGAAGATTAATCTATAGTACATGGAAGGGATTATCATTTAAGTGATCTACAACTGTCATGACTCAACTTAGTTTCTATTCTTATAATGAAATTACAATATATCCAATGTATACAAAGATTTAGTCAGTTCAATGTGTATTATGTTAATTTAATTAATTAATTAATTAATTTTATCCATTAAGTAATGTCACATGAGCCAAGCGAGAGAATGTAAGTTTTTAATGTTTTATGTGAGAGATATGTAACTTATTTAGACTAATAAATAAATAATTAAATAATTAAGAATCAAATTGTAAATGAGTTAAGTTAAAAAATTTCTAAAAGTAATGATTACTTAATAAAAGTAGTGAATAAAAAAGGTTAATCTTCGTTAATAAGAAATAAGTTATCCTTAACAAAAAGAAATTCTCTCAATTCTCACCATAAAAGAATAAGAAGTAGAAAGAAGAATAAAAATAAATAAAATATTAATTTCTTAATCTTTCAAGACACAAAAAATTATTAACAAAGAATTCTCGTTATAAAAAAATATATGTACTACTTTTTTATAATAATAAAATCATTAATTTATAATATCATATTAATTTTTTTTATTGAGAAACCTAAAAAACTATAATCACATATCACTCACTAGTTTTTGGTTTATGTAGGATCACTGCTGATCGAAATGCAAAGTTGCTCATGATCTTATTATGGTTTGAAATGCTGATTATAGAAATGTCATTTGTGAATCATATTGCAAAAGCATTTTATCCCTCGTTTTAGTTGGTGTTCATCTTCTCCATCCTTATGCACCTTTGATTAAAGGATCCAATTATTTAAGCATTAGTTATGGTATTGTTGTCTTTCCAACACATTTACACCGAATGCAATGCTTGCAGCGAGTGGTTAGCTATGGCCAGAGCTTCTTCATGAATTTGTTGTCCTAGCTAATGCTTTACGGGTTGTCAAATTTAGATCTTAATTTCTATTAACTTTTTACATGATAAAGAAAATAATTAAAATATTACTAGAGACTAATTATCGGTATCGGTCTCTAATCGGTCATTTTAGAGACCTAATTTTGGTCACTGACAAAATAGAATCATACAGTTTTTGGGTCCTTAATAACAAATACAAATTTTATTAATTTATTTAAACTAATTAAAATGTAATTATCCAATGCAACAAAAGAATAATAATCTTGCGGCACTTTGTTTAGCTCCTCCACTGCGACCCAGCCATCGCGCTAGTTAGCACACTTAAAAAGACTGTGGATTGGTGTCAATTTTGTATCTCTAATTTTGCTTCGCTCGTTCTCTTTCTCTTCTCTCTCCAACTTCGTTTCGATTTCTAGGGTTTTCCATTCCTCTTTCGCGTCTCTCTTCCACTCCGTATCTGTAAGGAGTTTTTCTTTTCTTCTCCTTATTCTTCTGCTTCCACTTTTCAGTCCATGACGCTGCGTTGGATTATTCACATTCCTTTTGTTTTTAATTCTCGGTTTTTTATTTCATTTCTTAAAAATATTCAGATTCTCTGCGATTCGATTTTGTTGATTGAAGGTTCCAATGCGTAATTCGTCGCAACATTTTAATCTGATTTTATGAAATCATGTACCATTTTTTCTTTTTGTCTATTCTTTTTATTTTTGTTATCGTTGACTAATTTCTAAAACTGATGACCTTATTTCTTTCTTTTATTTCCTTTGTCTGTTTCGATTGTTTTATTTGGTTTTTGTGCTTATTGATTCTATTTTCATCATCTTCTATGCATTCTTTGTTATTTGAATTTGAATTATTTGTTTTACCTGGAATGCTGAAAATGGAAGATACCAGGAAAGAAAGAGTACCACTTCTGGAGAAGTTGAGATTCCTATGTATATCTATATATCTATATATATATATCTTGAGATTCCTGTGCTGAAAATGTTCATCTTTATCTTATAGTTCTCTGCTCTGTCTTGTAATGGCAGAATTGTAAGCACCTGATGTATAATACATGAACAATTTTGATCTTACGACTACTGAATTCATCTTAAAATTTAGAGCTAGCTGTAAAATCATTAATTCTAATAGCATCAGCATGCACAGGCCATGATCCTTTTTGTCTTCATTTTCTTTTGCAGGAAGAAACAAACAATAATGTTACTGACATGGGAAAGAAGGGGAGTTGGTTTTCTGCATTCAAGAGGGTTTTCACAATTCACACACCACTCCGAGGGGAAGTAAGTAATATGAGTGCCTTCAGAGATATGTGAAACTTTTTGTTGATTTTTGTATGTTGTTCTTGGTATATTTGGTTTTCTTTTAGCATCCCCATTAGATGCCAAAAAAGATTAACCGTTTAAGACTGGAATTATGGTAAATAATTTTGTAGAAAATTTAATGACACTGAACTGTAAGATACAGACCTGTAAGGTACAGACCTCTGGCAATATTAAGAAATTTCATCCTTATGAACCTTCCACGTTTTTATGGTTCTAAAATTCTGGTCAATTAGGGCATTGCAGATGTATAATGATATTCCACATTTTAGAAAATCTGTCAAACGTCAATAGGTTCCTCCACAACTACTAATAGATAATTTGAAGTATTCCAACATTCTTGCATCATATTGCTTCATGGATTAGTTTTAAGTTGTTATCCCTTTTTGTCTTTGAAGCAGAAAACAGAATCTGTATGGTGATGGTTATTTTACTTGGTAGTCACTGTTCACTGCCTTTAAAATTGCAACAAGTTTTGTTACTTATATGAACTTATTGCCACTCTGCTGATTTATATGTCTAACCGTTTTATAAAATATGGCAGGATTTGGATATTAAAGGCACAAAAAAGAAGAAAGGTCTAGGAAAGCAAGGCATGGAGATATCAATTCTTTCATCCCCCTCTTAAGAGAACCAAGTAACATTGGGCACTTTGAAAGGGAGCAACAACTGGTGTTATGGCCTTCCACACTTCCTGAGCGGCCCAAAACACCACTTTATGTCTCTCCAAGAGTTTCCTTGGAATCTGGAGGATCACAGATTAATTTAGCATGCTTCAAGTACTCAAGACCCTTCTTATTATCTCTGTTGAAATGGTTTGCAGCAATCAGTAGTTTCTTTTGCTGCAGTCTTCCCATCCTTACATGTCCCACCCAAGCTTCCAAGTCATCTTCTCTATCTCATCTCCTTCAGTTCCTGCTACCTACTATAGAAGACCACTTTGTAACACTTGATAACTTTTTTGTGATTTATGAGCCTATAGTTGCTAATGACTTGGATTGCTGTCCTAAAAGTTGATGATTTGGGGAAAAGACCACTGCTGATTGGAGGTGTCAGTGGCATTGTAGGAATTCCATCACATATTAAACTAACATATTCTTACTATGCTGCAACTTGTCACATGCAACTAGAGAGGAAAGGTGTTGGCACTTATAACTTCAGTGCTAGCAGTACTTCAGAACACATATTGGGACATTGTCAAGGACTGGGGGCTTCTGCAAAGTCATTCAAAGAATCCCTATTTGAGAGATGAACTCATCGTTCCACATAAAAGTGTCTACTTCATACCCATGGTAACAAAAAGTTGACCAAAGGCAAAGGGGTCTATTCTATATATTTTTCTTGGATATTAGTTCAATCTCTTTGCAAATTCACAGGTTCTGGACGTAGCTCTTAGAATTTCCTGGATGCAGTTGGTGTTTAAATGGATTGGCGCCCCCTTCACAGTGGCAATTTGTTGTTGAGTGTGTGAAAGACAATTATGGCAGGAGGCGGGGGAGCCCTAGTGCCTAAGGTAGACGAGCCACAACCATACCCACCAAAGGATCAGCTACCCAATGTTTCTTACTGCATTACGAGTGCTCCTCCATGGCGTGAGTTTCTCGGATCATAGATTCCATTTTTGTGCTCTTTGAACTTGATTCTTCTGTTCTCTTAATTGACATGGTATATTTAAAAGTCTGTTTTGTTATTCTAACATTATTTGTTTGTGCATGATGACTTTTTATCTAATTACTAAAAGTGCTATTCTATAAATTCTATCCTTTTAGTTTCCTTTGATGTACAAATTCTACTGAAAAAAAATTATTCTTAAGCTGATTATAATTCTATTGATTTTCTTACAATTACATTTTTTTTTACTACTAACTTTAAGGTGTTTGTTTAATACATTTTCTTACATAGATTCTCTACGGAGCTTGGTTTCTCATGTTCAGTTCATTTTTCTAATTTTCTAATTTTATCATGATAAAAGAAATAAAAAACAAGAGGGAGGATAGTCAAAGTAACTGGTAAGCAACAGGTGATTCCAGCAATGCAACAAATTAATCCAGTAAAATAACAAAGATACTGCAATTGTCTATATTAGGAAGGAATAGAAAATGTCCTTTTAAATGAAGTCTTCATTACAAACTTTAAAGAGTAATTCCACAACCTTCAATAATAATAAAAAAAAAAAAAAAACACACATTTGCCTTCCAAAACCGAGAGAAGGCAGACTAAAGTTCAGAATACAAGCAAAATAATTGGCAAGCAACAGTAGGTTGCATCATAACAACAAATCCAATAGTAAAAAAATATTACATTTGTCTTTATTATGAAAATGAAAATATCCGTTTCTGACTATTGGCTCAGGGATATCTCGGTGAAAACCTAAAAAGAAAATGAAAATGTCCATTCAAATGAAGAAGTCTTGATTACAAGCTTTAAGGAGCAGCTCCAACAATCTGCAATATGCACCATGAAAGAAGAAAAATAAAATAGTCTTAATTTTCCTTGTTTAAAATACGATGACTTGAATGATACATTTTATTTGGGGACAGAATACGGAAATTCGGAAATATAGAAAGAAAACAAATTCATTCACTGCTAGACATTGATATTCTAGCATATATGATTGAGGAAAGGGTATGTACCTTCATATTAGACATGAAAGCATTATCTGTTTGTTTATGACTCCTTGGAGGACGAGTGAATAGTACGAACTTCTAAATCATGAAATTTTGGGCCAATCCAACTACGAATGAATACCAGGGGAATATGATTGATGATCCAATAATCTTGGCCTTTCTCTGGATCAATGCTCTCAACAAATTCAGTTGGCATATCTAGGAAGTCAATAACTTTAAGGTTATCCAAGGCTTTGATGCCCGAGGATACCTTCTTGACATGGGGGATTTTGGTAATTTTAAAATATTCAAGAGAAAGCAAAGCTCCTTTGTCTATGAGGATAGAATTTACCCTATTCAAGCGAGCCAGATTCAGTTTCTTCAATTTTGGAAACCCTCCACTTTGAAAATGCAAAATTTCACCATCATAGGCATTGTCCCACATACTAAGCGTCAACAAATTTGGCAAGTTTTCTAGCGATCTTAATGGATCATCTTTCAAATTGGATAAAGCCAGCCTTAGCTTAACAAGATAGTCAAGTTTTGAAATCCAATCAGGCATCTTCTCCAGTCTTGCTTTCAAATGAAGTCGTCGAAGTTGGGGTATGGATGATATAGAGTTCAGGTCAATGATTTCATTCTCACCTATTGCAGTGATATTAAGTGATTCAAGGTGTGTCATCTCTACAACTGAAGCACATATTGCATTCCCATATTCCCTCCGAACATGCCTTAAGCCTAACTTCCTTAACTGCCTTAACATTCTCATCTCTCGGATGAGATCTATTCCCCCATGATCTACCTCCACATAAAGTTTTTGTAGCGAAGTCAAGTTTTTAATACCCTTTTTCATTAGCACCCCAGTTGTAAATCCCAAGAGAGAATAATCTGCTTCGTAGTTTCGATGGAAAGCAAGAAGATGTCTTAACTTTTTGAGCTTGTTTATTTCACTTGGTAACTCATGAACCAACGTTTCTCTTATATCCAATGTCTCTAGGTTGTGTAACTTACCAACAGATTTTGGAAGAACCGTTATTTTAGTATTCTTTAGATTTATGTACCGTAAGTGAAAAAGATTCCCTATATTACTGGGGACATAAGTTAAGGATGTACCTTCAAGGTCGATTACTTTCAAAATCCTAGACTTTGAAGATAATTGACCCATAAAAGGCTCAAGCAGTCCTCCTTTTCCAAAAACATGGATAGCACGAATGTGTTTGTTCTTAATGCTCTTCAATACATTGTTGGAACTAGTATCTACAGATAGGCGTCTAGTTATTCCAATTGTGGCTGATTCATCATCACCTTCATGCACAACATGGCAAAAACTTGAGTCCTTCATTTTTCTTACGATCACTTCATGTAAAAAATCATGGACTTGACAACCTTTAACTTTCCCTTCAACTGTGGAGACTTGAACCAGACTTCTATAAATTAACTCGGCCAAGTACTCATCTGCAACTTGCTCTAAAGTTCTTCTCCCATCAGATTTAACAAACCCTTCAGCTATCCATTGTCGAGTTAACCTGTTATGATTAATGGAATAGTCCTCTGGATATATACCAAAATACAAAATGCATGGTTTCAAATAGTAAGGCAGGTCATCATAACTAAGAGATAAAATCTTAGTTAAACTAGTTAGATGGGCATTACGCTGCAACTCGAGGGTTAGATTTTGACTCACCTTTTGCCATTCAAACACAGTTTTTGATTTTGTAGAAAGTAGACCACCAATGGCCACAATCGCCAAAGGTAAACCCTTGCATTTTCTAACAATTTCATTTGACATACCTTCAAGCTCTGCAGGACATTGCCCATGTAGCTCAAATCTAAATGCCTTTTTGCAGAAGAGTTCCCATGCTTTGTCTGGAGGCAACAGTTTTAGGTTGTGAACATGAACAAGAAAGGATTTCTTGAAAAACTCAGCAACATGCAACACTCTAGTGGTGATTATGATCCTGCTACTTTTATTGTTATTAGGCATGGCAAATTGAACTTGGTCGCAAAAATCTTCATGCCATACATCATCAAAGAATATCAAATACCTTTTATGCTCCAAGAATTGCCTCAGTTCAGAAATCAGTGAGTTCTCATCCATTTCGTGTAACATTTGTGGAAGATGGTCTTTTGTCTCCCTACAAAATTGCTTTATCATGTCTATGAATAACCCTCTCACAGTGTATGATTGAGAAACTGTGATGCAAGCGTGACAATCAAAGTGACTTTTTACACTTTCACTATAAAAAATGTGCTTGGCAAGAGTGGTTTTTCCAAGTCCTCCCATTCCTACCACTGAAATCACTGCGGGCTCTTTTGTGCCCTTCAACAACCAACCAACCATTTCATCTCTTGAGAATTCAAATCCTACAATTTCAGTTTCTTCAATGAAAAGGGAACCCATTCTAGGATCATGCCATCTACTTTCTTCAGAGCTGCTTACTTGAAATTTATACCTTTCACTTCTTTCCTTGATTCCAGAAAGTGACAATTTAATGTCCTGAATCTCAGTTGCTATCCGATGACGTGAAATCAATGTTTTGATCAGGCTTGTAATCTTGCCAATTGAATTAGCGCCACATCCACGATGTTGGACCACATGAACCACCCTGAGGTATTCATCAATGACATCTTCTATACGAAATGATGCTTCTCTCACCTGCTTCACCCATATTCGTATTCCTTCGTTGCTGTTTGCTTCATCTGCAGCCCTTCTATCTGCATCTTTCAGGAAGGCTTGAATGCTTTCTAGTTCATCTCTGATGTCTGAAAATTCTATTTGGATTCCACTTAGCTGGTTTATTTCTTCTGTTAGGATTTGGAACACTTCTCCCAAGGCAAAAGATACTGCAGTTTCTGCCATTGCTCTCTTATCTCAAATTGCTACCTTGCATTTATGCTGTTTCATATGTATCCAGCATAAGAGTTTCAGAAAATATGGTGATTTTTTTGCCTTTTTTTCTTCCTTCAGGACAAATTGATCTCCTAAAGTCAAAGAAAAGGAACGTGCCGCACCTGCACAATTGGTGGATGACTTCCAATTTTCTCCGATCATTTGTTTAGTTATTTATTTTATGAAGTCGGTGATTTAGGTAGACCTTGCTTTTTTTATTTTTTATTGAAGAAGTTTATTATTTCGTAATTCAAAACTTTCATGTGATCCTGTCTGCATATATGTTTTTTATTATTTAATCCTGTCTGCATGTATTTAATCTTACTTATGGCACCCAATTAAATGCGGAAGGCTTAATTACTAGTAACAAAATATAGCTTTAACTTGCACGGCATCTATCATGCAATTAATTGTTTCTAATCTTAATTATATCAAACCATATTTTTTTTATAACCAACTTTCTCGTGAGTGATCCTCGATTATAAGAAATGATTACCGTTGACGATGAAGTCTTGAGGAATGGTACATTGTTATAGCATTAAAATCCACCTTAGATATCACAAGTAGCTAGTAGTTTGGATCTTTTAACATATAACAGGAATTATATTCTTGATTATGCAAATAGAGTAGCAATAAGTAGAGCTTTGATAGATAATATGAGAAATGAAAACCAAACAGAGGGCTGTGCAAAATGATTAGGTGGAACTTGATCGGATTTATTCCACGTTATCGGCTGAGGCTATACTTCGCCTTCTAAGTGATCGACAGGGTTCCTAGACATTTTTGAAGTGTGAATGACAGACTTTCTTCCACAGTAACAGATTCAGATTCATCGTGCCTGAAACCATAACTTTTCATCTTCCTTCTATTTTCTCATTATCCATTTTGGATACGTAAGAGAGAAGTAGAAAAATGCAAGAGAAAAAAGCAATAAAGATAGAAACTTGTTGCTGGAACTGATATAGAGGAAGACTTAAAAGAGTGGGGGAGAAATATAACCGTTGCAAAGTAACGTTAAAAGCAAAAGTCTCGGGGTATGAAAAAAAGAACAAAGATATTAGGTGTAACGCCTTGTTGCAATAGTAACTCGTCCTAATATTACAAAAATTACTGTAGAAATTTAAATAGAAAAATTAGAAACACTACAATTATAATAAAATGTAGAATAATAATAAATCTCTATCATAGAATAAAAATATTATACTCAAACTTAATAATTTTTTATAAGTCATATCAAGTATTCAATAATAATGAATGTCTCCTAATAAATTTGGACAATAATTACTACTAACAAATTTGAACAATAAATAAAAACTTATTGAATTACAAACCACATTCATTTAACTAAACATTAACTAGTCTACAGCAAAGTTAAATAAATAAATATTAAGTCTTTCAATTCTTTAATTTCAACAATTTTATCTACGTATCTTGAAAACTAACACTCTTAATAATATAATCTTAGTTAATAGAAATAGTGTTTATTTTCAATCGATGTGGCAACCAGAAACTTTGTCTATATATGCTATTTATAATGTGATTATTTATAATTATTTAGCAAGTTAATAATATATATTACCAATTTAAAATATGAATGGAGAAAAGGTTAAAAATTAGTGACCGAAATATTTGGTCACTAAACCAACAATGTTCATTCACTTTTTAACAACTAAATTAGTGATCATTTAAAAAAAAGTAACTGAACCAATTATCACTAATTTAGCAACCAATATTTTTAAAAACAAGACGAGAAAAAAAATAGCCATCCATTTTTTTTAAAAAAATTAATTAAACCAATTAGCAACTGACTTACCAACTAATATTTTTTAAAAAAGAGAACAAAAATATCCACCAATTTTAATTTTTTTAAAACCCTGAACAATTAGCAATCAAATTTTATTTGTTTTCAGTATATTTTAAAAAATACCAATCTATTTAGCAACCAATTTTTATTTTTTATAAAATTAATAAAAAAATAGCGATCGTTTTTCAAGTTTGCTTAAAAAAAGTCAATCGCTGATTTAGCGGCCAATTTGTTTTTTTAACTTTTTTTAACATCACTAAACAGTCACTGATTTAACAAACAATTGGAGTTTTTTTTTTAAATTTTTTTTAACTTTTTTTAACATCACTAAACAGCCATTGATTTAGCAAACAATTGGAGTTTTTTTTTTAAAAAATAGAGACCAAATTAGCATCGAAATTTTTATCGGTAATTTAGATCCCTTTATTAAAATGTAATCAACAACCACTCTTGTCATTAGCAATCGAATTTTCGATCACTAATTAGATACCAAATCAAAATCAATTATTAATTGAATTAGTGATTAGAGTTCTTTTGACTGCCATTTATGGGT
This sequence comes from Mucuna pruriens, assembly GCA_025330945.1. NCBI lineage: Eukaryota > Viridiplantae > Streptophyta > Magnoliopsida > Fabales > Fabaceae > Mucuna > Mucuna pruriens. The sequence goes on from JAENHJ010000077.1 coordinate 483,763, forward strand.
CGCTAATTGTTTTAGCCACCAATTTCATATTTTAGCAATTGATTATTCAATGGGCCTTAATTTGAAGTAGGGATTATTAGGAATTAGAAAAATTATTTTTAATGAGCATATAAGTCTTGTGAAAGGTATACTCATACTTTTGATTTTATAGATTTATTTAATTACATTAATCATTACTTTCTCTCTCATTCTTGGTTGGTTTCTTGTACTTTTCTTAAATGACAATGACCATCAAAGGTTAAAGACTCTAATAAATTCAAAGATTTAGGTGAATGTTGGTAGAATTTGAATTTCTATTTTAAATTTTGAATTTCCACGCATCATTTCTTTCAATTCCTTTATTTACAATTTTTTTTTTATGATTATCAACTATATGTTTATAACTAAAGTGAAATTAGATTAGGACTAATTAATCTAAATCTAATTAAAGTTCAATATCAATTAATAACTTAAATAAAATTTATGTGTTAATTAACATTACTTAGGATTGTGATTGTGATTTCGATTTTGATAATATATAATGATAATCTAATTGAACTCAAGTTGATTCGAACGCATATAATTTTACACCCTTCGAATCATAATAATTCTACCACACAAGTCATACCTTAGGATTAGTGTTTTTGTAGATTTGATTTCTCACTTGAGTTTTCTATTTACTTTTAATTGAATTTCACATAAAAACTCTCTTTCTAATCATGCTAATAAGATCAAGATTAATAGGTTTGTATCCTTGTGAAGAATGACTTAGGTTATACTATATATTAGAAATTAAAAAAAAAAACTAGTATTTTTTTTGACAGTACGACACTATTATCATAAGACTTATAAAATTTTATAATTTTAAATAAATTTAGTCATTTAAAAAATAATGTATTGATTGGACACAAAATTGAAACGTTAGCTACATCATTAATCTTATTAAAAAAATTGTCCATTCCTGGTTGTATATAAAAGTGGTTTTTTTCAATTCATAAGAATCAAAGATTATATAAAAAAATTTACAATACTCATGTATCTTATTCAACCAACTAGCTTTTACGGATGTTTCCATTTTTTCTTTCACTAACCCATTTGATATAATGATATGATTAATTAACATAAATGCATCTGTTACTATAAGAGTATTGATCTTTAAAATATTCCTTGGTTAGAGACGATTTCAATGATTCTCTATTTCATTCAAGCAGCAAGGACGAAATGATTCTCTATTACATTCAATGTTCTAATTATGACAATTACATTTTAATCCTTTTAGCATATCAAATCCATATCACCATGACTTCATTATGCTCTGAATGTGATTTAGGTAGTAGAGATTAAGAAGATAAACAGTAAATAATTTATGCTTTGCAATTATGTTGTTCTATATGTAGTGTTCTGTATTTCTTTTTCCTTTCGAGTATTAGGTGTGAATGGTGCCAAAGAAAATTAAACTCCAAAAAAAGAGAAAAGGAACGCGCCTAGAATGGATGACTTCCATCTTTCTTTGGTCATTTTTTATCATTAATTTTTTACTAAAATATATTTTTTTCCTTAAGTTTGGGGTTAGTTTACTATGGTCTCATAAATTTAAAAAATAGTATTTTGTTTACTGTAATTAAGAAATAACATGTTTTAATCTCTTGAACTAAATAACATTAGTTAACATATTACAAGTTAACATCGCACCCAAATCATATGTTAATTTTTTTTAATGATTTTTGTGACTATATAATAATTTGAACAAATCAAAATTTTCATTCAAAGTTAAGTTGTTTTCATGACAAACTAAATAATATTCATTTTCTAAAATTGTTCAAGAATCTATAAAATTAGGGTGTATTGTTAAACTATTTTTTGTATCAATATGCGTGAGAAAATTATTAACGTCATTTGATCGAGGTTTCAGTTATAAAGGCTAAAACTAATATTTTTAAATCTGAGTGACAAAACATAAACTCATTCCTAAGAGACAAAAAAATATATTTAATTCTCTTATTCGATAAATGAAGAATTTCACGTGATTTCATCGGTATACTTTTTAAATGTTAATAATTTTTTAATATCTGCTACCTGTTGAAATAGGACAGGCTTGATTACTTTAAAAATAGTTTTAACCACAAGGCATCTTGCCATTAATTAATTGTTTAGTCTTATATAAAACTATATATTTGTTTATAATCAACATGCTAGTGGGTGGTCCCCGATATTGAAACAAATTAAAGAAATAAAAAATGAATCACTCTTGCTCATCATTGTACATCATCGAATCATGAAACTTTTCATTTTATTTTTTTTGGATACTGAAACTTTTCATTTCAACACTACTAAAAGAAGGCTCATTATCGATGGAAAAAAAAAAAAAAAACCATTGGAAAAAGTCTATTGTGATCCGGCGTTTCTAACAGTCTCAATTTCATCGATAATTCCTTTGTTAGTATCGATAATACCGAGCATAATGTCTTTGGTAATCTGCAAGAATAATAAATTTTTAAACTTTTGAAAGATAAACATAAGCTTTCCCTAAAAAAAATTATTAATAATAGTGATTTTTAACCGTAGGCAAAATCTACTGTGAGCGAAAAATCATTTTATAATCCCATGTAAGAATAACATATATTTAAATTTTGACAAAATGAATGCAGTGATCGACAGAAAAGTCAATGGTAATACAAATGATTTTTTTAATAAAAAACTCATTGTATTACTGACGACTATTTTGGTCTATAATTACTATGGTACGATTATTGTGGACTTAATTCATTGTAAAAAAAAAAAAACCATTGTATTACATAAAGTTTTATCCTAAGTAATTGTTTATATTTTTTATTAAATTTATTTATATTTATAAAATTTACAGGACCTATAACTGGACACAATAATTAATCCCATATCTGAATAATTGATCTAAAATAGTACCTGAATATATTAGAAAAATTAAATCAGTAAAAATAAGAACAAATGTTTCCAATATATTCTATCTATCAGCTATAATGCTACCTTAAAGCATTGAAGACCGAAACAGTGCTAAAAAAAACTTTTTCTTTTTCACATCGGGACTCATGGAAAAGTTGGATATAAACAAAAATAAATATGGTTTGGAGTATGTTTCGATATATTTTTTATAAAATAGAAAAATAAGAAAGAAAAATAAAATAAATTTCTTTCCATAAAATAAAATCAACATATATATAAGTTAAAAACTAATTTTTAAAAAAACTAAAATGAAAGAGGTATTACAAACTTATTTCATATTTTTTTCTTATTTTTTTTTTCATATAAGTGGTTATAGAAAAATTTATCCAAATTTAGAGATCTAAGTGTTATAATAACTTTATCTTTTCAAATCAAGGACCACTCATGGACAAGTTGGATATAAACAAAAATAAATATGATTTGGGGTAATAAACATTTTCATAGTACTTATAGAAAGAAAAAATAAAAAAAATAAAAATAAATTTTTGTATAAATTATAATATGTTAAAAATTGAATAAATTAATATGAGAGAATTTTTACAAACTTGTTCATATGTAAACTAATTTTACCTTATAAAAAAAATTATTTTTTTCTTATTTTATTTTTTTTCTATAAGTGATTCCGCACCTTGTACAATATTCGAATCAATTGCAATTAATAATGCATGACAGATGCAGCGGTAGTTAAAACACAGATATACAAACAAAATCACACGAAAAGTTTTGATAAAAAAAAAAAAAGCATGGTAGGCCTAACTCACCAACTTGATAAAATAACTAAAAAATGACCGGAGAAAATAGAAAGTCATCTTTATTAATAATCCTTGGCAACATTCACAAATAGTTAGCACAAAGTGTTCTGAAATGCTTATTCTGAATACATATGAGAAGGTCATAATTGCAAGGTAGCAATATGATATTGGAGTGAAATGGCAGAAACTGTAGTATCTTTTGTCTTGGGAGAAGTGCTCCAATTCCTAAAGGAAGAAACAAAGCGGCAAAGAGGCATTCACAAAGATTTTTCGGACATCAAAGATGAACTAGAAAGCATTCAAGCCTTCCTGAAAGATGCAGATAGAAGGGCTGCAGATGAAGCAAACAGCAACGAAGGAATACGAATATGGGTGAAGCAGGTGAGAGAAGCATCATTTCGTATAGAAGATGTCATTGATGAATACCTTAGGGTGGTTCATGTGGTCCAACATCGTGGATGTGGCGCTAATTCAATTGGCAAGATTACAAGCCTGATCAAAACATTGATTTCACGTCATCGGATAGCAACTGAGATTCAGGACATTAAATTGTCACTTTCTGGAATCAAGGAAAGAAGTGAAAGGTATAAATTTCAAGTAAGCAGCTCTGAAGAAAGTAGATGGCATGATCCTAGAATGGGTTCCCTTTTTATTGAAGAAACTGAAATTGTAGGATTTGAATTCTCAAGAGATGAAATGGTTGGTTGGTTGTTGAAGGGGACAAAAGAGCCAGCAGTGATTTCAGTGGTAGGAATGGGAGGACTTGGAAAAACCACTCTTGCCAAGCACATTTTTTATAGTGAAAGTGTAAAAAGTCACTTTGATTGTCACGCTTGCATCACAGTTTCTCAATCATACACTGTGAGAGGGTTATTCATAGACATGATAAAGCAATTTTGTAGGGAGACAAAAGACCATCTTCCACAAATGTTACACGAAATGGATGAGAACTCACTGATTTCTGAACTGAGGCAATTCTTGGAGTATAAAAGGTATTTGATATTCTTTGATGATGTATGGCATGAAGATTTTTGCAACCAAGTTCAATATGCCTTGCCTAATAATAATAAAAGTAGCAGGATCATAATCACCACTAGAGTGTTGCATGTTGCTGAGTTTTTCAAGAAATCCTTTCTTGTTCATGTTCACAACCTAAAACTGTTGCCTCCAGACAAAGCTTGGGAACTCTTTTGCAAAAAGGCATTTAGATTTGAGCTACATGGGCAATGTCCTGCAGAGCTTGAAGGTATGTCAAATGAAATTGTTAGAAAATGCAAGGGTTTACCTTTGGCGATTGTGGCCATTGGTGGTCTACTTTCTACAAAATCAAAAACTGTGTTTGAATGGCAAAAGGTGAGTCAAAATCTAACCCTCGAGTTGCAGCGTAATGCCCATCTAACTAGTTTAACTAAGATTCTATGTCTTAGTTATGATGACCTGCCTTACTATTTGAAACCATGCATTTTGTATTTTGGTATATATCCAGAGGACTATTCCATTCATCATAACAGGTTAACTCAACAATGGATAGCTGAAGGGTTTGTTAAATCTGATGGGAGAACTTTAGAGCAAGTTGCAGATGAGTACTTATCCGAGTTAATTTATAGAAGTCTGGTTCAAGTCTCCACAGTTGGCTTCGAAGGGAAAGTTCAAAGTTGTCAAGTCCATGATTTATTACGTGAAGTGATCATAACAAAAGTGAAGGACTTAAGCTTTTGCCATTTTGTGCATGAATCAGCCACAAGTGGAATAGCTAGACGCCTATCTATGGACACTAGTTCCAACAATGTGTCAAACTGTTCTAACAACACACACATTCGTGCCATTCATGCTTTTGGAAAAGGAGGACTGCTTGAGCCTTTTATTGGTCAATTATCTTCAAAATCTAGGTTGAAAGTACTTGACCTTGGAGGTACATCATTAAATTATGCTCCTAGTAATTTAGGGAATCTTTTTCACTTAAGGTACCTCAATCTAAGGGGTACTAAAGTACGGGTTCTTCCTAAATCTGTTGGTAAGTTACTGAACTTGGAGACTTTGGATATAAGAGATACGTTGGTTCGTGAGTTACCAAGTGAAATAAACAAGCTCAAAAAACTACGACATCTTCTTGCTTTCCATCGAAACTATCATGCAGAGTATTCTTCCATGGGATTTACAAGTGGTGTGCTAATCGAAAAAGGTATTAAAAAGTTGACTTCCCTACAAAATCTTTATTATGTGGAAGTAGATGAAGGGGGAATAGATCTCATTCAAGAGATGAGAATGTTAAAGCAGTTAAAGAAGCTAGGGTTGAGGTGTGTTCGGAGGGAATATGGGAATGCAATATGTGCTTCAGTGGTAGGGATGACAAACCTTGAATCCCTTAATATCACTGCAATAAGTGAGGATGAAATCATTGACTTGAACTCTATGTCATCCCTACCTCAACTTCGACGACTTAAATTGAAAGCAAGACTGGAGAAGATGCCTAATTGGATTTCAAAACTTGACTTTCTAGTTAAGATAAGGCTGACATTGTCCAAATTGAAAGATGATCCATTAAGATCGCTACAAAACTTGCCAAATTTGTTGCAGCTTGGTGTTATGGACAAGGCCTATGATGGTGAAATGTTGCATTTCCAAAGTGGGGGGTTTCCAAAATTGAAAAAACTGGACCTCTTCGGCTTGAATAGTGTAAACTCTATCCTTATAGACAGCGGAGCCTTGCTTTCTCTTGAATATTTTACAATTACCAAAATCCCCCATCTCAACAAGGTATCCTCTGGCATCAAATCCTTGGATAACCTTAAAGTTCTTGACTTCGTTGATATGCCAACTGAATTTGTTGGGAGCATTGATCCACAAAACGGACAAGACTATTGGATCATCAATCATGTTCCCCTTGTACTCATTCGTCGTTGGATTGGCCCAAAAGTCAATCATTTTGAAGTCCGCACTATTCACTCTTCCTCCAACGACTCAAACTGATAATCAGTACTCTGGTGTCTAATATAAAGGTATATACCCTTTCCTCAATCATATGTTTGTATTTTTTCTGATTTTGTTCTTTTTATGTTTTAATTTTATTTACCTGTCATGTACACATATTTATTCTTACATATTTACACAATCATTAAAACAATGATTCCATTTTATTTTATACTCGGATTCTAACATGTCTTTTACGTGAATTGGTGTATGATAGAGTAAGTATACAATTTTCTCTATAAAAGATGTTTATTTTGTATTCTTCTGGTTTCCAAGTTTTGTATATAATTGGTCTCAAAAGATGAACCTCTTAGCAAGTTAATAGGGTGAACATATCCATATATTGATATCTTCAAGAATCAATTTATATAAATAAAAAAAATTGAGACCCAATAAAACAATATTGATAGCATGCTCTAGGAATTAAATTATATATTTTCTCTATATTTTTACAATTAATGATACGCAACTAGCATTTTAATTTCTAATGTAAATTATTGAAACGTGCTTTTACTTTATAAGTTGGAAGTTTGATGTTTTACAAAACTAACTTGATTTATATAGTTCGAGAACAAACTAATAATAGCGTATTTTTAATTTAACTCTAACTAAATTCAATATTAAAACAACGATTTTTGTAGTTGTTTTTAGAAAACTAAAAAATTACTTGATAAGATTTGTCTTTGTTTTTATTTTAAAGATAGTTTCTAAAAACCTGTTTCTAAAAATAAAATTGAGAACTTAAACATGTTTTAAAAGTTGCACCTTTGTTTTTATAGTAGCAAATGAGTAAATAAGTCATAACAACTCTTCCTGTTTATCATTTTAAAACTGTTTTTAAGATCACCTCATCAGATAATTTTTTCCCTATTTACAAAATCATTTTAAAGAACAAAAAACTAAAATAGAATCAAACAACACACTTTATGTTTTCTTGTTCTTACTATTTCTGTCACAAAAATGAAATAAAAAAATAGCATAAAAATAAAGTGATAGTTTTATAATTATCAATAAAAATATTAATTGAAAAACCAACCGAACACCTATATTTAGCATGTTATTTAGCCTCTGAAAGCTAAGGTCAACATTTAATCATTAGAACCATGTCTAGCAGTGAATGGATTTGTTTCTTTCTATATTCATGAATTTCCATATTCTATCCCCAAATAAAATGTATCCTTTAAGTCATCGTATTTAAACATGGAATACTGAAGACTTCATTATATTTTTCTTCTTTCATGGTGTTTATTGCAGGTTGTGGGAGCTGCTCTTTATTTTTTTTATAAATGTATCTACATGTTCCCTCCTTTAAGGTAATCCAGCGAGAGCTTTTACCAATTCACTCTCTCCAAGAATTATTTTTTCACAGGTTCAAATCAGCAACTTTCCACTTAAAAGTATCCATGTACAATTTTTATCCTGTGGAATATGGGAGCTGCTCTTTAAAGCTTGAAATCAAGACTTCTTCATTTTATTGGACATTTTTATTTTCATAATAAAGACAAATGTAATTTCTTTATTATTATTGGATTTGGTGTGATGATGGAACCTGCTGTTGCTTGCCAATTATTTTGCCTGTATTCTAAACTTTAGTCTGCCTTCTCTCGGTTTTTGAAGGCAAATGTGATTTTTATATTTTATTGAAGGTTGTGGAATTAGTCTTTAAAGTTTGTAATGAAGACTTCTTCATTTAAAACGACAATTTCGTGTTCCTTCCTAATTTTACCCTGATTTTACTGGATTAATTTGTTGTGTTGCTGGAATGAACTGTTGGTTGCCAATTATTTTGACTGTCCCCTAGTTTGTTTTTATTTTTTACATGATGAAATTAGAAAATTTGACTGCGCATGAGATTTCCCAAGCCCTGTAGAGAATCTATGATGTAAGAAAATCTACAAAATAAAAACCTCAAAGTACAGTAAACAAAATGTGATGGTAAGAAAATCTATAGAAATTATAATAAGCTTAAGAATTTATTTCTTTCAGTGGAACTTTTTTTCACATCAAAGCAACTAAAATAAAGAACTTATAGAAAGCCACTTCTAATAATTAGATAAAAAGCCAGCATGCACAAACAAATATTAGAATCACAAAACATCTTTTAATATACCATATCAGTTAAGAGAATAGAAGAATCAAGTTCAAAGTAAGCACAAAATTGGAATCTATGATCAGAGAAACTCACACCATGGAGGACTCATATTGCAGTATGCAACACTGGTAGCTGATCCTCTGGTGGCGTGGTTGTGGCTCATCTACCTTAGGCACTGGAGGTCCCCCACCTCCTGCCATAATTGCTTTCCACACAACGACAAATTGCGACTCTATGAGAGGGCGCCAATCCATTTCAAACACCAACTGCATCCAGGACCTGCGAATTTGCAAAGAGATTGAATTAATCTCCAAGAACAATATATATAATACACCTCTTTGTCTTTGGTCAATTTTTTGCTACCATGGCTATGAAGAAGTCAGACACTTGAGTGTAACTATCTCAAATAGGGGTTCTTTGAATGCTTTCGCAGAATCCCCCAGTCCTTGACAATGTCCCAATATGTGCCTTAGTTTTCCTAGACCTTTCTGCTTCTCTTTTGTGCCTTTATTATCTGAATCCTGCATATCTGCTATATCTGAAGAGTGGCAATCAGTTCTAAATGCAGAGATAAGAACACTGACTCCCAAATAAAATTACCATCATCATACAGATATTGTTTTCTGCTTCAAAGACAAAAAAGGGAAATAACAACTTAAAACTAATGCATGAAGCAATATAATAATGCTAGAATGTTGGAATGCATGACAAGCAACCTCCTAGATCACTTTGCAATACTTCAAATTATCTATTAGTAGTTAGGACTTAGGAGGAACCTATTGATGTTCACAGATTTTCTAAAATGTGGAATATCATTATACTCTATAATGCCTAATTGATCAGAATTTCAGAACCGTAAAATCTTGGAAGGTTCATAAGGATGAAGTTTCTTAATATTTGCCACAAATTTGTTTACCTTAATTCCATCCTTAAATGAGAAAACCAAATATAACAAGAACAACATACAAAACTAAATAAAACATTTCACATTTCTCTGTGAAGGCACTTATATTAAAAATAGAGTCAATAACCTACTTCACCTTCTCCACGGGACTACCAACTTTTGAGCAAAATTTCGATTACAAGCACAGAAATCAAATAAAGCAATCGAAGCAGACAAAGGAAATAAACAAAGAAAGAAAAAAGATCATCAGATTTAGAAACCAGTCAATGATAACCAAAAAAAAAAGTATAGATACCTAATTTGATTAAAATGTTGCCACAAATTACGTTTTGAATACCTTCAATCAACAAAAACGAATGTATATAATTGCAACGCAGCATCATGAACTCGAAGGTGGAAAAGCAGAAGAATAAGAAAAGAAAAACCCTTACAGATACGAAGTGAAAGAGAAAATGCAAGAGGAAGTGAACAAAGGCAAAACACTAGAAATCAAAACAAAGATCGAGAGAGAATAGAAAGAATATGAGCGAAGCAGAATTATAGATACATACAAAATTAATAGTTAATACCAATGCACAGTTTTTTTTTAGGTGAGCTTATTCGGATGTACTCATAAATACATTTTGTTTATTTTTTATTAAAATATTAATTTTTTTAGTTTTAATTTGTTTCTTAATTTTAAAAAAATTATTTCGATTCTTAAAGTTAGGTATTCTACTAAATTAATTTTTTCGTCAACATAACATTTCTAACCGTTTATTGGCTAACTTGATCTAACACATATATTTTAATAGATCAAAATAAAAAATTAATTGAAACTAAAAATTAAAATGAGAGAGAAAAACTCTCATTTAGCCTAATTAAAAAAAAATATGTATGGTTTTATTGGAACTAGGAAGTCATAGGCAAAAACCTCCTATTGGAACTTGCAAGCTCAATTGTGATGGTGGTGTCTCAGCAGTGTAAGCTCCTTTAAATTTGGTTATGGCGAGAAAATTGAGCCTTGTTGGATAAAAATAGCTATTGAGTGGGGATTCAACAATTTTAGAGTTGAATCAGATTCCTACTCTGCATCCAATTATTAAATGATGGCTTCCCTCAGGATCAATCTTGCAGCAGGATAATAAATAAGGTTGTGTTGTGAGTCTTCTAAACAGGGTAAGTAAAATCGCTTCATTCAATGTCTTTTAGAGAGGCAGAGTTGCCAATCTTATTGCAAAACATGATCTTTGATCAGTCACGAGATCATGGTTCTTTTATCGACCTCATAGTTTTCTTCAAGACTTGCTAACAGAGGATATGGTCACTGTTTGTGCAGTGGCAGTAGTCGTATTGGACTTTTGGCCCTTTTACATCAACAAAGAATTAAACTTTTTATAAATATTTACAGAAAAATAATAAGTAAGAAAAATAAAATAATTTTTTTAAAATTAAAATTATCTTATGTATAAGTTTATTTATAAAAATTCTGTTATATTAATTTCTCTAAAAAATTATTTTTTACTTAATATAAAAAAATTATTTTACTTTTTATTTTTATTTTTTCTTGTAATTACTTATGAAAAAATTTATTTAAACAGGTTTAAAGTAAAGTCTAAACCATGTTTCCAATTTTAAATTATTCGACAAACGCGCGGATAAAAGAGAAAAATACTGAAAAGGTATAAATTAAAATATAAAAAGATTTAAAACTGAAATTCAAAAATGTCGGATGCCACCTTGGGCTGAAGAGGCAGTGGTATAGAGATTATTAATAAAATTTAAAAATGTTGAAATTGTTTTGATAAGTTCCGTTCAATCACAACTATCAGTTTGGTAACTTTTATAATTATTTTAAAATTATATATAAAATAATTTATAATTAATAATATAAAAATATTATATAGTTAATGCATCACCATTATACTTAATAAATTATAATTAAAATGCATCCAATTTGATAAAATGATCTCAATTTTTCTGCTGCCGTATATATCCCTATTTCCCTTATCTCAATTTTCTGTTGTGATCATACAACTCTATTTCCCTTGTCCTCGAGTTATTGGAGGTTCAATGTTTTGTTTGCATAAATATTTTCATAATACTTATAGAATAAAAAATAAAATAAATTAATTAAAATTTTCTCGTAAGTTAAAATCAATTTATAAATTTTAACTTCTATAAACTTCTCCAAAAAATTAAGATACATAAATTTATTTTAATTTATAAAAAAAATAATTCACTTTATCTTTTATTTTGCTATTTTATATATATTTATTGATAAGTTTTTCCAAAGCACAAGACACAGTCCCTAAGAATATGTATGTAAATGGAGTTTTGGAGGCAAAAAGGAAGGAAAGACAATTTTATTTTTGAAAAGAGAATTATATAATGCTTATAGAGAAACTAAAGATTAAAATATCCATTTATGCTAATTTGTCATTTTATTTCTTTCATTTTAAAAAATTACCAAATTAGAGAATATATATAAGAAATTTTCCCCTACCTTCCCTCCAAAACTTCACTCGCAAACATGCCCCAAGGAAAATATTCTCCATCAATTAGATAATATTTTTCTTTCATCTTTTAAATGTAGCTGACATCCACTGAGATACTTTTGTTTCCTACCGATGAACAGAAAAGTATAAACTATTTTATCAGGCAGCAAATATCTTGAATAACCCAACATAATGAAATCAACTAGTAACCAAGCTTTACCAAGAGTTTAATCCTGAACTAGAAAGGGGGTGTCAACTAACAACATCCATTTAAGGCCTAAAAGTGCATGAAGCTAAAATTACTATTAAAAAAAAAAAAAAAAAAAAAAAAAAGCTACATCTGCTACAAGAGAACAGATACATACCACTATACCAGAATAGATAAAGAAGAGAGGGGTCATCAGAGACTGAGCATGGGACACATACAGTGATTACTAGAGGATAGTCATCATAGCACTAGTATGTATGTACTTATTCTTCTGTTATCAAGAGCTTTCCGCAGAGCTAATCCCCCAAAGTGTATGTTATTTATTTACCCTTCCTCGTCATAATCTTCCTCGTCCTCTTCTAGTCGACTACCAAGGTTTGCAAGCTGCATAGTGTCAATGGCCATCTTGTCCACATCAGAGAGGGACCAGCCTGGAATTTCTTCATGTTTAATATCCATGTCGGCGGCAGGCTCAGCCTGAACAGCTGTGCTAACATTTTTGTCTTCATTTTCGTTTAAGTTGGCATTCAGATCAATGTCACGGAAAGATTGACTACTTTCCTCAGGAACTGCAAAGTTCTCCTTTGATAACTCCTTGGATTGCAGACCGTTGTCTATTGGCACACTTGTATTAGGTATATCATTGCTACTTTGCTGAATAGAGGTGCAAGGCTCGGATTCTGATTTTACGTCAGATTCGACCTGCTGATGACAGATATCTCTTTCAACTGTTCGAGCCCCTCGACCACGGCCTCTTCCTCTACCTCGCCCTCTTCCCCTGCCAGTAGTGCCGGTGTGGCCCAACTCACGCTGCAATAAAACAAAAAATGTTATTGACCAAAACAATAAAAGTCCAAGACTATGCCATTTTACACACAAGACACAATTTCCCTTCCTCCCAAGTATAAATTTTAGTGAAAAATATTTCTTAAAAACAACAAAAATATCCACTTAATATCACATACTTGTAGTAATTTAATCATTACAAAATTTGGAGTGTAGTGCAAGTTCAACATGATAACTAGATTCAATTCAATGGCAGAATTAAGAGAAATCATTTTCTGCAAGGAATTATGAGTCGGTGTAAGTGTAACAATTCTTGCACCATTGTCAGTGTGTGTGTGTGACACTTTGCCATTATTTGAGAAATATAATTAATTATTCATTATCCAGGTTTTTCATGAAAGTTCAATTACCATCTTACTCCTCTTTGCCTCTTCATCACTGTCATTGCCCTCATCACCAGCAGCTTTCCTGGTAGAATGTAGCATTCTTAACTGCATTAATTGCTTATATGGATAGTTAAATCAGATGCAGTAAAGAAAAAGATAAAGGCTATTCAACTTCATACCTTCTCTTTGAAAGTGCACGATCATCAGCTCCAGCCTCAGAATGGCCATGGCCATGTCCATGCCCATAGTCAGGAACCCTGCTGACAATGTCTCTCAGAAAGTCAAAGACATTATAACTTTGTACACAATGTTTCCTGCAATTTACATTTACCACTGGTTAGACTAGACTTACTGCATATTCAAGATATAAATGAGATGGAGAAACAGGAAAGAGAAGTGGTATTATGTCATAAATTAAACAGGTCCTGAATATTATATAGTTTAATTTAACAATGTGGAAAAGGATGTGAGAGAGTGAATTTTTAACTACTAGGGTTGGTTACAAGTGCCCATTCTTCAGGGGGGAGTGGGATATTGATAGAAGGCAACTTCCTATTAGACAAGTGTATATTAGGAGTCATAATAAGAAAGGGAATTAGCAGCTGTTAACCCTGTTAGTTAGTTGTTAGTTGACAATGTTGAAGGGATTACTGGAACTATAAAAGGGGAATAGTAAGAATAAGATAAGTAGGTAACAATTAGAGAAATGATAACATAGGAATGAAAAAAGAAAAATAGGAAGATGTTGGAAGCTGTGACAGAAAAAATTAGTGGAATATGAGTAACTACGAAGTGTGAAAAACACACTACAGGAGAAAGCACAGATATCTCATATATGTCATAGTTAAGTTGCAGTAAGTAAGAAAGGCCCTGCTATCTCTACTCTGTTTTTTGAACTGCGTAACAGTGGTTGAAGGTGAGCTAGCCAGGAAATAAATGGGCTTGTCCCGAAAAGGGTAGGTAGGGCAAAATTGTGGCGAGTTTGGCCTGAATATATGTAGGGTATCAAGGTTTGGCCCAGAAAAGTATGGTTGAGGAGCAAATAAAGAATTGCGGCGCTATCCATGCTACTTGGAAGCTATTCAGCCACAATTTTAGCCACACTATTCACGAATACAAAAACACTCCACTGCATTTTCTGTAGCAGCCACTCTGCTACAGTGGCACTATTTACTGCTTTTGATAACCATGAAGGGGACAAACAAGACAAAAAGACTTCAGGATGTAGGCATTTTCCTTCAAATCAAAGATATAATTAATTTAACTGATTTTGGACCAGGAAGCATGCAACACAACAATTACCAGAAATATATAGCAATACAAGTTGCATGCTAGGGGAAATGAGGCTACAGGAAAAAAAAACAATCTAGTCTATTGCCCAAGCTAATGATAAATAGCCAGCCTCACGCCCTCATCGCATGTTTCTTCTCTCATAACTCAATAAACTCAACATTAAAGGAACATGTGTTTTGTTTATTTGGTTCAACTAAAGGAACATGTTAAATGACTTTTTCTGATCAAAAGTAGATTTCAGTTATCAATTTCAATAAATTCTCCCATGAAATCAGTTAAGAGATATAAAACTTAAAAGCTTTATATATAGGATGATTTGACCATACATAACATGGAACTAGACCCTCTTTAACCAAGTGATGAGGTGTAGGAATTTTGCTACTTCAATGTTTAATAATTAACACAAATTTCAGCACGGGATAAAATAGGCCAATGAATGGACACAGTTCAAGTCTAAAGGTTCATTGAAGTAAAAACATTAAAACAACTACAAATTACAATATTCCTTGACTTACAAATGCAATGCATTCATGGTCTTTGCTCCTCTCTGAAGTGTTATTTCATAAGTGCGGTCACAAAGATCTTGCAAAAATAACTCCAGAGCTTTAGCTGTAAAAAATTCATGAGTGACAACAATATATGAGGGAAAAGACCAGCTGCAGCCAAGTGCTGACTAGGTAGTATGTAAAAGAAACTTACATACTAAAACAGGAACTGCCAATGCTATCTTTCCGACATCCTCGTCTGCTTGCATTATCTTCTTTATCCGAGCCTGCAAATTATTGTTTCCTTCAGATAAAGCATTCTTTTAAAATATCTCTTTCCTTAAATAAGGAACAGAAAGAAATCTAAATTATGTTTTAACACTTCCATTGGTTAGGAAGAACAGTATAGTTCAACTGAAAACTTAGTTTCAATTCATAGAATCTAATTCCCCACCCGACCCCTTCCCCTTCTGTGTTTTTGAAATATGGTGATTGGTATCTCTGTCAGCTACCTAATAATAAAATAAAGGGTACAAGAAGCAACGCAAACAAAGCAACCACGAGTATTATTAATTAGACATTACTTCTGTATGCTGGGAAACTATAATGGGTAAAAATGACAGATTAGCACCTAGCAGTAATGCTAATTGTATGTTCTCCCCAATTAATAAGCAAGGCAAACAAAGTAATCACACAATTCACAAGTATAATTAGGAAAAATACTATTGTATGTTCTCCCAGTATTATTAATTAGACATTACTTTTGTAGGCTGGGAAACTATAATGGGTAAAAATGACAGATTAGCACCTAGCAGTAATGCTAATTGTATGTTCTCCCCAATTAATAAGCAAGGCAAACAAAGTAATCACACAATTCACAAGTATAATTAGGAAAAATACTATTGTATGTTCTCCCCAATTAATAATGACAAGTATATTTCCTAAAAGTAGAATTGCATTATGATACATCATGCTGTCAAAGTTATCAAATCAGCCCACAAGTTAAAAGCTTCAGAAATTAGCTCAACCTAATGACACGATAGCAACGTTATGTAAGAAAAGTGAATCGGGATTCAAAATACTATGATACTATATATTTGAAAAATTATGTACTTGCCACCAGCTCTCAGCATTGATACACAAAACAACACATGGTGGCAGAGGACAGTGAAAGGCATAATCATTTAGACAAATCTTCTTTAGCACTTCAAATCATTATGATAATAAAGAATATGTCCAAGGACTACCATTAACCTATAAACTTGCAGTAAAAAATCATGTTCCTGTACAAGTTCACAAACATGCTTTATACGATAAAAAGATCTTTTCTGCAGCAAAATCAACAAAGGAACTAGCATATCTCCAAACCCTAAACATCACAGAAGAACCACAGAATTCACAAAAATAACAAATTGCTCTAATTTCCAGTTCATAAGAACAATTCAAAGCAAAAGCCATACATGTTGGTTCAACTCCAAGTAAACAAGAAATAGCAGGAAAATTTCAATACAACCATCCAAACCCACAACAAATGAAATAAACTTATCATAAATCTCCACACCAGTTTCAACTCATACATCCATCATTAATTTCAACATCAACACCAATCACAAAACCCAAACTAAGCCAAGCACACCAAACTAACATAAAAAATCTCCAAAACACCCACATAAGTGTAAATTCATCCTTTTGGTACGAGGCCAAAGTCCACTAGAGGCATTCCTGTCGAGCCAGATAACACCACCCTGAGTGACAAACCCTCTAACTATCAGTTGAGAAATATAATTGGTGCAAACCAAAAATAAAATAAAAAATTCTCCCTTCAAAAATTTAACTAAGTTGGATACTTAAAATTCGAACTCGAAGTACAAACCCATCTACTTCAATTATCAAAAAATTCCCAGAAATTATACTAAATTACACTTTACCCAATTAATTCAATGCCCAATTACCACAAACCCAAATAAAAGCACTCAATTGAAGTCGGAATTTATTTTTCCTTTCACTTTGCACGGTTTTCCGAGACGCGAAACATCAGAGCAACACGCAGAGACGAAAATTTGATAACTGATAAAAGTAAAAATTACTTACAGCGGGGAAACGGGTGTCGAGCTTCTTCCTCATGGTGTCAGATTAGGGATCACAGAGAGAGTAACGAAACCGCGAAAAGAAGAAGAAGAAGAAAAATTGGAAGCTGAGAATAGGAAATGACGAAGCAGAAGACAAAATCAAAGGAAGCGTGGCGATCCCATCTCGCCTCAGATCCGAAGGTGGCTGTCTCAGAAACCAACGAGGTATTGATTCAGCGGAATATCCGTCCGTACGAGTTTGACGAAGAAAATAAAAACAAAGAAACAATCGTGATGACGATAAGGAAACTGTAGTGCCACACGGCTGTGAGGGAAGGATTTTCACGGACCAATAGATGGACAACAAATGCCCACAAAAGTATGATGAAATGTAGAGTATAATCATCTGACTTTTGATCGAGTACAGCTTACGAGTTTAAATTTTAAAGACTAACTCACGTCTTAGATTTTATTATAATTTTAAAAATTGGATTGGATTGAATCGTTCAGTTCAATTGGGCTAATCGGTATGTTAACTCAAAAATTAGACCATTTATGGGCAAAAATGGATGGAAAGAAGAACTAATGATTTAAAAAAAAAATTTTTTAGATAAATAAAACACATATTTGAAAAATTATGTATAACAATAAATTATTTTTTTCTTATAAAATGTATAATTTAGTTATTTATATTAATTTATAATTTTTATTCTAGATGTAAAATTGTTATTGATAATGAATTTTATTATATTTTATTAAAATGTAAACCTAAGTATTATAATATATTTGATTTAAACTTCTATGTGTATTTTGAATATTAAAAATTATAAAATAGTGTTATTATTTTACATATTATTTATTATTCAATTACATCTCAATTATAATTGAATTATTGAACCTCGAAATAATGTTTTAATTGGTTTAATCATTGATTTGATTTAAAACATTTTTTTTATTGTTTCAATTTGATCCAAGTTCATATATTCTTTTGTTTAACATGATATTAAATTTTTTATATTGATTTATCTTAAATATATATTAAAAATATATTTTAATTATAGTTACATATTTTTAATTTTATGATTTTATTATATATTTTAACATATTTAATTTCAATTCACTTTTTTTCTTTAATGACAAAAGCATTACTTATGATATATTAAAAATAAATTATATTATACTTAGTCAAAATTAATGAACTAAAATATAAAAATAACATTAAAATAAGTGTTTAAGTAAAGTATAATTAAAAAATACAAAATTAAAAGTAAACTAATTAATTGAAAAGTGAGAACAACATTAAAAGTAATAGAAAATAATATATTAAAAATTTAGAATAAATTATATATAATTACTTTATGTTAGACCCTCGTGTGTAATGACTTAAAGGTCGTCACAACTCTTAAAAGACTCAAAACTACATTAATCACGAAAGGTTAATGAAGATCTTTAATTAATTTGATTATGAAAATAACGATACATTTTTTCTTTTTTTCGTGATTCACATTAGCATAAACATAAAAGATAAACACAACATCTATGGTCCATGAACATACATCGTGAAAATAAAATATAAATGAAGTTCAATTACATACAACTTTTGAATTACAAGGAAAGGAATGTGCCTCATGGCACATACAACATCATCAAGAAGAATGAAGTTGAAGCTAAGAGCTAACAAATGCCCAAACATAAAAGAGATATATCAAAACAGAGAAGGGATACACAAAACACCTTATTAAGTTGGCCCCTACAAAAGAACATCCCAATTATTGAGGCAATAATGGCGATGTAGAAAAGAAAGTCCCAACATCGCCCCAAACACTTGAAGGCCTAGTTCTCAAATGTCGAGGATGGGAACCACAAACATTGGGGTTGTAGTGTTGGTTCCCTACCAATTTCGCCCAAGTCATACTAATGGGTTGACACCACATCACTGGTTTAGGTAAAAACATATCCACATGGGTAAGGAATGTAATGGTGAACAACACGGTAATCATTGAGGCATACTAAATGATCACTTCTCCTCAATACCGGACTTGTTGAAGGTCACGATCTATTGTTCATGCCCCTCTTGGGCCCTCCTGGGTATCTTAGAAGCATATGCTGAAAAACCCCATGTACATTTGCATATGAGGGATGCCTAGAAACTTCGATCTCTATGGTGGCCTCGACACTTACTCCCATGAACACGTCATTCGAAGTCATCACAATTGTACACATACAACAAAAACAAACATAAATGTAGGCTACTACAAGAATAACCTTACATTTAAACAATAGGGATAACATGTACACAACATAGCATTCATAAATCAGTTATAATAGTATAATCATCGATCACAATAGTATAATCATCATCCTTAACATTATATTTAATAACCATCCATATAGATACATATATATACAACTACTCCATGGAGATTTATAAGTCGAACGATCACTCATATTGCTTCCTTAACATACCCTCATCATGGTATTGGGGAAAGAGAACTTAGAAAGTGTGTTTGTCGAGATAGCAATACATGGGTAGTGACTTACCATAGTCTTAAGCTTACAAGAACTTAAACCCCTTATAGAACTAGCCCGTTGATAAGGATCTAGGTAGCCATAAAGGAGATGCTTAAGAGGTAGAGGAAAGCCAAGCGTACAAATGACCATTGACTAAAGGAAAGCTAAGAAGATTACAACAAGAAGTGCTTCAAAAGATGGAATCACTTAGGAGTTTGGAACACTCAAGCCCAAGCCTAGTCCTATACTTTGTATGGGCTTGCTCCCTTAACTCTCAAAAGCATGGAGATATTATTTGAATTTCATTTGAAGTTCATTTGTACCATCTTAGTTTAAGACTATTATTGGATTGTGTGTTTGGCTTGTATAGGATAGGATAGTCTTATTCTAGGATAATACAAGCTAGTAACTTATTTGGATAGCAGGATAAGCTATGCTACCATCCAAATATCCCCTAGGCGTGAGGGAGCCTATATAAGGAACCTCCCTCCCTTGTAAGATAAATTTGAGTTCATAATAGAAATGTTATGTTGTTTGTCAACTTGTGAGAGAAATTTTCATCTTCCTGTTTTGTACAAGAGCCTTGTGTCCTTATCAAACTTTCAAGAGATTTGTGGTGAATCTCAGACAACTGTTATCTTCCTCACACAAGAGAGAGTGATGAGTTTCTTCATCCCTTATCCATATCTTTGAGTTTCTTCACCTTTTTCTTTCAAATAGCTTCAGCATAACTCTAGTCACCAAGAGGTGAATTCATTAAGGCTTTAATCCAATTTCGGGAATCCATCAAGTGGTATCTAGAGTCATTAAAGGCCTGCACTCCACGTCCTCTTTCTTGGAAGGAAAACAACACAAAAGTCATATTCTTCCTTAAGGAACTTCGCAGCACCATTGTTGTAAGTGCTAAAATTTTCACTAAGCTTGTTCTTGTTCATTCCTTTTCCATTTGCTTTCTTTTTCATTGGGTTTTGTTCGCCCAAGCTTGTTGTACATGGCCATAACCTTTTTGTGGATTCTTGAAGTCTTATCTTGGTTCTTACATGAGGGTTTGGTCTCCATTGAAACCCTCAAGTCCACCATTGTTGGGACGATAGAGCTTGCATGTTCTTGCATGTATTTCCTTGTTGTTCTTGTGTGATATGAGCATGATTCTTGTGGTTGGAAATTGTTGTTAAGTTTATAAGGTACTGTAGTTAAATCTTGAAATTTTATTCCTTAGATATGTTAAAAGCTCATGGTTTCAGCCATGATAGTTGTTGGAAAATTCTGTTGTAAAAAAAAATACTAGTTTGCTTGTTGTGTGTTACTTGTGCAATAAGAAAGGAAAAAAGTATAGTACTGAAAAAATAGTTTGTTTGTGGCATAAAAGTGTATCAAAATGTGAAAAATAAGTGTTGCAAAACTACAAAAAAAGTATAAAGATTGTGTAAAAAGATTGAGAAAAGTTCTTGGAAAAAAGATTATGATGCTAGTAGCATTTGACTAGTAATTTTCGGTTTTGAGTAATGGTATGCCTTTGATTTTTTAGAATACTTTTGTAAAGTGTTTTGGTGAATATGTTGAGTTTTGTATTGTGATATCTCTCCATATTTTCATGTCTAAATTTCTATTCTTGAGTCTTCATTTTGTCCATTTAATTCCTCTTTGAGTTTAACTTTTGTTCTATACATTCTTCTTAATTGTTTTTCTTTGGTTTCTTGAAGTTTTTTTCTTAGAGTTATCTTTTTCTTGGCATTCTTAAGAGTCGTTTGAGATTTATTGTCTCCATATAAAAGATTCATAAAGAATTGAGACTCTTTTACAAATCAAGAATTAAGATTGAGTGATAAAAGGCAAAAGTGTACACTAGAGAAAAGGCCTTTAAAGAGTGCAAACACTAGTGTGAGTTTAAATACTTAGAAAGAGGTGGGGATTATCTTTTCTTGCTTGTTCTTTTGGTTCAAACTTTAGGTTTGTTGGAGGTAGGAGATTTGTTGGAAAGAAGTGTAAAGAAATGTTAAAGATGTAGATCTAGATATTGCGAGTTCTAGCTTGAACTTGGAGGAGTTTTCTCCTAAATCATACATGATGGTGGAGTATATGAAAAAGGTAGAAGAAAAACTTGAAAAGTTGGAAGGTAGGTTGAAATCCATGAGGATAGATTCTCATATTATAAATGCTAAAATCCGTTCTTGGAATTCTTTGGAAGACAAATAAGTAAAAAGATAAAAAAAAAAGATAGTAATGGTGATGAAAATGTCAATTGTGGTGAACAAATTGTAAGGAGACATGAAAGACCTCATAATAATGATCTTAAAAAAATCCTTGGAGTTTGATTAAAGGTAAAATCCCGTCATTCACTGGTAATGATAATATTGATGAGTATTATGAATGGGAACTAAAAGTGATGAAAATCTAGATTGCCTTGATTATGATGATTATACAAAGGTAAAATTAATAGTGTTGTCTTTTGAAGGTTATGCATTGATTTTGATGATTATACAAAGGTGAAATTAATAGCATTGTCTTTTGAAGATTATGAATTGATTTGGTGGAATGACACCTCTTTTGCATATTAGAGGTATGAGGAGAGCTTTTATTAAGTCATAGGAGGAGCTGAAAAAAGAGATGCGACATTGTTTTGTACTTTGTATTATAAAAGATTTATTTGTAAAATTGAAAAATGTATCAAAGGACTAGAACTGTATGAGTTTTTTAAAGAGATGGAAGTGACTTTGATAAGAGCTTGAATTGTTGAGTCTTAAGAATGACTATATTTTTAAATGGTCTTAGTAAAGACCTTCAAGATATTGTGGAGTTATATAATTACACTTTTATTTCTATGCTTGTACACCAAGCTTCTAAAGTTGAATCTCAATTTAAAAGGAAGGTACTAGCTCCAACCGGAAGGGTAAGGAAAGTAATATTCTTAAACGAGACAAAAGTCTTAGGAAAGGAAATGCACCCTTAAACGCAACAAAGAAAATTTAAATTAAGTATATATTCCTAATGCTCAGCTAAACACAAGACTTGCCTAATAAATATAGGCGTTTTTGGTTATCAAGATCCTTGCCCAACAAGCAAGATACTCACCTAGCAAACACTCAACAAACCTAATTTTTTTTTCGCAATGTTCATGGTTTTGCCTATCAAGTCTTCAACATGTTCATGTGTTCATGAGTTTTGCCCAACAAAAAAGGCCCCCGCCTAATGAAAACTCATAGTTTTCTAGAAATCTACCAAGAAATACAAGGTTGTTGCTCAATGAGAGTCTTCCATTACTCAATGAACCTTTAATAAAAACTCAGAACCTTTAATAGTAACATGCAAACTTAAAGAATTCATCATAAATCTAACCAAATCAACATTCAATCTATTCAATAGATCTAGAACACAATAAAATTCATATCTAAATGTAAAAATAACAAAAAAACTAACATGTAATGGCAAATTCATCAACGCTTCATCATTTTCATAAGAAGTTCAAAAACTACTAAAATGGCAACCAATTCGTATGAAAATTTCAACCATGCATTGCTAAGCATTTAAATAGCACAAAAACAATATACCAACAACATACCATTCATAAAATACAACAAGGATAGCCTCCCTTACTTAGTTAAAGACTTGGAATAGAAAACTTCAAGGAAGGGGATATATGAAGCTGCAAACTTGGAGGAAGAAGGTGACAAATTTCAATTGTTGTTTGGTGTTTTTGTTTTTGAAAACTAACCCCTTGGTGCCCTATTTATAAGGGTGTGGGTACAAGCTTTTCTCCAAAAGGTTCAAGGGGTTCTTTTACCCAATGGTCCATGGTTTGACTATCCATTGGTCCATAGAAGTTTTAAAAGGTAGCTAATGGGTTTTTAACAATAGTTTGTGGGATTTCTAATAATCATATCTTTGAAGAAAAGTAAGTTCGAACTGCATAACCACTTTTGTCAAAAGTAGAGATAAAGTACTACATTATTATATCAAGATGACTAGTTCAAGAAAAACATTTAATGCATACATTAAATGTCTCAATGTCTCTACAAACTTAAGATGTTTAAAATATCAAGGGAAGATTTGTAAAGCTCCTAAAATGCCTATTTTCAGTAGAATTATATATATACATACTAGTCTAAGAGAGTTTAAGCAAGAAGTGTGGTATAGAAACTTGTATGTGATAAAAAAAAAAAAACCTTTCATGTAAAATTTCTCTCTCCTAGAAAAGTCCTAGACTTGCTCTACAGTTCATATATGTTTATAAAATTTTGATAACCACCCTCTTTTAAATAAAATCCTTATCTTGTAAAGTGGTTGAAACTTGAAGAGACTTTAAGTAAAGAATACTTAGGAATATTGCTTGAATAAACAATTAAAAGAAAACTCAAGTTTATTGCTTGAAGAGGTAGTTGAAACACTACTTGGGATAAAATCCTAGGTTGGCTTGGTTGGAGTGTTTACATAAAGTAGTTGTTCACTTATAATGAAAAGTTTGGTAAAGTCACTTAGTATAAAAACCTTGTATGTTTATCTATTTTTCTTGTCTTTTATATTTTTGCATGTTGCTTAAAAGATACACTTATTCTTTTATAAACAAGATTTTCTTAAAGAGATTTAATCATCTCGATAAATGCATCATATATAAAATTATTTGTAAAATTTTTAAAAAAATACAATTTAACCCCTCAAATTCCTGTGTTTATTTGATCTAACACCTTATTTATATAAAATAATAAATATATTACTTAATTAAATTACACACATAAAATAATCTAATTATCTTAATTTAAAATATTTTCATTATATTAATTGTCTTAATTAGTATTATTCATTTGGTTAGTTATATCAACACTAAACTAACTAGAATTAATAATAAAGATTAAAAAAGAACACTAAGAAAGTGTCATAAATATAAAAATAGCAATTTTTTGTTTGTAAAGACTAAAATTAGAAAAACTATATTTGCAGGAACTTAAATATTTATTTAAACTTTCTTTAAATTAAAATGTATTTAATAATATAATATATAATTTATTTAAAATTATATAAATAAATTAAAATTTTAAAAAAAAGTGAGGTAGGTTCCATGGATTTCTCCAAACAATAAAACCCAATAGGAAGGAGTTGAGGTTAAATTTTCTATCTCGATCTTTTATAAACCCAACCTAAAACTTGTCCTAACTTTTCTGAGGAGAGGAGCACATAGAGTGAAACATATTCCACTGTTATGCTTAATTACGTCGTGTAGTCTAAATCATTTTAGGAATCTTTGTTTATGCAAAGATCGTGCACAAATCGGTGCAACTTGCTCACACCTTTTCAAACTTTTGCAAGCATAATGCAAATAACAATTGAAAAATGCATGAGATTCCTTTCCTTATTCATGAAAGATATTTGCATTAACTCAAATTTTTAAATATATAATCATGGTGATGCCTCCTCTATTCAATCCCATTCCCACTGTTCCAAAAGAGTGAACCATTTCTCCTTCCATTGCGTCATCACATGATTTTGAAGGTTGTCTCTCTAAAGCCTCTAGCATCTCTGCCACCTCCAAAGGCATTTTCCATAAACCTTGTATTGAAGAAGGGAATACTAATCAAGTGACAATGAAAGAGAAGAATGTTAAATTTAAAGAAAATCAAGCTTCAAATTCCAATTCCCAAGCAAGAGATGACAAACCCCTCTCTTGATAGATTGAGGATGGAGAGTTTGCACGTAAATAATGGAATTATTATTATAAAGTGGTACAATTTTGAAGATTTGTAGTATCTCTTTTATTGTCCGGTACAAAAAAGGGAGCGGAGATAGCAGAGACAAAAAAGAAAAAGTAGCAGGCTTGCAGAAAAAGGGAGAAGATTGCAGACTGAGCATGTTCCTTAAAAATGGGAAAATGTCAAAAGCAGGTTGGTAGCAACAAGACAGGCGTGCCTCTTTTTGCCTTGGGCAGGTGCGCATGAGGAAAAAGGCATATGGCGGGTGGTAGCTTTTGTAAGAAGCCACCTCAGGTTTGCCACTATGCAGGAAGGAAGAGACGTAGAAGCAGCACTCCGTCGAATGGGTCAGAGTCAAGGAAGCAAGGGTCAATCACCATATTAAATGCAAAGGTCATTGCATTAATGAGGGGGATCTCCCTAAAGATCCAAGGATGGTAACTTGAGAGTATGGGGGGTGAGCCTACAAAAGGACTCAAGCTCGAACGTTGAAGGGAATTTCTTTTTGGGAGAAGGAGCAGTAGGGGAAAGTTTGGAAATCAGGGGAACCTTTGGAAGACATTCTAATATGAGAGACTCGAACCTTGAAAGGTCGAAAAATCTTAATATGAAAAGAGTGAAAAATCTCAATCTTGAGAGAAATAGAGAGCTAGTAAGGAGAGGAAGAGTCTGGAAAGGATCTTCGAAAGAAAGGCGGAAGGAGCTCATCCACTCTAAGAAAGTAATCCCTGGATATAAGGTAAGATTTTCGAAATCCCATCCTGCATATATCCATTTAGTGACCCAAAATTCTAAGCCAAAATTCTAAGCCAATACACTTCCTCGTGTAGCCCAACAAAATACTACAAGTTGTGGGTCAACACCGGCTCCAGCTCCTATGTTGCCGAAACCAAGTTGTAGGCGACTCTAGGCAAGCTCCCATGAAACCAAGATTGACTAAGAGTCGACTCCTATGTGACTGGCTCACACCAACGGGACCAAGTTGGTCTCGGCCCCCTCCCAACATCTAATCTTAAGCTTCCCAACTACACTTTTCTCTAGCCATCTTTGGACGCCACTGGACAGTCCACCTTTTTAACCATCTTTAGACGCCAATGAAAAGTCCACTTTTATCCATTTCTTCATACGTCAATGGATAATCCACTTTTCTCTAACTCTTTGGACGCAACGGATAGTCCATCCCTTCCCATTTTTGAAACATTTACATAGCCCTGCCGACACATAGTTGGCATTCCAACTGGGACGAGTCGGTCTCGGCCCTTCCACACCAATTGGTCGACTCGGTCTCGACCCCCTTTCCATACCTACTGTGCCGAGCCAGTCTCGGCACTCCAACTACACCGAGCCGGTCTCGGCCCCCTCCTACCATCTAACCATCAATGACACAGAACTACGTAAACTTTGTCTTCTTTGTGTAGTAGGAGATACGAAAGAGTAAGAGGAAACTCTTGTCAAGTTCTTCATCCACCAAAAACATCCTCTATTCGTTCCTTGTAAATATACTCCATTCTTAAAAAGGCATAAACTGTAATGCAAGAGTCATATCTCATTTCATGCATTTAGTTAGGGTAACTATCTTTTGATAGACATATTGGGATACTAGGTGATTCCTACACGTATCCGACTCTCGAACCTACACTCTGATTTCCAGACCAGTCTTATTCATCAATAGATTTTCTGGTGTTTTTCATAAAAATGTTGGTGATAACTCCGCAATCCTTGTTCCTTCCCTAAAAGAGACTCGGATTCCAAACCTCTATTTTTTTTTCTCACCCCGCGTTGCAACAAGATTGAAGATGATTGTATTATTATTGGACTCATTCCCTTCCTTGGATATTCTTTGACAAATGTTGCTACCAAATCAAACTCGAACCCAAATAGGTCAACATTGAGTAACATAGGTAGTGATTATTCTAAAGAATAAACCTCTAGTTTGATTCTTCTAGAATTGATTTATCACTTAAGCTTTAAGTTTTGAACTTGTTTCAATTTATATGTTTATTGATGTTTTAATTTGATTTGTACTCTCTAGTTTAAATTATCTTCGGCATTGCAAGTTTTTAGTTGTCAAATTATATTTAAAATATAATTATCATTGCAAATTATGTTTTTTTTAATAAACCATTATTTTGCCTATTGAATTTGTGTGTTGTTAGTTTAGTCCCTGGATAGAAGAGAAAAAAAATCCTAAAATTGGATTTCATCATTCACATTAGTTTAAAAGTGAATGTTAATTATTTAATTCTATTAATTAGCTGTGCTGATATGACATATTTAGTGTCATGGATAAAAATATAAAAATATTAAAATTCAAAAAAGTTAGAGTAAAAAAATTTAAAAATAACTTTTTTATTGAAAATGAATAGATTGATGTACCCATATGTAAATTATATATAATGTACAACACATACAACTGTGTATTAATTATTTTATAACTGAATAACTAATTTTCAGATAGTATTTCTCCTATAGAATTTATTTATAATTTTCGTAATCACACGTTTAATATATTGTTCATAGCCTAACTGTGAAATAGATCACAACCATGATCTTCACTGGTGCACTTGGCCTGAATTTCTGGCAGAAGTGTTCACAACCATTGTGTGATTTTAATCACGGGCTCACGGCTTTGAACACTATTCATACTACTTTTGTGATTTTTGCCTTTTTAGTTTAATTGAACCTGGACCTATTTAAGCACTTTTGATGAACAAAAACTAATTCACCTTCTAATACACGACTTTAATTATTTTTTATTTTTTAAATTGAAAATGAATTATATTTTAACAAAGTTAAAAAATACATAGACTTCTCATTTTTATTTTTTATTTTTTAAATTTTAATTATCGAAATTGTATGTGTTTCAACCACTTGTATTAATTTTTTTTTAAGAAAGTTAATTGCCATGGAAGTGATGCGTATTATGTATTTGACCAACTTGGATAAATTTAAGTTTTTTTATATTATTTTCTTTATTTTATAAATTTTGTTTTTTATTTAATTTAATTTATAAACTTACCTTTTATTATTTTATTTAATTTATAAATTTAGTTTTTATTATTTTCTTTCATTTATAAATTTAGCTTTTATTAGGTAATTTGATTTAATTTATAAATTTATCTTTATTATTTGTTTTTATTTATAAATTTAGATTTTATTTATTTTCTTTAGTATATAAATTTTGTTTTTATTATTTTATTTCATTTATAAATTTAGCTTTTATAACTTTACTTTATTTTATTTATAAATATTTTTTTTATTATTTTATTTCATTTATAAATTTAGATTTTATAATTTTATTTTATTTTATTTATAAATTTTAATTTTATTATTTTATTTAACATTACTTCACACATCGGTGCACGATTTTTTTAATGTTTGTATGAAATTTTTTCAATTGAATTCATTTATAAATAAAATAAAAATAATGAGAAAAGTAATTCAAGCAACCTGAAAAATTGAATAATAGATTCTTTTATAGTTGCTTGGAAGACTCATATTTTTAATATTTTTTATGTAGATATTAATGGTAGATTTTATAGTTAGTTTTCCTATTTATGAATTTAATGAAACTAATTTTATGTTTTGAATGAGTCAGAAAATATTTAAAATTATGTTTAAAAGTGATTGTTTTGGAAGGAAAATGTTAACTCAAATTTAAGAATTAAATTTTTAAATTAAATCTTTTAAAAGAGTAATAACTTAAACAATTTTTTAAAATAAAATAAAATATTAAAATTATAATTTAGACTAATTTTTATTATTTTATTTAATGACAATAATATTTATTGAGCTTCCCACCAGATATAATTATAATTCACTCTAATGTGTAAACATTAGTTATGATACTATATCTTTTAAACAAAAAAGTGTAATGCTAATCAATACTTATATCATAATGAATATAATTGATCCATTATAGACTTATATGTGTAAAAAAATTGAATATACAAACCTTGTGTATGTAAAACATGAGACACCTTTATGAAATAATTAAGCACATCTAACTATAATTGAATTGTACAAATTTAACAAATAAATATGTAGGTCAGCATGCGAGATACACTATTTATGTATTTGGACTAAACACAACACAAATTAGAAAGCAATGATAAAAATAATTAAAAGGATTTGAGAAGATGAAAACATGATACTGCAACATGTATCATGTACATGGATGAAGCCTTACCACAACACTTTGTACCATATTATTAAAACAAAATTCGGTGAATATTGATATATCATACAAAAATTGATACGTAATACAACCAACATAAAAGATCAAATTCTAATTTTTTTTTAGTTAATGGACAACTAACCAAGAAGATGCAAATCAACCACTACAATACACAACCTACTGATACATCCACGACAACATACCCATAATTCCAAATTCTTATGAAAAATTTGTCCAAGAAATTTTGGGTCATACACCAAATAACACAGTTAACTCTGTTTATCATATTTCTGCTGATTGGTACCAATTTGCCAGAAACTCACTACATTTGGTATGATTGTATCTGAATTCAACAAGGAGAGGGTTTACTCGGTATAGTTGAAAAAGTATGCCCTAATTTGACATATATTGCTCCTGTGTAGCAAATAAAAAAAGATTTTATCAATAGTATTTGACACAATGATGAGAAATGAATATTATTCCATGCAGTAAAAAAAAAAACAATTAATTTTAATAGATATTTTTATTACTCAAATGTAGTGTAAATTAAGATTAGTCATTTTAATTTAAAATATTCTAATATCTATAGATTGAATCACCACCTTTAACATATAGGAAATTAAATTCATAGGATTTTTCAGTGTTACCAGACTGATAAAACATCAAATCCCTTTGTAATTCTATGTTTATATTGTGATTTGTCATATTGATTATGGAAAGAATCTAGATAAATTGACAACACTCAATGTTTGACCTGAATCATTGTAGTGTGCAAGCAATCATCTAAGCTGAGGTTTAAAAATCATTTTTAATGACATTAGATTGCATGGTTTTCTCCTTTTCATGAACAATATCCTCTGCGAGTTTTCCATTAAACTTCGACACTGTAGTAATAATTTACTTGATTAGGATATAATTAAACTAGTCAAGAGATTAAATAATAAGCACAAATCTCTAATTCAACTAAAAATATTATATTTTTTATGTATATTATTTTTTTTACAAATTACATTTCTTTATTAAGTCACCACATGCATCTCTTACAAAAAAAATTTCTTCAAATTTTATGACACATTAGACGCTGAGCTTTAAGATCAAATTGTTAGATATAGAAAAAGACAAGGGGGATTGAACTATGTTTTACCACCTTTTTGTAATTAGATTATCGTCTCAGAAGAAAGGATGATGCTTAAAATTTTTATAAACATAAAACTTTGATTGGAAGCTGATTAACCAAATGAAGAGGTTAGCGAAATCTCTTTTATTTTTAATCTCAAACTTTGACAAAACTTTGTCAAAAGATTAAAGAGATAAATTATGAGATAAATGTATAAAAATTTTATACTAGTTCATCTTAATTTAAAATTATGTTTAATCTTTGTTACCCTATTAAAATTTCCACTATAATTAAACTTGTTATAAGTATTCATTATTATAAGTCTTTTCAACACAAATATTATTTGCTTTTACTTCTTCAAGTAATTAATACACCAAGTATTATTTTTAACTAAGTCTCTTCAAGTTTCAATAATTTTCACTTTAGAAAAAGGTAAGGATAAGAGTCCATTGACTATATAATCTTATAAAGAAGTATTTAGTGTTTTTCTAAAGATCCTAAGGAACTCAATGAGATTGATACAAGAGCTTAATAAAGTGTACCATAAAGAGATTTTAAAGAATTAGTGTACCATAAAGAGATTTTCTAATTCTTTAAAGTCCTCACGTATATTTGTAATTAAAAATATGGTCATTGAGAGTTTCTTGTACCGTCATCTTTCTTTGGCTTAAAAGAACTTGTAAGTGGACATTGAGACATTTAATGTAATATTAATTATTTTTTATCAACTTGTTATTTTGATAAGATAAAGCACCTTACTTATCTTACTCTTGTCATAATATTATTGTACAACACATAATATGCTTTATATCCACAGAAGCTCTACTTTCCTTGTAGGATAGGTAGACAAATCTTTTAAGACCCAATAAATTATCCACTTGGACTTTAGATAATCCTCCTTGATAAGCTTTTATTCATATCATCAAATTGTATGTGTGTTTTGTTCCAACAAAATTATAAGAATATGCACATATATTTCATATAAAAACTAATACGAGAAAACAATGCGTTTTACTATCGTCTTGGTAGGACGAGTGGTTTAGTCTATTCTTCAGAAAACATATATATAATAAAACTTTATTTGTTTGTTTTAAATAAGAACACATAGGGTTTTTGTCCTTTGACCTATAAAAAATAAACAAACTTAAATAAAATATTGGTTAAAATAGATAAATTAACTTCAATAAAAATTTAAAATTAAAATAAATAAAGTCCATCATCCAAAGACATACATAATGCATGGTTAATACTTAAATAGTAAAGTCGGCCTTAAAAACACATACATTACATTCAAGAAATTCTTCTATAATACTTTCCTATGTCGCATTAACTCTTTGTAATCAAGCACCATATCTTTCATCGACTATAATAAATTAAAATAAATTACATTTCTCTATAAATTTATTAAACAAATTACGTTTCTTTTTTTATATTTCTATTGTTGGTGACAAATTTCAATACACCGATAATTAGTTACTTATAGGATATATATTAGAAGTTGAAATTGGTGACTAGTTTCAAAACAGTGTTGAACTATATATCATTAGCCTCCTTTCGACCAGAACTAATCGGGTGGTGACATCAATGAATTGTGTACAGATAACCCCACATTCTTCGATTAGATAATTAATAACATTTTATATAATAATAGATAAAATTATATATTATGATTATGTATTTTCTTATATATATATATTATCTTTAAGTTTATTTATTGATTTTAACTAATTATTGATTTTGGTACTTTTTATTCTCTCTTTTTTTTTCTTCCTTTTTTCCTCTTCTTTCTAACATATATAAAATGGTTTTTTAGTCCTCTTTTTGAACCTTTTCAAAATCTTCTTTTCTCTCTAAAGTCTTTTCCGCTTCTCAATAACTTTATATACTTTTTTCATCTTTATATTCTTTTTCTTCCTCACCAGCCTTTGCAATCTCATGGCAAGACAACAAGATACTACATGACACTTAATGTGTTACATCACATTATTAATAGGATAAGATAACAAACATACACTTTTAGACTAACATGAATGATAGAATATAGTTTCGATTTTTATTTCTTAGATCAAGCAACTACACGGACAATACCACACAAATTCAATCACCAAAATGGTGGTTTAGTGAAAATGAAGCAAAACATAATTTGTAATAATAATTGCATTTTAAAATCTATAATTTGACACCTAAAAGTGCATAGTGCCCCCATATAACTTATAGAGAATACCAATCAAATAAGAACATTGATAATTATCTAAATTAAAATATGTTCAAAACTTAAAGTTTAAGTGATAACTCAATCCCACAAGAATCAGAACTGGAAGTTTCTTCTTGTTTGGAATGATCACCGCCCATGGAAGTAAATGTTGGCCAATCTAGGGTTGAGATTAATTTGGTAGCAACATTTGTAGAAGAATCTCTAAGGAAGGGTATGTCTCCAATAATACCACAATCATCTCCAGTCCTTAAAGTTGTATCACTGTCTAGCATCCTAATTCCATTATTTGTATGCAAACCCTCCATCCTTACTCTATCAAGAGAAAGGTTTAGCATCTCTTGTCTTGACCACCCTTTACCAAACCTAAAACCAAGTGAGGAAGAAGGATATGATGACTTGTGAATCATAGATTCCATTCGAACCCCAAGTGGCTTATTATAAGCTCCATAAAAGGAGTGCGAGGGATAAGGATAATAAAGAAAATGAGGGTACCCAAAAGCACTAACATCAATCCCTTGGCGATGTTTTGCAAGAGCACGCTCTTTCTTGTGGGCGTTTTGGTGCCCTCCCAAAGCTTGTGAAGATGAAAACTCTTTCTTGCAAAAGTTGCAAAAAAAGGTCTTAGCCTTTGATGATTTCTCCTCATTGTTGTTCCCACCTCTCCTTTCAATGTTATTAGCCCTACAAAAAGATGAAACCCCCGTCAAGTTGAAAAAATCTAATTCCACTTTCGACCTACGAATTGATTCATTCTCAGAGAGCTTATAAAAATCCAACACCATATGGGAATTGGAAGATTGATGATCTAGTTCAGATTTGACACCCTTCTCCTTCATTGTGACCTCTTCATCTTTCTCTTGTTCAACACAAGGTTTACGAAAAATGCCTTTGGAGGTGGCAGAGGTGCTAGAGGTTTCAAAGGGACAAGCTCCAAAATTGTGTGATGATGTCATAGCACAAAAAAGAAGTGATTCAACCTTTTGGATATGGGGGAATGGGATTGAATTGAGAAGGGACATGACCATGGTTATGTATTTAAAGATTTGAGTTAATTAAAATATCTTTCATGAATAAGGAAGGGATCTCATGCATTTTGTAGTTATTATTTTGCATTTTGCTAGCAAAAGTTTGAAGAGGTATGAGCAAGCTTGCACCGATTTGTGCACGATCTTTTCATAAACAAATATTCCTAAAATGATTTTAAATACACGGTGCGATGTGTCTAATTACTCAAGTAGTTCAAATCATTCCTTAACCAACATGTGGCTAATTACTAAAATAACTTTTATGTAGTTGAAATTTAATGTAAAACCGTGTAACGAAAGTGGTAACATTGAAATTACTGGTTGAAGTAAAATTACTTGGGTGTTCAAGATCTTCTCTAATGGAAAAATCATTTGAAATAATTTTGGAATATATTTTTGGCTTCTCCAGGTAACACTCTCAATTTTAATTTCTATTATTTATTTATTTCTAAAATATCGGATAGGACTATCAAAATGTCTGACATACACAAGTTGAATTCAGAATGATGAATACTATTTAATATAACTTTTAATAACTAAAAAAATGACAAAATAACCGTTTATATATATATATATATATATATATATATATATATATATATATATATATATATATATATATATATATATATATATATGCGCATTATGCGTTTTCAATTTTAACTCGAAAGCACATATATAATAATTATATTTATATATACCCATATATAATATAATAATTGTATGCAAACTGCGTTCTTCGATTTAAATTTGAAGGCGCATATGTAATAACTATGTTTTTCAGCACCGAAATATAGAAATAAAATCATTTTAACCATTTAGAAATTATACCGACACACTAGTACTAAAGATAATCCAACCATAATATTTAGAAGGTTATTCATCTTAAATTCCTCGTATTAAGAACCCGAAGAAATTACATGTTTTAAAAAAACACACTATGGATGGTTTTAAAAAGGAAAGATTTTATTCACCTTTGAATTAAAGTTTGTTTTTCTCTCTTTTTACTTCTCCATAATTATCATGTTTCAAACATTTCTAGATCAGTTGCTTCTTTTTGTTGTTTTTCAAATTTGTGTGACTTATTCTTTTTCCCCAGTTTTTTAAAGAGTAACTTCCTAAAAATATGTTGTACGGGAGTGAGTTTGGTTGTAAACTCTTAATCCATTTAATCAAATAGGTAAGACTACTGATTTATCTATTTTTCTACAACAATGTTTTTTTTTTCTATTTTTGTTTCTTGTTGGCTTGAAATTCTAACTTTACAATAGTTAATTTTTTATTAGCTAAATAATTATTTATAATTTTAGGATATTACAAATGGGACTTGAATCGAAAATAACGAGAATAAGTGTTTAGCACCATAACGTTCAGCTAAGGGTTATGATGAAAAAACTAGAATGATTGATAATTTAGATAATTTTGATGACTATCTCGTGATATAAATGGATTACTATGTCGATATTGTTGGATAATTTTGACGACTATACTACTACAACTATTATTTGTGTTATATTATTAAATAAGTGTTTAAATTATATTAAAAATTACTAAATAAATTAATTATATTTTTAAAGAAAGTAGGTGTTATTATATTAAATTAGATTTTTGTTAATTAATTAAAATTAGAGAAAAAATGGGTCATTGGACAAATGATTTTTTTTACCAGAAAATTAAGTATTGCATAAAAATCGGGTAGTTTTTTTTTTAATTCAAATATAATTAATATCTTTTAAAATTTAAAAGATATTATGTTTTATATTTAAAAAATATATATATAATTAATTATAATAAAAAATATATTTAAAAAACACAAATATCGATGCAAATTTTATATGTCAACAAATAATGTTTATAAATTTATAATAAAAATTGATATTTATGTAAATTATAAATTTTTACAAAAAGATCATATTAATTATATTACAAAAAATTACTAAATCAAATTAATTTATGTTAGATTACCTTTTACAATAATAAAAGTCAATAATCATTAAAGAAAAATTATTTTCATATTGTTTGAAGCAAGAAAAAGAATGTTCTACTGTAACAGTGATCATTACCCTAAAAGTAACTTTTGGTAGATGTTTGGTGCAACCTAATATTTTATTTAATTTTTGCAGATTTAAATGTCTAGACCCATACACTTAAAGCCAGAAGCACGTTAGAGTTTAAAAGTAATGATAAGAGAAACAAAAATGAGAAGAAAAAAAATACAGAGAATAGAAATAAGAAGAGAGAATTTTTGTTAGCATATTTTAAAGTTCAAGTTGTCAATAATGCTAGTAACTTTATCTCATTCGGAAAGGTTAATAATAAATAATATTTAATTAAATTCTAAATAATTATAATCAAATTAAAATAAAATACAAACGAATAAAGTCATTTATTACAAATGCAATCATTATAATCTTTAAAATAGTAACAACGAATTATAGAAAAATTATTTATACAATAAACAATACTCAAATATTTTATCAAGAAAAATCAATTATTTCCACAATAAAAATTATAAAAAAATCTATCTAAAAAAGAAAATATCATTATTTTCATAATAAATATTAAGAAAAAGAGTATAAAATATTTTATTAACCAATAAAAAAACATAAATCTCATTATCTCTGTAAATACACTTCTAATTATAAATATTTATCTTAATAGTAAGATATCATAACATTAAAAAATTAAAATTACAAAAAAGTTAAGGTGTCAAGGCCCCTCATTTGCCTACATAGATTTGTCCTAGTAGTGCTTAATGTGCTATCAAAGGACATCATTCTAAAGGGTTAAACATTATTATCTCTAGACTACTTTCTATACTAAAGGTGATAAACATTGCATAAGGAGTAGTAATTAAGAATGTATTATTGTCATAGCATATTTATTTGTGGAGTTTTTTTTGTAGTTCATATAGTGTTGTGTATTCCTACCTAGCTTTGCATTCATACCTTGTAATGAGATATATTCTCACTCCCTTATTGTTATGTTTGTGTTGCTTTCAAGTCGATTGCCTATTATAAGTAACATAGAGCATA
Organism: Mucuna pruriens; assembly: GCA_025330945.1. Lineage (NCBI taxonomy): Eukaryota > Viridiplantae > Streptophyta > Magnoliopsida > Fabales > Fabaceae > Mucuna > Mucuna pruriens. The sequence continues at coordinate 520,904 of JAENHJ010000077.1, forward strand.
AGTAGGAAGACTGAGTCGGGCTCTACCTTACTGCTTTTTATTTTATTTATGAGATTTTATGTTCTAATAGAACATAGAAGTTTTATAATGAAAATTTTATATTTTATTATGATTATTTTAGTTGACCTTTAGAGTGTCATTAGTATGTTTTAAATTATCTTTATGTTTTATCGAATGAATGTAAATCTTCTATCGTATGTGTGATATTTAAGAGTAAAAACTTTCTTATATTTTATTTGTTTAATAATTATAAATAGATTATAGAATAAAAAGTGTCAGATACTTTCTCCTTTTAGTATGCAAAACAAGCTTATTACTAATTTTTTTTCGACCTCTAACTATTAATCTCGCGGCCTCTAACTATTAATTTCACAATTTTATGTACAAGTAAAATATGAATATGTGATAATTTATTTTCTATTTTTTTAGTTATTTAATACAAGTACAAGTTTGAAATATATATTAGACTTAAATAATTTTTTATTCTTATAATATTTGCTCTCGTTTTGGTCTTTTTAATATTTTTATATTGGTTTTTATTAAATTTTATATTACATTTTAGTATCTGATGTCATTATTTCAATCCTTATAAAATTATACATTTTTTTCATAAAGTTCTCTCTTATATCACAAAATTTTCTTTTTAGTCTACGTTGTGTTATTTAGCCAATAATAGGCTACTTTTATAATATGTATCACATATACAAGAAATCCTGATATTAAGAACTAAAATAAAAAAAGGTTTATTTCTACTTATATACTATTAATAGGTTTAAATAAGCTATTTTATGTTTTTAGTCTCTAAAAAATTGTTTATTTTGATTTTTATAAAAAATTTGTCTATTTTGGTTCGTATACATTTTGTTTTACAATTTTAATATATTATCTTACTTTAATCTTTATAAATTTGTAAATTTTTTATATAATTAAGTTCCTCGTATATCAATAAAATTGTAGTCTCTATTATTTAAAAAACACTACAAAAAAAAGGCGTATTAGCGACGGAAAAACAAACGTCGCAATTAGCGACGGAATATGCATCTAAGAGAGGATATACTTTTGCCACCGCTTTAGCGACGGAACATTTTACAGAAAATAATAATTAAAAATAGACGAAGATAGCGACCGATTTAGCGACGGAATAATGGAAACTACAACCTTTATTGTTTGCGACCGAATTTGCGACGGAGTAAATAGCTAAAATAAAAAATAGCAATGAATTTAGCTACCGAATTAGCGACGGAAAATTGAAAACCCATGAGGTAGCTTTTGTCACCGATTTAACCACGGATATCTGGATTTTTGTAAACGAAAAAACGTATGTTTAGCGACGGAATTAGCCACCAAATTTAATAAATAAAAAAAAATATATATAAATTTTAGCCACTGAATTAGCGACGGAACAATTGAAAATCCATGAGGTAACTTTTGCCACCGATTTAGCCACGTAAAACTAGATTTTTGTAACGAAAAACACGTATGTTTTAGCGACGGAATTAACCACGGAATTTAATAAATAAAAAAAAAATATAAAAATTTTAACCACCGGAATTAGCGATGGAAAAATTGAAAACCCATGAGTTATCTTTTGCCACTGATTTAGCCACGGAACTCTGGATTTTTTGTAATATTTAGCGACGGAATTAGCCACCGAATTTAATAAATAAAAAAAAATATATAAAAATTTTACCCACCGAATTAGCGACGGAAAAATTGAAAACCCCATGATATAGCTTTTGCCACCGATTTAGCCACGGAAATCTGGATTTTTTTAACGAAAAAACGTATGTTTAGCGACGGAATTAGCCACGGAATTTGATAAATAAAAATATATATATAAAAATTTTAGCTACCGAATTAGCCACGGAAAAATTGAAAACCCATGAGGTAGCTTTTGCCACCGTTTTAGCGACGGAAATCTGGATTTTTTTAAAAAAAAAGTATGTTTAGCGACGGAATTAGCCACGGCATTTAATAAAAAAAAATATATAAAAATGTTAGCCACCGAATTAGCGACGGACATATTGAAAACACATGAGGTAGTTTTTGCCACCGATTTAGCCACGGAAATATGGATATTTTGTTACGAAAAAAACGTATGTTTAGCGACGGAATTAATTTGAATTTAATAAAATATATATATATATATATATATATATAAATTTTAGCCACCGAATTAGCCACGGAAGAATTGAAAACCCATTTTGCCACCGATGTAGCCACGGAAATCTGGATTTTTTGTAACCAAAAAACGTATGTTTAGTGATGGAATTAGCCACGAATTTAATAAATAAAAATATATATATATATATATATATATATATATAAAAATTTTAGCCACCGAATTAGCCACGGAAAAATTGAAAACCCATGAGGTAGCTTTTGCCACTGATTTAGCCACGAAATCTGAATTTTTTGTAACAAAAAAACGTATGTTTAGCGACAGAATTAGCCACCGAATTTAATAAATAAAAAATATATATACAACAAAATAAATTTTTTAAAATAAAAAAATTATAATATTTTTTTAATTTAATTATATATAATTTGATTATTTATGCAAATAATTGTTTTATGTGTAATTTTATATAAATTCTTTAATTATATATATTTTGTAATTAGTGTATTGATTTTTATTTTAGAAGACTTGATGTGAGTGTCATGATTTTTTAAATAAAGTAAAATTAGTAAATTTGTGTTTAAAATTAAGATAATTTCTACATTTATCAAAATAATAGTACGTTTAGTAGTTATTTATCAATTAAATGAATAATTTGACTCTATATTTAAAGTAATTAGGGTGTTCAAGTTTATTTTACATGATGTGAGTGTCATGATTTTTTAAATAAAGTAAAATTAGTAAATTTGTGTTTAAAATTAAGATAATTTCTACATTTATCCAAATAATAGTACATTTAGTAGTTATTTATCAATTAAATGAGTAATTTGACTCTATATTTAAATTAATTAGGATGTTCAAGTTTATTTTACATGATGTGAGTGTCATGATTTTTTAAATAAAGTAAAATTAGTAAATTTGTGTTTAAAATTAAGATAATTTCTACATTTATCCAAATAATAGTACGTTTAGTAGTTATTTATCAATTAAATGAGTAATTTAACTCTATATTTAAATTAATTAGGATGTTCAAGTTTATTTTACATGATGTGAGTGTCATGATTTTTTAAATAAAGTAAAATTAGTAAATTTGTGTTTAAAATTAAGATATTTTCTACATTTATCCAAATAATAGTACGTTTAGTAGTTATTTATCAATTAAATGAGTAATTTGACTCTATATTTAAAGTAATTAGGGTGTTCAAGTTTATTTTACATGATGTGAGTGTCATGATTTTTTAAATAAAGTAAAATTAGTAAATTTATGTTTAAAATTAAGATAATTTCTACATTTATCCAAATAATAGTACGTTTAGTAGTTATTTATCAATTAAATGAGTAATTTGACTCTATATTTAAAGTAATTAGGGTGCTTCCTATTGCATTCGACTCATTACCAAAACATATTTGGAACCCACTTGTTGAACTTAGCCACTTTTTTAGGGAACTGACATCGACAACACTAAATGTTGAAAACCTAACAGTTATGGAAGGTAATATACTTGTGTTGTTGTGTAAGTTGGAACAAATATTTCCACCAACCTTCTTTGATTCAATGGAGCATCTTCCAATTCATCTACCATATGAGGCTAGAGTTGGTGGTCGGTGGTCCAGTCCAATATCGTTGGATGTACCCTTTTGAGAGGTATAAAACTAGTAATCATTTATATGCCATTATGTTATATATGGTAACCAACAGTTCTACACATTGTGGATTCATATTCTTTGTCAGGTTTCTACATTCCCTAAAAAATAAAGTCAAAAATAAGGCAAGGGTAGAGGCTTCTATTTGTGAAGCTTATTTGGTGGAGGAGACATCAACTTTTGCCTCATTTTATTATCCTGATAAAATTGAAACGAGAAGGACCAGAAAACCTTGTAATGTTGATTCAGGTGAAGGTTCTTCATCCACTCCTCCTATATCAATTTTTAACTACCCAGGAAGACCAGGTGGCAAAGTCATATCATATTTTTTGGGCCAAGTTGACCTTCAAGCTGCTCACTTATATGTTCTTTTAAATTGTGAACATGTTGAGCCGTATTTAAAGTAAGTATTTCTAATTATAGATGTTACTCATGTTATGTTGACCAGTATGATTAATATACTTTTTCATTGTAGTATATATACTGAGTTATTACGAGAGCTTAATCCCACAGCTTCAGATGCTGAAATTGATAGTGACATTTCATCAACATTTCCTACATGATTCAAACAATATGTACGTTAATACTTTTTGATATTATTTAAATGTTATATTGTCCACCCTAATATAGTATGTTGGTTGTTTAATTTTTTAGGTTCTAAATTCAGAAAATAACATTCAAGACTCGTTATTGGTTAATCTGGCATGGGGGCCTAAGAAAAAAGTTGAATCATGGCCTATGTACATTATCAATGGATATAAATTTCACACAATTAACTGGAGTGAAGGCATGAATTCCATAAATCATGGTGTTTATGTACGAGGAACTAACGGTCAATTAGAATCTGACTTTTATGGAAACATGACTGATATCATTCAATTAGAGTACACTGGTTTCCCAATAATGAAGTTAGTTCTATTCAAGTGTGATTGGTTTGATAACACTCCTAATATAGGAACAAAAGTACATAACAAATATGAGATTGTTGAGGTACGGGCAACACAAAGATATAATAAAGCATACAATCCATTCATATTTGCACAACAAGCTGAACAAGTTTATTACACAACATATCCTGAGGGGCATCATGGTTGGTTGGCTGTAATCAAGACAAAGGCAAGGAGTAGAATTGTTAATACTACATTATCTCAGATTGAGCAAGAGGCTCCGTACCAAGATGATGACTTTGTTCGGCTTCAAGTAGTATTGGATATTGACTCAGATGTCATTAATGAATCTCTTGCTGACATTTATGGTGGTGGAGAAGAAGTAGACACACAATTATTAGATCAAACAGAATTTGATGAACTAGACGAGGATGAATACATAACAATTGAGAGTGAAAGTGAGAGTGATTTAAATGATACAGATACCTCTTAGGTAATTTATACAATAACATGAATTACATTTGTTGTGTTAATTAATTTATACATTTCTATGACTGTTTTTTGTAACAATTACTTGTAGTGATTATGACGGGAAAGATAAGCGACACATTTTGTTGTCGTAAAAACGACCAGGTTTGATTTTCTAAGTTCGATTAGTTTCCTAAACATTTTATATTTCACTATATTTATTAATCTTTACTCCTATTTGTGACATATAATAATTACTACATACAGATGGAAAACAGAGGTACAAGTGATGGTCGTAGACCACCAAATCGTGGCAGAGGTCGTGGTGTTAGTCGGAGAGGTCAACCCACCATCAACTCTCCCACTTCCATAAATCACATATCACTGTCAGAGTCCACAATTCCCATTGACCAACATACCATACTTCCTATAGTTGAAGAGGAACCACAACCTATCGAAGCAATCACACCTTCAACACTACCAGATTCATTCACACCAGAAGGTTCATCTCCACACTCTCAGCATACACTGGATCAAAAACCTTTTCTTGAAGTAATAAATAATGAGTAAGTCAATTTTAATATAATAGTTCATCTTTTAAATAACATTCTTCAAATATGTACATTTACAAAATCATTCTCCATAGATTTATACCATTCGATGGTCTTGCTCGTGTCATCTCACGAATAATTAAACAAAAATTTGATGAACCATGGCCGAGTTGGAAGAAGGTACGAATTGAAGTTCACGACCTATGGTTTGGAGAGTTCAAGGTAATTTACATTTTTGGTTCAATTTCAATTGTATTGTTCATTTTTTTTCCATTTTGCTTAATTACTTTTTAATGCAGAAAGAGTATAGTTGGGATCCATCATAGGAGAAAACTATCAGAGTCATTTTTGAGAAAAAGGGTTCATGCATTTACAAAAATACAATGAGTAAGATTAGAAATGGTCATAGTGCAACTTGGATTCCACCAAATGTTCGAACAAGTTTGGACGAACATTGGTCTTCTACAGATTTTCAGAATAAGAGGTCGATTAACAAGGCAAATCGAGCTATTAATAAAGGAGCATCAGCATATTGTGGTGGATCTATATCTACATCGGCTCATTATGAAAAAATGGTAATTTTAATTGCTTTTTATTTTACTTAATTGATTGGTTATATTATAATTTCAATTTTTGTTTAAATTTAACTAGGCTACACAATTGCAACGACCGCCAACTGCTTGGGAGGTGGTAGAGAAAACCAAGAAATTAAAGTCTGGAGAATGGGTCAATGACAAAACTCGTGAACTTGCGGTAAATTCAATCTTTTACCTTTTTTAACATTACTTTAAAGTTTATTAACTATTAATAAAAGTCTAATTAAAGATTCAACTTTTTTTTGAAGCTGAAATATGAACAACGACGACAAGAAGTCCAAAAATCTACCACAGAGGAAGCATCATCTGCAAATGACTCCAATTCTGTACCGATCAACGACAATGCCATATATTTAGAAATTGTTGGAGGTAAGAATAAAAAAGGAAATGTATATGGACTTGGGAGTTTAACCAACAAGTTCGTGCATTCAACATGTATTGGCACTAATAGAATAGACATGCCAATGGTACAACAAATGGAAGATATGTGTCAAACAATTGATAAATTGAATAATGAACTTAATGAAAAAATCGCTAAGGAGAAGTCACTTGAGGAGAAAATGGTGCAACTGTTGAATGATTATGAGCAACAAAGTGAGTAGATACGACAACAAAGTGAGTAGCTACAACAACAAAATCAACAAATGCAGCTTATTTTACAACACTTGCAATTGAAATCTCTTATGCCACCCCCCACTACACCAGATAATAGTGATGACCATGGTAATAATGCTTAGGATGATATCTTTAAGATGATGTAATAGACAATTATTTCACAATGTTTAGGATAATTATGTTCATAGTTATTATGATTTTGAATATTTAGTAATCATGTTGAGACTTTTAATTGTTAATGTTTTCATACATAATTGTTTATTTCAAATTTGTTATTGTATGTTATTTATAATGTGATTAAAATTGTAATTATTGATAAATATTTGGCAGGTTCATAATATATATATTACTAATTTCAAAAAATTAAAAAATGGAAAGTTTTAGCGACCGAAACTTTCCGTCTCTAAATCCATCTCTAACCTAATATGAAACTTCAGTTTTAGCCACCGAAATAGCAACGGATTTCAGCAACGAAAACTGTATTATATTATATTTTGAAATATATTAGCCACCGATTTTAGCAACCGATATAGCCTTTCATTTTCGGTTGCTAAATTACAAATTACATTTATCTACCGAATCACATAGGTACTGAAAATTGCCGTCGCTAAATCCGTCGCTAACCTAATATGAAACTTTATTTTTAGCCACCGAAATGGCGACGGATTTCACCAACCGAAAATTTATTATATTATATTTCAAAATATATTAGCCACCGATTTTAGAGACCGATCATTTAAAAATTATTAAATTTCGTAATTAATTTAGCGACCGAAATAGCCTTCCATTTTCGGTCGCTAAATTTCCAATGACATTTACCTACCGAATTATATAGCCACCGAAAATGTCCGTGGCTAATTTTGCCACCGAAAATTTCCGTGGCTAATTCGTTTAGCCACTAGGGGTTTTACCCACCGACCAAATTCGGTCGCTATTGCCGTCGCTAAAGGGTTTAGCCAACAAATATCATATTTTGCGACCGATTTCTAACATTTAGCCACCGATTTTTGCGGTCGCTAATCTTGAATTTTTTTGTAGTCAAGACTATTCTTCCATAATAATGATAAAGATTAAAACTGTCAAACAAAATTATATAAGTAAAATCAACCATTTTTTTATAAGGATTAAAATCACAAAATAAATATATTCCAGAAATTAGAAACATATTTAATTTTTATTATTATAATATATTTTTTTTAAAATTTATTCACTCCCTTTCTTGTCCTTGGTTTCCAAATTAGACTCTTAAAAGAAACAAAACCCAACAGATTACCCTAGGTTTGGATTCAGTCTTTGTCGGCAAGTATTTAATGGCTGAATGGTATGTGAAAACAATGATTTTAGATCCAATGAGGTATGGTCGGAACTTTTTCAGGGCAAAAACTATGACTAGTAGTTCTTTCTCAATTGTTGTATTGTTCACTTGATGCTTGTTGAGAACCCTACTAGCATAGTAGTAGATGGTACGGAAAATCTTCTCTTTTCACTGCCCAAGCACAACAAAGTAACTAGCATCAACATTACTGCCGAAGACAAATTAATTTCAGTCAAGTCCAACAATAACAAGAGCATAAATCAATTTCGTTTTTAGAATATCGAAGGCCCTTAAACAGATTTTGTCAAAGACTCAAAGATAAATGAAACATTCTTGACAAGGAGGATTACACAGTGGTTTCAAAATCTTCAAAAAGTGTTTGATAAATCTGGTAAAAATTGGCATTTCCCTATCACTTCAAACTTTACCTTCGACTTCGACACCCTTAGTTGAGATTTTATGTCCCATGACAATTCCTTCTTTCACCTTGAAATGATTTTTTCCCTCAATTCAAAACTAGATTGGTTGCAATGCATCTTTTGAGTATGATAGCCTAATTTGCAATGCCTGTGTCGAAAGGGGTTCCAAATATTGAAAAATTGTCCATGAAAACCTATATTGACTTTTCAATCATGTCAGCAAAGATAGATATCGTACATCTCTGAAAGGTTGTTGTAGCATTGCATAATCTAATGGGCATCTAAATGCAGTTTTCTCCTAATCTTTTGAATTGATGACTTGTAATGAATTAATTAACCCATGAAATATTGTAAATAGGATAGATCACACCTGCACCTAACAATTTGAGCACTTCCTTCCTTACTACTTATTTCTTGGTATTCTTTGAGGTTGCACAATTTGTTTATAATAATTTTCCAACAGATTTGTGCATGCAAAATCATGGGATGATTCTCTGTAGCTACTTGTGGTCGTTCAAGAGCTGTATAAGTTTCTCCTTTTCTTCCCTCTATAGTGTACTACTTACTGTAATATGATTTTCATTCTTATTGAATTTGTTTGGATAAATTTTTTCATAAATATTTATGAGAAAAAAAATAATTTTTTTTTATATAAATTAAAATTAGTTTATATATCAGTTAAAAAATATATTTAGAAAGAGTTAATATAAGAGAGTTTTTGTAAATTAACTTATAAAAAAAATTATTTCATTTTTTCTTTCTTATATTTATAGAGAAGTTTATCCAAACCGATTTTAAGTATATGTACTTCGTGTGAGAAAGGAGTAGCTACATTTGTTATTTTGGCTTTTCTTGAACTTCATTATCACCTTTTAACTCCTATTTTTGTTGGCATCTTCAATATCCCTTGATTTCAAGGTGTAACAAGCAATCATCTACTTCATTATCCATTTGATTTGATCCTGAACCTGTAAAGTTTAGGCTATTGTTGTTTGATGTCCACACTAAGACAATATCTTGTTCGAATGATTCATAGTGTCATACCTTGAAAGTTACCTCATTATCATTGATCCGCAGTCGACGTACATGTATCAAATAATAATAAATCAAACTATTATAGAAGAGAAACAATCTTAATCTTCTCTAAAGGATATTTAGTAGTTATAATTAAGCCAATTAGGAACGTTATAAATAAAAATAAAAAAGAAAGATTGGTTCAAGACTGAAATTTAATTAGGAATATATTGAATTGAGATTTTAAGAGATTTTTTTTAATAAAATAGTCTTTTTTTATTCAATTAAGACTTTAAAATAATATAAATAAAGCTTGAGGTATTTAATCAAGATTATTAGAATATTTTAAAGAGTCTATCAAAATTTGATGGTATTCAATTGAAATTTAACAACTTAAAAATAGTATTCTAATATTTAAAACATACAAACTTTAACCGTTTGTTTTGTTGGGTGAATTTTGATAAATTTTAAAAAACTTTTTTTCCGTAATAAATCATTCATCCAACAATGCTACTCAAATCCTTAAGATTTTAAAAGACTTTTATTATCATTGTGAAACTTTTCTTTCTCCCATCATACATAATTTCTTCTCTTTTTATTGAAGGTGGTACAAATGTTGATACAATACTTAGTCATCTCTTTATTTCAATGCAAATGGGACAAGACAAGTATGATAGTAGTCCTCCTATACCTGTCTGTATTTAATGGGTACCTATTTATCTATGAATTTTAAACATATACATGGATATTTGTTAAAACATAAAATTTTAAATAAAATAAAAAAATAAAATAAAACTAAAAAAATATTTTTGAAATATATATTTATATTTAAAAAAATAATTTTGAAATATATATTTATACTAAAAATAAATCACAATAATTTATTTTATATATAATTAAAGATATTTAAATAATTCTAAAGTATGAGAACTTGTGAGTACAATGCCTTACTATTTGTCATTATTCTATTAATACATATATCAATTTAACTATTTATTTTATATCTATCACGAATTTTATGTATGGATACCAGAAGGACGAGCTTTTTTGTCATCTCTACTTCCAATCTTACACGTCTTTCCTACAACCAGTTAAAACCTTTCTACTTTATTTTTACATTTAATCAATTTGTTTGGACAAATTGATTGTGTGTATCATAAAAAACCAATGTAAAAAATGCATAAAAATGTTTAGATACTCAACATCTTTTCCATATTTAGTCAAGATGCATGAAGATAATCTTCTATTTTATAAGTAGTGTACTTTGAATTGATTTTATTATAGGAACATTTGTCTTGTTACTTTTTTTACGAATTACATTAATGTAAATCACATTTATTCATGTATTTTTTCCCTTTTTCCTCGTACCTTTCTTTGTGTACCTTTTGTTTATGTAACACTTTGGTTTTCATTACATATATTATATAGTGTTTTAATTATTTATTTAAATATGTGCATGTTTAAAAAGGTTATTTTGTCACTTATTAACAATATATATTGGAGAAAAAAAGTATTGGGCTAAAAATGAAATTTTGGGTAAGTAAACATAACAAAAGATCTTTAAAACTCAAGTTGCGAGTAGACCATGCACAACAGTGGAGCATGGTCATGCACAATAATAGGCATGTCCAATAATAGGCATGTCCTTTGATTTGACAAAATGAGAATAAGCATGTTTGGGTAGACTTGTGAGCCCAGTAGTGAACCACGAAGTTCATTTCGCCACTTATAAAGGAGCGACTTGTTGATCCATTTATGTCAGAAATCATTTATTCAAAAATTGGTGATTTTCTCTACAGAGAGTCAGGATGGAAAACTTCTAGAAAGGATGTTTGAGGATCTAAGAGGAACGAACTTGATGAGCGGGGACCTTGCAATCTTGCTTAGGGTATCTGTATAACTGTGGGTAGAGGAGGTCGTCTATAAGACTCTAAAATTGTATGTTTTGAGTTATTTGAAAGGGTGATTAAACTCTCTATATTAGGACGTTTCCTTTATAATTAATTATTATTGTTAATTAAATTATTATAAAATTGTATGTTCTTGGTGGTATTTGAAAGGGAGGCTGAACTCCTTGAATTAGAGTGTTTGTTTATAAATTTTTGTTTTGCGAAATTGTCTGTATGTATGAAAAACATAGATAATTTTAGGTTCCTTTGCAAAAAATTGAAATTTTGGACAAAAATCTAGAAAATTGAGTTGTAGGCTATTGAGCATGACTATGCTTATGAAGAACAACTCGTATAGATTGTGCACCACAATCATGTAGATTTTGTGCACGCCCATGTATAGTCACGATGATTATGCTCGATCATGTTATTGGAAGCACCCTTGTGTTGTCATATCCATGCTTGTATGAGTTTTGTGTTGTAATTAGAATTTAATGCTTATTTGTTAGACTATATGTCTATATTTCTATTAAAAGGTTATTTTTAAATTGCATAATTGAGAACAATTATATATGACATAAAAATGAGTAATAAGGATATGCCCTTCAAAGGATGGCTTAGCATATAAGAGATAAGGATGGGCGTGAGAGACATTTATCTAGTGAGTAACCTAGCATGTTAAAGGTAAGAATGATGCTTACTAATCTGTGATGGGTTATGGGATGAGATGCCTAGCCTGTGAGAGGCAAGAACATTCCTCATTGACCAAATGTTGAGAGTGAAATAATTAAATTAAACTACATTTCATGCATCATTTAATGAAATGGATGTGTAAGGAGGTAGACATGAACTTGAGTGATAAGGTCAATAGACCTCTTAAGGGCTAGTCGGTACAAAATTCCCAATGGCCATGATTGATCCTATGAGTCGGGACAATGATGCACGCTAAGTAGTATCTAAAGGGCATCATGCTAGTGTGGGACGACCAGCAAAGAGGTTGAGCTACTACCCTTAGCCTACTTTCCTAAATTAGAATTGGTAACACATGACATATAAAGTAGTACTATGAGTAAATTATTATCATTCATGTGCATATGTGGATTGTTTATTTTCCATCTTATAATTAATGTGTGTCAGTGTTATGTCTACGTTGTGCTCATATCATGAGTTTGAGTTAGGTATATTTCTCATTCCCTTTTGCAAGTGACAATGAGGAGGAGCATGAGAATTAAGTTAAGCTCCTCATTTACTACTTCTATTTTAGTTCTTTTGTTTTTGGATTTTATCCTCTGATAGTACATGTGAAATTAGTGCGGTTTGTAATTACTTTACAATTATGTGTTTTGGTTCATATTCTATGAGTTTAAAAATTGATTAGAATTTGACCTTTTGGAGTGCCAACAAGGATACGTTCTTTCAAAGTAATAGAAAGAAAAACAACAATTGGAGTGAGAGTGTCAAAGTCAAAAAGAGGAATCCTCACTTCTTTTTCTCATTCAAAACCATGCATGAGACTTTCATCTCGTACGACTCTTGAGTGATAAAAGAAAGAGGATGAGTTCTTCTTTCTTTTTTATTACTTCTCTCGCGTATGTATAAGACCGAATCCTTTTGATTTTGAATTTTCAAAAGGATTACTAATCCTTAATTTTTCGAGAAATCCTTCATTAGTGGTTGTGAATGATTGATTTTTCTCAATATTTATTACTTGTTCCTACAGAATCGAGATAAAAAAAATTAAGAATAAAAAATAGAACTATCCGATTTGATTCGTTCTGAATAGCCACGAGATGATCATCTTAGGGTGATCATTTTATCGATAGATGCTCCTATTATACTCGTAGTCTCTAAATGATGAGAACCTATTATGTAACATTTACATAGAGAATTCAAGAATTGTATACATCATTAGTCTGATAATTTGTAGGAACTACCAATAATAACAAACTTGCAAAATGAATTTGTTTATCATAAAGGGATTCGTTGTCCGCAACTTTGCTTCATCTTAATTGTTATATGAACAAGTAAAGTTATGTCTTGATTCGAGTGGGAATAGCATTTCTCTTCTGCATGTCCAGGAAGTTTTGAAAAATCCAAACATCTTAGAAATAGATAAAGAGATAGGAATTTTTATCGAACGAATCGCACTCCTTCATATACGTTAGGAGTCTATTAATGAGAAGGTCGGGAGGAATTTGAACTCAATTCCTATTTTTTTTTTAAATTACAGTATATGACCAAGTTATGTGAATCTTTTACCAATCGGTGTATGTTTTAAATTTAAATTTATTTTAACTTAATTTTATTAGTATTATTAGTATTAAGGGTAAAGGGTGTCACAACTTATATTTTCAATCAACTGTAATAGAGAAATTAAAAAATAAATACGTAAATTCTATTTAGAAATAATATTATTTACAAATATTTGTAAACACATTACTTGATTAGCATGATAATTATTCTTATGAAATTGATTTTTTTATTTGCGATAACTATTCTTACATATGTTGTTAGTAACTCAAATGAGAATTTTACACTAAGGAAATAACAAAGGAAAGGACAAGAAGATGCAATAATTCTTGTAACTTTAAAGTTTTGCTATAAATTTTGTAACTTTAAAGTTCTGCTATAAATTTATGGAGTCCTTTCAAATATTATAATTCTTTTAAATAAATCCATTAAAATCTAAATTATAAAATCTTGATTATAGAAGTCTTTAAAAAAATCTTGAGTCATTACATTCCTTCACAATCTTTTAAAATTTACAAGACTTTTTTTTTTACGTTAGGATAATCTTTTAAAATCTTAATCCAATTCATCCCTAAAAATTGCAAGTTAGAATTGATAAATCAATTTAATGAAAATGACCAATCTTGTGGTTAAGTTTTCTAATTCGAGTTATCACTGATTTTTAAAGATTCAATCCTAATTCTTGATTCAATTCTTTTTTATCCTTAGATTAATTAATCATGCTTTAATAAAATTTAAAAAATACCTAAAATAAACATGATACATATAAGAAGCGATTGAATTGTGCATGTATAATATTTTATACTTAAAAACTTTATTTTGCAAAGAATATAAGTTCTCAAATAGAGTGTAAAGTGTCCAAAGTGTGATAATGAACAAGGATAAAGAGAGTCCAACAAGATCTTTATCCTAGTTCACTTTACAACTTAGAATTATATCTAATCCTTTCTATTGAAGAATTTTTGCACTAAATCAACCTGACTTACAACAATATTCGCACAACCTCTTCAAAGAAAGCAACACTTTAACCTACAACATAGATAACAAGCTTAAGACACCAAAGTATTCTTTAACACAAAGTCTCTTTAGGCTTTTGACAAAGATAAGAGAATGATTTTACAAGATAAGGTCATAGAATGAGCATTAACGTTTTAGTACAAGATGCAAAACTTTGTTTACATAAAGAAATATGAAAGAAGCAAAGAGCATCCAAAGAATGGTTTGGATAACTTTTGTATGTCACTGGGGAGTTTCTTGGTTTGTTCTTGTATGTATATGTATGTCTCTTCGAGATGATGCCTTTTATATGTATGAGAGTAGTGACCCAAGACCTTGAATCAATGGGGCAAATTATAAAATCTAGAATAAGTGAGTTCAAATATTAAAAATAATGGAGATAAAATACGAAAATATAAGATTTAACTTGTAATTTTCTCTAAAAAAATTATTTGTGATTTTTTTTAAATGAGGGGTGCAAGTGCATATCCTCACTAGAGTGTGGGTATGTCACTGCACAAGAGGAAGAAAGTCGTTGATGTATTTGGTCTTTGATATTCTTTACAATAAATATATAAAATATCTTTCATTCATGTTTTTGGTGGTAAGTTTTGTCCATTTTCGTTGGTTTGTTTGAAATTTGTACTTTCCTTAAATGTGTTCTAGATAGCTTTTCATATATGAAAGTTCCTCTAGTTTATTTTCTTCTTTCTTCATTCTTCGTATAATCAACTGAAAAGCTGAGATATACTGATATGTTAGACTTGTTCTAGTATAAAGACAAAGCTAAAAAGAAATGCATGTTTCCTTTCTTATTCAAGATTATTATAATAATTTTTTTATCATCAAAATATTATATGGGATGAAAGTGTTTATGTTTTTGGTTCAATAACACATAATTTAATTAATTTGCATTAAATGGTGATATACCTTCAATGTCACCAAATCAATAGTAAATACAAGAGGTTGAATTGCGTTTAAAATATTTTTGCAAACTTTTCTCAAAGGAAGTTGTAATATTTTTTATAGATGCAGATGATACGTTCAAAACTAAAGCTTCTCAAAAAGGGTCTTTTGAAACTTTTTTTTTTTTTTTTTTTGTAAGACTTGATATCATTTTTTTCATATATCATCCAACCATTAAATACGTGCCGAGAAAGGTTGAATCCAGACCTAGGGTAATTCGTTGGATTTTGCTTCTTTAAGAGTTTGATTTGGAAAACAAGGATAGGAAAGGGAGTCAATAAACTTGAACAATTTATTATAATAATAAGGCTTAGATGTTTTTTAGTCTTCGTAATATACTCGTTTTATGGTTTGTCCTTATAATTTATTTTTTTTTTAGTTTTGTCCTTATAAAATTTTGTTTTACAATTTTAGTATTTATTATTATTTATTGATGACATGACAACTATCTATAACTAGTGCAAAATTTTACATTGGTTTATAAAAAATTGATGTAAATAAAAATACAATGGTATTTTTGTAAACATTATATGTTTATTTACATCGATTCTTTAAGAACTAATATAAAAGTACTTTTTACTTTGTTTGTTTTTGTTTTTGGAATTGATGTAAAATATTTATGTTTTAGGAACTATTAATTGTTTTTAGAACTAATGAGTATTTTTTTTACAACACTTTGTAAATGCAACACTTCTAAAAACAACTAATGTAAAAGTATTTTAAAATACCTCACAAATTGCAATATTTTGTCTTCTCCATTTGAAACTCATTTAGTACGTAAGAAAATATCTATTCAAAATTATGCTCATTTGAAACTCAATTGATTGGAATCTTTATAGTACCACCATCCATCCACACCTTACCCAGTAGCACCATTCCTATTGTTACATATTCATCTCTATATATCTCATTTTTTCTCTTATAAAGTAATATTTTGCCTTTTGATTCTCTTTGTCATTATTTATCTAATTTTATTTGTCTTGTATGTGTAAATATGCAGAATCAACAAATGCAACACCATATAGCCGCGTAAGCGTAAATACGTGGGATATGTCATTATGCTCTATGTTTTAGAAACTATTGCATGGAGAAGTTCACCCCATAAGCATAAATATGTTGGATTAAACTGTATAAAAAAAAGGAAGCAACTAATGATGTGTTGGCAGACAAAGACAACGAGACTCAATAGTTTGTTTTGAATCATTTTCTTTTTTTAAAAAGAAATTGAACTTGCTAAATCAATTATAAAATAACTTATTTAAAAAATTTCACTTTCTATATTGACGATATCTATAACAAGCATTTAGCTGATGTAAAAAATCCTTTTTAACTATTGTAAAAAAGTTTTTTTTTTGAGTATATTAAGAACAAGTTCGATGTTTTTTAAATAATTGAGACTAAAATGAATATCTTTTTATATAAGAGAGACCTATACAAAAAGTTTACAATTGTACGTGGACTCTTGTAATACAAAAATTTATAGAGGTGAAAATAGATAATTTTTTTTATAATACTAAACACAAAACAAATATATTATGAGACTAGAAACATACTTAACCTTATCATTAATATACAAGCTTAAATAAACTTTTGATCCCTATTGATATTTTTGTTTTGATTTTTTAATTTTTTATGGTCCTTATTAATATTTTTTTTCATTTTGGTGCTTAATGTTAGGATTTCTTGTTTGTGTGATGACATGATTATAGATTATAAAAAATGGTCTATTATTATCCAAATAACATATATTAAAATGAATTTTTTTTAATATAAGAGAAATATATAATAACAACCTAAGTTTTATAAGGATTGAAATAATGAACTTGAAAGACTAAAATGAAATAAAAAAACAACCAAAATCGAAAAAAAATTAAAAGACCAAAATTATAAGAGTGAAATAAATTAAAAAAATATGTAAGCATAATATATATTTCAAACTTGTATGTATAAAATAATTAAAAAAAAACTAAAACAATATTATCATGTAGTCACGTACGTTCTTCTTGTACGGAAAACTGAGATTAATAGCTTATAAAAAATTGCGCGATTAGTAATCAGATAAGCAGTGATGATAAGGTACAATCTAACTTAGAACTCCCTTGTCGAGTGAGCTCGAGATATTTTCTCTTAAACTCTCATATTATTCCTTAATACATAACTATAGAACATTCCCTAATTTCTATCACTGTTACGTTCACTATACGATCTACTTCACCAATTGTTCTAGATTGTAAGAACTTCTACAGTCTCAAATTCTTCTTGAGTGTTACAAAATTATGTGTATCGTAAGTCTCATGAAAAATGAACTTCCACGAGTATGACAAGAATGTTACTTGAATCAAAATCGAAATGTGGGTGGAGAGTACTCGGAACAAAATATTTTCAAATTAGGGCCAACGAAATTGAAAGAATCTAAGCCATTAGAACAATGCAACGTATATGTGGTTTAAATTAAATAAATTGAAAAGAAGTTTTTTATGAGAAAATTATGGTTAAAATATGTTATATTTTAGTTTAATATGGCTTAGAGGTATTCATTAAACTGAGTTTTCCTCGCAGAAAGCACCGGTGAAAGATATTTGAAATTTTGAACCTATTGGACCGACCTGCGCATTGAGGAAAACAAGGGATTTGTTATGAAAATATAGGGCATTAATGAAGCCAAGATTATGTCACTTCCATTTTTTTTTTCAGAAAAGCTCTTGAACGCCCCAGTAATTTTATTTCAACAAGTAATTTCGAAGTTGCTGATTTTGCTTTGACTTTGACGTGAAATTTGAACTATATAAAAATTGTGATGGTATTATTTGAGTAATTAGCCATTTGTTGGCTATGGAAAAATTTCAACTATCTAAGTAATTATTTTTGCTACATTAGACCGTGTAGCTAAAATCATTTTAGAAAATATAAATCACTAATGAACCAAAAATTATATTCCAAATTTTTCCAATGATTTTTTCACCAGAGAAGCTCTTGAACACCCAAGTAATTTTACTTCAATAAGTAATTTCAAACTTTCCAATTTCCTTACTCGGTTTGACATCAAATTTTAATTACACAGAATCTATTTGAGTAATAGCTACGTGCTGGTTATGGAATGATTTGAAGTACTTAAGCAATTAGACACATCACACCGTGTAGTTAAAATCATTTTAGGAATCTTTGTTTATGCAAAGATCATTGACAGATTGGTGCAAGCTTTCTCATACCTCTTCAAATTTTTGCTAGCATAGTGCAAAATAACAACTGCAAAATGCATGAGATCCCTTCCTTATTCATGAAAGATATTTTCATTAACTTAAATCTTTAAATAAACAACCATGGTCATGACCCCTCTATTCAATCTCACTCTCGTAGATCCAAAAGGTTGAATCAGTTCTCCTTTGTGCTATGGCATCATCACACAGTTTTGGTGCTTGTCCCTCTGAAGCCTCTTGCACCTCTGCCACCTTCGAAGGCATTTCCCGTAAACCTTATGTTGATGAAGAGAAAAATGACGAGGTCGCAATGAAGGAGAAGGGTGTCAAATATGAAAAGGATCAACCTTACAAGTCCAAATCCCATATGGTGTTGGATTTTGTTAAGCTATCCAAGGATGAATCAATTTGTGGGTCGAAAGTAGAATTGAATTTTTTCAACCCAATGAACTTGGGGGATTCATATTCTTGTGGGGCTAGTAACACTAAAGGGAGAGATGGGAACCACGAGGAGAAATCATCACCAGAAGCTAAGACTTTTTCTTGCAACTTTTGCAATAAAAAGTTTTCTTCGTCACAAGCTTTGGGAGGGCATCAAAACGCCCACAAGCAAGAGCGTGCTCTTGCAAAGTGTCGCCAAGAGATTGAAGTTAGTGATTTTGGTCACCCTAATTTTCTTTGTTACCCTTTCTTCACACAATCCTTCTATGACTCTTATAATAAGGCACTTGGCGTTCGAATGGAGTCTATGATTCACAAGCCATCATATCCTTTATCCTCACTTGGTTTTAGGTTTGGTCAGGGATGGCCAATACAAAAGGTTCTAAACCCTTCTCTTGATGAATTGAGGACGAGGGGTTTGCATGCAAATAGTGGAATTAGGATTCTAGGGAATGATACAGCTTTAAGGACTGAAGATGATCGTGGTACTATTGGACACATTCCCTTCCTTGGAGATTCTTCTACAAATGTTGCTACCAAATCAAACTCCATCCTAGATTGGCCAATACTCAGGACCATGGATGGTGATAATTCCAAGCAAGAAGAAACCTCCAGTTTTGATTCTTCTGGGATTGATTTATCACTTAAGCTTTAAGTTTTGAATATGTTTCAATTTAGATAATTATCAATGTTCTTATTTGATTGTTACTATCTTGTTTAAGTTATATGGGACACTACAAAGTTTTAGGTGTCAAATTATATATTTTAAAATGCAATTATTATTGTAATTTGTGTTTTATTATTTCATTTTGGCTAAACCACTATTTAGGCTAAGCCACCTAAGAAAATAAAATAAAAATATGAAACTACAATTTGGCATTCATGTTAGTCTATAAGTAGAAGTTTGTTATCTTACTTTGTTAATAATGTTGATGTGATACATCCTGTGTCATGTAGTGTTTTATTTTCCTACCAGGAGATAATAATGGTTGGTAAGGAAAAAGAGAAAAAAAAGAGTTTATAAAGCTACTGAGAAGCAAGAGAAAAAGTCTTTTAAGAGAAAAGAACCTAAAAAGGTTAAAAAAAAACTGTTCGAGAAACCATTCTATATGTCAAAAAGAAAAGGACAAAAAGAAAAACAAAACCCTCAAAAATCAATGATTAATTAAAATAAATAAAATATATAATAAAATACATCCATAATCTAAATTTTATATATAATTATACGAAATATTAATTAAATAAAATGTTATTAACTATCCAATCGAAGGATTTATTAGGATATCTGAACATATTTCATTGATGTCACCACCTTATTAGAACTAGTCAAAGGAGGCTAATGACGTATAGTTCAATCTTGTATTGAAATTGATTACCAACTTAAACTTCTAATACATGTCACACAAGTGACTAATTAGCCATGTATTGAAACTAGTCATTATGACACCGTTATCATGTAATCTATTTATTAGTGATTTAACGATTATTAGATGATAATTTTAACATCTTACATCTTATAAAGATTTCACATAAATTGTCATCATATTGAAAAAAGGTAAAGTTTTATTTGCATTCCAAATGCTAATTTAAAAATATCAAAATTCAAAAAATCCATTAAAATTAAAACATATCTTAATAATCAATTATAATTAACTTGATTTCATATCTCCAATTATAGCATAATAAAACAAAGAAGAAAGTAAGCAAAAATAGTAAATGAGTAGTCCAGCTTAATCCTTTTATTCTTGCCCATCACTTGCAAATGACATTAAGTCCAAAAACAAACCAAATACAAATAAGAAGGGAGTGATAATATGTCTTATTGTCACAAAGGGATACCTTAGCAAGGTTGGGTAGAATACACAACAATATACATAGTCGATCATATTCACGATCAACAATATATCACAATACATATCCTAATTACTACTTCATATGCATGTAGTACCATCTCAAATTAGAATAATAGGCTAGGGACAACATTATTAATATCGACTTCTACAGTTAGTCATACTATGCTAGTATGATACTCTTTAGTAGCATGTCAAGATCTACTTAGTTTTGCATTAATGCCCTATCCCCTTAGTACACATACTTCAAGTGTGAGAAAAGTATCTTCATTCTAATTTTGGCTTTTCTTGAACTTCATCATCTCTTGACTCCTTCATTTTGTTGAAAACTTCTTCCATCCCTTTATTTTCAAGTTGTAGCACGCAATCCTCTGCTTTTTCCATTTGATCATTAACTCAATATACAACATTATTTGTCACATTTTCTAAAGGATTAATAAGCTATTATTATTTGGAAATGTATTGCGACACTGAATCCACTGTGTCCACACTAAGACAATGTTAACCTTGAGAATTATCTCATCATCATCCATTCTCAACACACCTTGACCTTATTTGGAAATGTATTGCGACACTGAATCCACTGTGTCCACACTAAGACAATGTTAACCTTGAGAATTATCTCATCATCATCCATTCTCAACACAACTTGACCTTAATGTGCATCAATCGATGGGTGGAGATTTTTTTTTTGTTGTGTGACGACCACTCACCTACATCTCTTGTGCAATGTATTTTTCTGGCCTTTCACTAATATATATATATTGCTTATAAAAAAAAAGGATTCCTTCTCAAGAATGGTCTATCACGAATAAATGAGATCGTAGTGTCTTCATCTATGTCCACAATTCAAAAATCAACTGGAAAGGTGAACTTATCCACTTTAACCAACATATCTTCTTTTATTCCTTATGAATGTTTGACTAAGCAAACAAGTTATAGTATCATTCTTGTAGCATTGGTATTATCATAAGTTACTATCTTCTTCAATATGGAGAAAAGTTAATACTTGGTCCAAGTCACATATAAAGCTTTCCCAATGGTCAGTCCTTCTATAGTGTAAGGTATGGTAAGACCTCAAAGATCCTTAATGTAAGCTCTTTTACCAATTTTCCATATTTAGGCATGCTTCTAAGAACGAAATGCTAATTTGCAATTTCTTCAAAATTTCAAGAATTTTGGAGCATTTCTCTTCATTTTCATTTTTTTTAAGTGATTGTATGTTAGTTTTATGTATGGTGGAAGATTGTACATTTTTTTATTCTTCTAGAATTTGTTTCTTGTTCGTGCAATGGAATCTTAATCAATTAACTTTTCTTTCTTTTCTTCATTTTCTATCTTTGTCCTTATCATGCACTCCTCCTTCTTCTATTTCTTTTTCTAATTAAGGTTTATCTATGTTTTCCTAATTCTTACTCTTCTATGATTTCCTCTTTATTAATAGAATAATTCCTTGCCTCTTTCTCTTTTGCAAACTATTTTCATATTTTGGAAACTCTTTTCCTATTCTGGTAGGTAAATTCTTACCATTCCTTTGCAAGTCCCTTACTCTTAATTGACGCTAAATCATACTTTGTTCCCTTATCTTTATTTTAGGTTTCACTTTGTTCCTCTATGTATTAAAATGCTCCTTTAATTAAATTCTATTACACTACATTTATCCTTCTATTAGTGCTTGTTACATCAAAGGATGGAAAATTCTTATGTGTAACTAATGTGGAGTTTAACGCTATTAGTTAGTCTTTTATATGTTGAGCTAGAACTTGTTGAGCAAGAGAGACAAAGAGCTAGAACTCTCTCGGATTCTCTTTGCTAAGGGAATATGAGATTCACTAAGCAAACTGCAAAATTGAAACTCTTTATAGTCCCTTTTTGCAGTGTGAGCATGAGGCTCGCTGGGTGAATGTGGTTCATTTCACTTGGCAAATGCTAATGTAGGACTTTTTATAGTCCTTAATCATTGAGCGAATATCTAGACTCATCGAGCAAACCCATCAAGTTCCAACCTCTTAGGAAGATGTGAATGTAGTGAATAAAGTTTTCATAGGTGAGATGTCGACCTAAGGTTGTATTTTTCTATTAGTCAAATGTATGTATGTGTGTATAACTGTTATTGCATTAGATTAAGAGGTTACAGATCTCTAAATATCTCATTAGGAGATCGTGAACATCGTATTCTATTTACAATGATTATCTTTATTTTTCTGTTATTCGTATTATCTTTAAGTAGTCTTTACCCTATTAAAGGGAGATTAGAAATTGTATTATTCAATTCAATTAATACACAATTTCTTTTTACTTTCAATTTGGTGCCAGAGCTTCAGATCTTGAGAGCTCTGTTTCCGCTTCCTCACTTCAATAAACTACTACCCTCTGATGAGACTCACACATCAGCGCGAGACTAGTCAAAGTCTTCTCTGTAATTTTCAACTATCGATGACAACGACAGAAGATAGAGTCATTATCATGGGACCTAAGGAACTTCCAATTTTGAGCTTGGACGAAAAGAAAAGGATTGAAATGGAACAAAGTGAGTAGTAGAAAAAGGGCAAAGGGAAAGGTAGAATCCATTTTCTAGTCCTAAATTCTGACCCTATGAATCCATCCTCGGTGGGACAACCCTTGAACATGCCATTATAGTTGAATCCATACGCCACGGCACCATAATTGGACACAGTAGTGAGCCCTGCCATCCTTTCCTCCTTGTAGTTGTGCTATTTTCCTATGCCGAATGAACATGGAAATTGAGTTCATTAGTGACATCTTCAAGGGTCGGGACATAGGCGTTGAGAGTAATTTTGTAGGCTTTCTCAGCTTGGGCTTTTAGAAAATTATCGAACTCACCAGTGTCAGCCCCGAGGCATGGAAACGGTCAAAGTGACCAAGAGAACAAAAGCAACCTTGGTCGCATAACCAACCATTACACTCTCCATGACTCGTGCTTTTATTTTGTTATTTTGTTATAAGCCTTGACTATTTTTTGTCCTTTGCTCGCCATTATCCCTTCCAGAAGAACCATTACAATTTTGGCCACCATTATCCCTTCCATAACTTATGGTCTTATTTTTCTTGGCTCCAAGTTCTGGCAATTTTTAATGGCAAAGTGCTTCAAGGTCTTGGAACTTATTATATAATAACTTCCTTGAAGACCAGTGATTCTATACTTATTAAAAATGAGTAACTTTGGCTCTTAGCTCGTTATTGCTTGGTACTGGTGTTTGGCCCCAAATAGCATCACATCATTATGTTTGGTCATGTGGAAATTTGAGATGATGACATCGATAAGACCGTCAATGAAGTCAGAGATGAAAACATGATCTATCCAAATATTGGAGGCTCCAAATAGGGAGATGGCGTCGCCGTTGCTCCTTGTCCTCAACCCAAAGTGGTTGTAGGAGTCCCTAATCATGCTGCCATCTTTGGGCATGATTTTCTTGATGTGAATTCCATGGATGATGATATTGTTCACGTACTACATGGTGAGGCCACCGTTAGTCTTGAACTGCCCATTCGCACCATAGATATCAATGGTCTTATTAGAGGAAATCAAGAGTTCTCAGCTTGGGATTGACAATGTCGTTGTCAGGGTTGTCGCTGACCACATAAATGTTGTATAAGCAACATAAAATTTTTTGTGGCATATTTATCCCATGGTAATGTTGTTGTTGCGATGGTATATTTTGTTCAAGGTGTTTTAGAACTTATAAGGTTGGTTGTGAACTTTTACTTAAAATATGATTTGCATTTGGACCTTGTCAGGTAGTTGTGATTTCAAGTTTTTTTGCATTGTGTGGCTTATCAAACCTTTATATAAGTTTATTAGTTATTCTGTCCCCCTCTTTGCTTATTGAAGAAGGTCATATCTAGTTTTATCAAGGTTGATTGGTGCGCTCTCATGGAGTTTGATGGCTACTTTTATTGACAACAAACATAATGTTGTTTTGTCTTCTCTATCGCCTTCTTGGATGTTGTTGTAGATTAATAGTTGTGGAGAGGGCATGCAGCAAGTCACAAAGCACCTCAAGATCTCTTTAGTCTTTATGTTGGGTTCTTTGGCCTTTGGAGAAATTGTGAGCTCTTACTTCGATGGATCTCTTTGATCGATACATATGGAGTAGGATTTGTTTCTTGTAAAAGAACAACCTAGGTTCAATATAGAAAGAGGAAAAAAGTCTTCTTTGATTCAAGCATAATTGATATGGTAAGGGAATGGAATGATTCAAGCATAATTGCTCACGTGGTGTTTAGCTTCTCATATATGGTGGTTAAGCATTTGTTCTTGGTTTTTTTTTTCTGCCTTTTCATTTCTACTAATCACCATTATAATGGAGACTCTTTTCTCACACATGCATCATATTAGTGTGACTTCTCTCTTAACTCAACCTGTGACACCCTTTTACCCCGAATACTTAAATTAAAATAATCAAGTAAATACAAAGGAAGACAAGGTAATAGATAAAACCAAGAAAACTCAATTCGTATTAAGGATAAAAGGTTCACATGGTCATTATCATGTTCAAACATTAAGTACACATAAAAAAATTATCACATAAATTATTAATGTTGATCTAAACACGTTATTCATGTGTTTGACACATATTTCAAATATATAAATCACTTTCATTTCTATATATATTTAGTGAGTTATTGATATGCCTATCATTTTCAAATATTTAAGATGCAAAAGTACGTATGAAAAGACATAGAACCACTGTTCTAAATCCCAAGCCCCGATGTCACACAAATCAGAGCAAGACCCTGCCTCTTCAAAACTCGGCACCACGAGTGTCCTCAACATTACCTAAAAGAAAACCACAAGAGAGTACGGTGAGAAATAGCATTCAATCATATATAAATGCAAATAGTACCCCAAATCTCACCCATTACCGTACCCAATTACTAACAGTTAACAAATACTCATATATCAATCACACGTTCCATCGCATTCAAAATCAATCACATTCCATCCATGTTTACAAAATGCACATGCTCGCACAATGCATATGCTCATCACCACACCTAAGAGTCTCGATTCGAAACTCCACACAATGGGCGAACCTCCTCAATCCCCTTAGTTATCACTAATGATGGCCACACCGTTAAACACCCCATATGGCCGGTGTGTTGCACAGTTAAACACCACCTATGGCCCGTGCAAAGACATTCTACACAACTGTTAAAACACCACCTATGGCCGGCGTGTAGCATGGTTAAACACCACCTATGGTCCATGCATATGAATGTCTCCCATCATTAGTCCACCCTGTTAAACACCACTTTTGGACTAGGGTCCCCTGTTAAACACCACATATGGCCAGGGTATTATAGCCACGTCTGGCTTCTCATGCATCTCATGTCCATGCTCAATGCATTCTCATCCACATTCTCATTCTCATGATTCATACATCATTCACACAGACCATAATCGTGCCAAAATCATGTCAATTTAGCCATCATTACCATAAATCATTTATAAGAACACACAAAAGCGCACATAAAACACCATTGAATTCCATCCAATTTCACCATTAGTCCTAAGTTGAACTGCAACCATGAATAACCATAAACAATCACGAGAATCAAGTAATTAAGACGATTAACCATACAATTTCAAACGAAAATCACATTAAGGCAAAACGTTCATCCAAGAATTTAATCCCCTTCAATTGTCCCAAGACACCATACAATAACAATTATTAATAAGGGCCTTAGGGAAGATCCTACTGTTCTTTCTTATGTAAATGAAACCCAAATAGTGAGATAGAACTGACATCTCTGCATACTTGGAAGCATAATGAAGAAAACATGTTCATCAAAGTCGTTCTTCTTGTTCCTTTGGGATTCCCTCTAGAGGTTTTCCTTCACACTAAAGGCAACCGATTACATTATCAATTAAGTCAACCAAAACCACGTTACACGTTGAGGAATCTTTTCTACCGATTAAAACATTTTTAGAACATAATAACCAAACAAATTTGAGAATTTATATCCTAGAGAGACTTAGGGATTGCCCTCATTACCTGTACACCCCCGCATTCACGTATAACCAAACCCATCTCCTTCATACCTTAGATATGAAGAACAGTGATGATCTGATGCAGCTCTGGGATGATCTGAACACCCTAACCCCTCCTCCTTGCAGATTTGCATTCTTTCTCCTCTAGGTCTGGCCGTCTGATGCGCAAAACACAAATTGGGGTAAACTAATTACCCTTATTTAATATTCTAACTGGGTCGGGTCAACCCTGACCCGCCCGTCAGCCCCCAATTAATTCAATTAATTAAATTAATAAATGAAAATAATCCAGATTAATACCTCATCAGATTATAAAACCATTAACTCCTCTATTAAAATAAAATTAAATCTAAATATTTAAGTACTAAATTAATTTTCTATCATCATTAAGAATAATAATAATAATAATAATAATAATAACATTTCAGTTTCAAAATGCAATTATTTAATAAAATAATTTCCTACAACAATTAATAATTAAAATAAAATTGATAATAATAATAATGAAATTTATTTCTAAAGATAATTAAATAAATTTTAGGTTGTTACACAACCTCAAAAACTAGCTTAAGAGGTAAGGATTGTTCCCCACTTATAAACTCTTTTTAGGCTCTATCTCTAGCTAATGTGGGACTTAGGTTTTCTTTCCCAATATTTAGTTTTTTTGTATTTTAGGCAACTAGATGTTATTCTTGGTATGGACTAGTTATCAACCAATCATGTCTTTATATACTGTTCAAATAAAACCATTACTTTTGGAAAACCCATTGTAGGTAAAGATGAGAGATTCATAACTACCAACCAAACTAAAGCATTTATTAAAGAGAACACTCATGCGTACATGATGTTCTTTTCTTTGAAAGTTGAGAAGAATGTGGTAGTGAGTGATGTACCAATAGTGAGAGATTTCCCCAAGGTGTTTCCAGAGAATTTGAATAGTTTACCATTTGAAAGGAAGACTAAGTTTTTTATATACTTAGTCCCAAGAATAGGACCCATTTCCATAACACCTTATAGGATAGCACCCCTAGAATTAGCTAAGCTTAAAAAACAATTGTAGAAGCTCTTAGAGAAACAATTCATGAGACCTAGTGTTTCCCCATAAGGTGTACTAGTCTTATTAGTGAAGAAGAAGGATATGAGTATAAGGTTGTGTGTAGACTATCATTAATTGGACAAGGTGATGATTAAGTATAGGTATCATCTTCCTAGGATAGACGACCTTATGGACTAGCTAGTTGGGGTGTGTGTTTTTAGTAAGACAAAATTTTGATTAGGTTGTCATTAGATCCATGTAAAGTTTAAGGATATCTCGAAGACAACTTTTAGGACCTGTTATGGTTATTATGAGTATATGGTTATGCCTTTCGATGTAACTAATGTGTCTGGTACGTGTCCATGAACTACATGAATAGGATCTTTCATCCCTATCTAGATAGGTTTGTAGTTGTGTTTATGGATGATATCCTAATGAAGTCTAAGACTAGGGGGGAATATGTTGAGCATCTAAGAGTAATGTTACAAGTCCTTAGGATAAGCAATTGTATGCTAAGATGTCAACATGTGACTTTTAGTTGGAGGAAGATATTTTCTTAAGTCATGTCATATAATAGGGAGGTATAGTTGTAGACCCCTCTAAGATAGAAGTCGTGGTAGAATGGGAAGTGCCTAAGTTGGTTTTAGAGATTAGGAGTTTCTTAGGACTAGCCAGTTATTATAGAAGGTATAGAAGGGTTTTCTAAGCTAACTTTTCCTTTGACCTGGTTGACCAATAAAGGTCAAGTGTTTGTATGGGACTTAGAGTATAAGAGTAGTTTTCTAAAGCTCAAGAAGAGGTTAACATCAACTCATGTGCTAGTGTTGCTTAACTCGAGTGAATCCTTTGTTATGTATTGTGATGCATAAAGATGGCAAAGCAGATCAACTTGCCATGTTTTGGCCCACCCTGCTTCTAGCTCGCCAAAAATGGGTTGAGGCAATCTAGCCCACTGGGAAAAAAAAAGATTCAAGTTTCTTCTTTTCCATAAATGTGTACTTCAACTTCACTACCATAACATAAAACACTAAGTCTTTCAATACCACTACTAATAGTCCTTCAACAACACAAAAATAATAGTCCTTTAAAATTAAAACCACAATACAAAATACTAATAGTCTTTCAATATTAAGTCTACAAGACTACAACACAAAATAGTGTTAATATCTTAATAACAAAATAAACATAAACAAAATTAAAATGTCATAAAATGGTAAAAATACAAATCACTCATCATCTTCCACTTCGAGAACATTAGATGCACCTTTGAAGAAGTTGCCTCAACTTGTCCATCTTTACCATTTTCCTCATCTTCATCTATATCACATTAGATTGAAGAAAAATCAATTTAAAGTGAGAAATAACAAAATGGTTATCACAATAATATAAAAACAAATAAATAATTACATTTATATTAAATAAATTACCAACACAAAAGTCATGTTGTCAATTGCGAGTTCAAAAATGCTTTTGTATTTTCATGGAAGAGACAATTTCTATACTTGTTAAGGATTTGAGAACCAATGCTAAATGTCAGATGCAACAGTAGTAATTGGATGCTTAACAAGTCCTGAGCCATTATTGAAAGATCTAAAAATCGATGACTATTATTTTTCCACCATTGTACTACATCCATTTGTTCCATAAAATAAAAATCCAAATAGAGTTCATCTAAATAAGTATTAAGTTGAGTTCTACCAATTTTACTAATAGCTTGAATCTTACACATTTTTAACTCCTAATAATTTGATAACATGAAAAAAAAGTAAGATAGAAATATACATAATGAAAAAAATAAAATTAATTGAATTTAAAACATGTTTTCATAACATATATTAACTTACACCAAATAAACTTGGATTGCATTTGGTATACTAGATGATAAGGGTCGAATAGTCATACGCTTGTGAAGATTAGAAGTAGAACCTTTGGTAGCATATTGGGAAAAAAACCTGTACAATTTTTTTCTTTACTTCATCCAAATTTATTTCCCAACTAAGTGGATCAATCTTTTCATAACAATAGCCCAATGTTTCCAACTTCATCCTTGGATAAAATATTGCACCAAATGCAAGTACAACACTATTTATAACTTTATCCCAATATTTATCAAATTTCACCATTATCATTTCAACCATACTATTTATAACTTCATCCTCATCTCTTACATTTTCCATTAAAAGACATTGAATTTTCTAAACTTGTGAAAAATACAAGTTGGAAATAGGATCAGTTGTGCCAGAAACCAAGGTAGTAATATCATAAAATGACATCAAGAATCTACACATCTTTTCTGATATTTTCCATTCTTCCATTAAAGGACAATACTTATAATTTTCATCATCCAAATGTAAGCTACCAAAAATACGCTAATATTCAAAAGTACTTTGAAGTATCAAATAAGTTGAGTTCCATCCCGTAGAAACATCTAGACACAACCCACTTGATGCATCAATGTCACCAAAATTTTCAATGCATTGTTTGAACTTGATTTTTCTACTATTTGAACCCTTCACATATTTGATGCTCTCCCTAATTTTATTCAAAGAATGAATTGCTACCTTTAATCCTTCTTGAACAATCAAATTTAAAATGTATGCACAACATTGTATATTATAGAATTCACTATCACATATAAACCATTTTTATAAAATAAGTTAAATTTTTAAAGTTTTTGCAAAACATCATTGGCAAAAACATTATCCAAAGTGATACAAAAAACCTTCTCTATTGTCCAATCATGCAAAGACAACTCAAAACTAATGTGAGGGAGAGGTATATGACAAAAGTTAAGAATCTTGTTATTTAACTTTCAATTTGTGTCAACAAAATAAATAGTTAAACTTATCTAACCTTCAGTCTTACAAGATGTCGATAAATTAGAAGTTAAAGATATTCTACTAGGAATGGAAGTCAATTCTTCTTTAAGCTTTGCCTTCTCTCTCATATATTTTTAACACATTGGCCTTAACAATATTTCTAGAAATAGGAATTGCATCAGGATTCAAATATTTTATTCAACTCCTAAGCTCCTCATACTCAACAAATTTGAAAGGAAAATCATGCTTAAGGATTAAAGGAACACATAATTCGTGTGATACCATATGATCTATCTTACTTGACTTTAATTTTCCTGGCATGTGTAACATCATTTAACCAATATCTTCAAATTTGATTTTCTTACATTTTTCAACATGATTTAAATGAGAAGTCTCATATCTTTTATCACCAATTCTATACTCTTTATTATAAGCATTATACTTGCTTTTTCCTTTCTATCCTCCCTCACATCTATCCTACTAAAATATTTTCAACAATTGGATGTTGTATACTTAGTCTTTTTGTTACCGGGTTCAAGGGATTGAGATTCTTCTTCGATAGCCTTAATCTCAATTTCATTGAAGGTGGTTTACTAATTGAATTCATTTCAATTTCCAAATCAAAGTCTTGTTTAAAAATTAAAAAATTCAATTGTTTCAATTATAAATAAAACAATAATATTTTTAATTGAATTCTAAAGTAATTTTTAGTTAATTTATAAACTACATAAATAAACATAATAAATTCAAAGCTATTAATGAAAACTTTTTAAATAACTTGCTATAACCGTGAACACTATACAATTACAAGTGTACTAAAATAAGAAGAATAAAAAGATATAGTGATTGCGTAAACCAAATAATAATAAATTATGAAAATAAAGTGTACTAAAATCTAAAGTATTCACATGGAAACAAGAAGTTCTTTAATATGATAGCCTATTCAACTTTTTATATTAAGAAAAGTTGTTTCTTTTAAGCGCAGGGCTAACATTGTACTTGGAGAGTAAGCACTTTGTTGTTAACTTGTTATTCACTTATTTTTAATTGTGATCACAAGACATTTAAAAAAACTCTGACTCTAGGATTCCAATCAGGTAGTAATACTAATTATAAACTTCTTAATTTGACATACAATTACTTTAAAGATCACAATCATAAGAACTGTGAAGTCATCTTAAAATTCATATATAAATCTATCAACAACAATATAACAAGTCTACTAGTGCTATAACAATTCTAATTTTTGCAATTACTAATATAATCATAATACCAATCAACAAAATAACTTATTAAGCTAATAAATCAAATTAGGAAGTATAAAACCATAATAATCTTTAGATGGATTCATACAAGTAGCAATTAAAACCTAACAAATTCAACTAAGATTCATACTATTCAAGTTCATACCTACAACAAAAATTTAATAGTAATTACCAACCCAATCAGAATTCATGTATAGAAGTATCAACAAAATTACTTGGTCATTGAAGCCCACAACAATAGGAAAAGCAAGTACTTGAAAGTGATCTTAAATAGTGAAACAAGTGAACACTGTAATTCTGCGAAATAATTTAGAAACCCTAAGATGACACACACTTAACATTACTAAGATAATATATATATATGTTTTGTGGATCCATATGCTATCACATTCTTTTAAGGAATTAAGTGTCAAAGCTGAAACTAGCAAGTAGTGAAGAATAAGAAGGAAAAGATACAAAATGAAAGTAAATTAAGAAAGGGAACTTGTAACTAATCCATGGTGGATTAGATAAGAGGATTGAGATTCACCATAATCATGAAAAATTGATAAGAATAAAGGTTATTGCTCAAGAATAAAATGAGAGAATCCTCTTTTGGGTTGTTTGCAACACAAGTTTTGCATTCATCAAAAGTTGCTTACACTAAGCATGAAAAATGCTTATATAGTCTCTTATCTACACGGTTTAACTAAGCCCAAGCTAAACTAAGGAGCTTGGACTTAAGGCCAAGGTGCAACCCAAACAAGAGGAGGCAACTAAGCAAGCCCAAATAATGGCTAAGAAAGGTGACCAAGGGATTGGTCACTAAAAACATCTAAATTTCTAAGGCCTACTTTGCCCAAAGAAACAAATACAAAGAAAGAAAGCTAATACACAAATATCATAACGATTACAAGGTCAAAGTACAAGCCTATAAAGAAGAACGAATTAGGCTTTTAGTGAACTCTTCATTGGACTCTCCTTGACCCATGAGAAAGCCTATCTTCTAAAGCACTTCTTCTTATAGTCTTCTTATCCTACCCTTTATCATTGGACCTTGAAATTTCTATGCTATCCATCATTCCTTGAAGCTCCATTTAAATGGTTCTCATATATATATATATATATTTATATATGTTGGCCTAGTGGGCCAACTTGCCTTGACCTATCGGGTTGGTGGATTAGGTGGGGCAAGCTGAGCAGGTTAGTGAGTTGAGCCACTAAATCCACCTTATCATTTTTAGTGGGTTAAGAGAGCTAGCCTAACCCATTTTTTCATCCTTATTGATGCATCAAAAATAGGTTTAAGATGAATGTTTATGTAAGGAGGCCAGGTGGTGGCCTATGCTTCTAACTAGCTTAAGACAAATTAGAAGAACTATCTTACTTCCGATTTATAGCTGAAAAATGTATGGTGCTGAGTTTAAAGTTTAATAATCATAAAATGCTTAGGTACTTGTTTGACTAGAATGAGTTGAACATGAGGCAATGTAGGTGGTTAGAGTATCTTAAGGATTTTGATTTTGACTTTAGTTACCCCTCAGGTAAAGCCAATATAGTGGATGATGTCTTGAGTAGGAAATCATTGCACGTGTTTGCATTGATGGTTAGGAAGTTAGACCTCATAAAGCAATTTAGATACCTTAGTTTTGTTTGTTAGGTAATCTCTAAGAGCATGAGTTTGGATAAGCTCAAGATAATTAGTAGCATTTTGGATAAGATCAGGGTAAGTCAACAAATAGACCTTATTCTTGCTAGACAAGTAGAAGTCATAGTCCAAGGGAAGGTTAGTAGCTTTGTGATAAGCACAAATAGAGTTGTAAAACTCCAAGGTAGAGTTTGTGTTCTTAGTGTTCCTAATCTTAGGAAGTTGATCCTAGATGAAGGACATAGGAGTAATTGGAGTGTGCAGCCCAGTGCCACAAAGATGTACCAAGATCTTAAAAGGATATTTTGGTGGCCTAGTATGAAGAAAGGGGTGCTTGAGTTTGCGTATGCCTATCTGGTTTGCTAGAAAGCTAAGATAGAACATAAAAAACCATCAAGGTTATTGCAACCCTTGAATATCCATGAGTGGAAGTGAGACAACATCTCTATGAATTTCATGTTAGGTTTGCCTAGAACCCAAAAAAACATGAATTCCATTTGGGTTATAGTGAACAAGTTGGCCAAATCTGCTTATTTTATCCCAATTAATATCAAGTATAGCTTAGGGAAGTTAAATAGTTTATATATTATTGAGATAGTTAGATTACATGGTGTACCTTTTAGTATAGTGTAAAAAAAAGACCCCAAGTTTACTTCTAGATTTTGGAGTAGTTTACTTCAAGCCTGAGGACCCAAGCTTAGATTAAGTTTAGCCTACCATTCACCAATGAATGGTCAAACTAAGTGAACTATCCAATCCATAGATCTTCTTAAAACTTGTGTGTTAAAGTATATGGCTAGTCAGGACAATTTGTTGCCTTTGTAGGAGTTCACCTATAACAACAATTAACATTCCAATATTAGGAAGGCACCTTATGAAGCCCTTTATGGTAGAAGGTGTAAAACTCCTTTGTATTGGTTTGAGTGAGTGAGAATCTAGTGTCAAGACCTGAGGTAGTTCAATAGACTACTAAGAAGGCCAAGTTGATCCAAGATTAGATGAGAGTGGTATATAGTAGGAAGAAAATTTATCAGGACAAGAGACAGAAGGATCTCGAGTTCAAAGAAGGAGATAATGTGTTCTTAAAAGTCA
Organism: Mucuna pruriens; assembly: GCA_025330945.1. NCBI lineage: Eukaryota > Viridiplantae > Streptophyta > Magnoliopsida > Fabales > Fabaceae > Mucuna > Mucuna pruriens. The sequence continues at coordinate 555,976 of JAENHJ010000077.1, forward strand.
CTCTATGGATTAGGGTAGGGTCTTGAAATCTCATAAGCTTTCTCTTCGTTTTATTGATTATTACTAAATCTTAAAATGAGTAGGCAAAGTTGCCTACCAAATAACCTTACCCCTATTCTTGCACATTTACACAACATCTTTCATGTTTCTCAGCTTCAAAAATATGTTTTTGACCTTTCTCATGTGATTGAGTTTGGACAACGTACAAGTGAGACATAAATTGTCTTATAAGGTACGACTTTTAAGGATTGAGGACCGAAGAGTTAAACAATTAAGAGATAAAGAAATTTCATTGGTTAAGGTCGTCTGGAGAAGGACTTTCGACTGTAGCGCTACGTGGGAGCTAGAGGACTAGATGAGAATTTCTTACCCATAGATGTTTACATTACATAGGTTTTCGGGGACAAAAATACTTATAAGGAGGGGGGAGTTGTAACACCTCGGTTTGTATTTTATTGTTTGAAATATATGTCACTTTCTTATTGTTATTATTATTATCAGGTGATTGATTAATTTATACTTATTGCTAATTAAATAAATATTAATTTAGGAAAATAGATGTAGGTTTCAAATTAGGTTTTATAAATAAAATAGAATAAAATAAAATAAGAGCATTTGGGTCTGTTTTGGTCAGAAAAATAACTAAGTGGACTTTAGCGATCAGATGACCCATTAGGTGAAAATCTTATGTGATCTCTATGTGTGTCAAGGTCAGTTTTATGCTAAGTCGGTTTTTTCTTGTGCCACTTCTACAATTGAAAGAGAAAAAGGAGAACCTTTGGGGGAGACTTTAGAGGAATGAGAAAGGGAATTGTCAAGAATGTGACATCTGAGTTTTCTACTATTCTAGGTAAAAGAGAGTGAGTTTATCTCACTATGGATTACTTTTACAAAAGTACAAGTAAAGGGTTTGTCCTTAGGACCCATAAAATGTATAGTTTTGATGACATTTAGAAAGGAGAATAAACTCCTTAGATTAATGGTGATTCAATTGCATGATTTCATGTGAAATTGTCTTATAAATTTTTACTAATAGTTTAAGTTATTTTGTGTTCTTGATTTTAGGTTTTGTTTGAATTGGCTTATAAAATTTAGGGATTTCATGAATTGGTGTGTTAAATTTTGTAATGGTACTTCTTTGTATGTGTTTTGGTGTGTTGAATACATAGAAATTAAAAGAACATAGATATCCCCAAGCTTTCCTACCCCTAAATTGTTGAGTTTGTGCAAAATCACAAAATCATGATCTGCTATTTGTCACTCTTATTGGATGAGACTTTGGACTCACTGGTAAGAACACGATATAAGGAGGAATTTTTCCTATGTAGCTCTATTTTCTATGTGGGTGCAAGACTAGCTAGACAAATATGACCACTAGAGCTTTATATGGCTCTACTCGTTAGGCGAGTGTGAGACTTAATGCATTCCCTTATTGGATCTTGCTTCAACATCACCAAGAAAATTAATAAGAGTTCTTAAAATTTGGAAAAAATAGTTAAAGAAAAAGAAAATGTAAAATGGAATGACAAAAGAAATGAATTAATCGCCACAAGCAAGCTTGATAAGGTTGGCCGAGAATTTGCCACAAGACTAAAGGATCTTGATGGTAATCTAGTGTTCTTCAATAAGAACTAGTGAGGTGAACCTCACACTCAAAAGAGTATCTATTCATTTATGAGAAAAGTGATTAATACAATGTGATTAGAGCCTTTTGTATGGTTCATCTAATACTACATTTACACTAAACAAACCCTTAGCTATTGGACCCAAGTCCAAGCTCAACAAGGATCAAAGGGGGAAGGAAATGAGAGTTGACTCTCTCTTCTTGCTAGATGGCATGTTAAACAAGATAGAATTGAACCAAGAGTCCAATTTCTCTTAGTGTTTCCTCCCTTGGCCAAATCACCAATCCTCTCTTTTTGAGTCAGGCTTGGCCCAACATGGCCTATACAAAACAAGGGCAAAATACATACATAAAGAAACAAGTCTAATTACAAGATCTAAGGAATTACAAGCTAAGAGTTTTTACAAGAGAAAATAAAAGCTAAGAGTTACAAAGATCCACTCTTGGCCCACATGATCCTACAAAATAGAAGAATAAAAGTCTTGTGTTCTTCCTCCTTTTAAGCTTTAAACCTTGCCCTTGCTTCTCATGCCTCCCTTATTTAAATCTTAGGCCCTCTCATGTAGATTTACATTAGACTCATTGAATGAAAAAGGGAGAGCTAGAGAGTTGAAACTTTTTGTGGCTTTACTTGTTGGGTGAGTGTGAGACCCGTTAAGTGACAAAGGGAGAGCTAAAGATCAGAAATCCTTTGTGATTTACTTTTCTAGGTGAATCGAAAATTCGTTGAGTGAGCTCAAAAACCTATACTTTTTATAGTCCCTTTTGTTGGGATAGCATAAGGCTTGTTAGAGTAGGACTTTTTGTAGTCCTCTATCATTAAGAAAATGTCTTGACTTGACGAGTGAACCTATCAGGTTCCAACCTCTTAGGAAGATGTGAATGTAGTGAATAGGATTTTCCTAGGTGAGATATAAACCTAAGTTTATATGCTTCTATTAGTGATATATATATATATATATATATATATAATTGCTATTGCATTGGATGAATGAGAAAATGAAATGAAATTGGGTAATGATGATGAATGTCATTATGACAAGTTACTTAGGCCAAGAGATGGCGAGAATGAATTCCGACGACACTTGCCAAGTGAGCTACCTAGGCTTGTGAGAGTTGAGAATGATACTCATTGATTTTACGAGTTTAATGAGATGAGCTTCCTACCTTGAGAAAGGCAACAATGACCCTTTTAGCCCCAATTTTTCAAGAGAAATTGTTTGACATACATCATGTAATGCAACTGATGACGTAATAAAGTAGATGAATCTAATTGATAAGGTCATTAGACTTCTTGAGAGCTACTCTATAGTTAACCCCCAATGGTCGTGTTTGATCCCACATGAAAATCATGTTATTGTAACATACTTCTAAAGGAAGAACAGGATAGGTTTATACATGTCTTAAAGGACCATAAGAAGGCTATTGGATAGACTATGTTAGATCTATAGGTAATCATCCCATCATTTTGTTTGCAGAAAATTCTATTGGAAAATAATTATAAACCATATGCAACCTAAAAGAAAGTTGAACCCCACCTTGAAAGAAGCAGTAAGGAAGAAAGTGCTAATATGGTTAAAGGCAAATGTGATATATCATAGTTCCAATAGTTCATGGTTATTTTTAGAGTTGGTAATTTGAGCCCACCCAAATTTGAGCCCACCATAATGGACTGACCCCAACAATTCATAGTTAAGGTTGAGTTAGACTCTTAATAATAAGGCCCAAAAAAATGAGAATTGTTTGACAAACAAGCTTCATTGGCCTACTAGGACATACTTAGCTCTTAAAAATAAGGACTTATGATATTTACATCTCCCTTGTTAATAAATATACTCTCATTTTTTTTATTACTAAAATACTTTTTACATAAAAATTTTATCAAACATATTTTTACACCTCATCTTTATCATTCTTTATATCTTATTTTTACACCTCCATTTTCATTATTCTTTAAATTATATTTTTGCATCCTATGTTTATTATTTTATAAACCTTATTTTTGTATCTTCGTCTTCATCATCTCTAAATCCTATTTATGCACCCTCCATCTTCATTATTCTTTAAACTCCTCCCATATATTTTCTCTCATCTCATTTTTTCTTAATAAGGTATGATTTATTGTGATTTATATTTTATATTTGTTGAACATGTATCAATGTGCAATGATAATTTTTTCCACATGAAGGTAGTAATTGTTTTCTAAATATCACTCTTTTCTTCAATGATTAATTTCTATTTTTTAATTTTATCGGAAATTACTTTCCAGAAAAAGAAAAAATATACCAATTTTAGAAGTAATTTTTAGAACAAAAATATACCTAATCTAGAAAGTATATTTCGAAACATAAATATACCTAATCTAGAAAGTATATTTCGAAACAAAAATATACCTAATCAGAAAGTACATTCCATAATAAAAATATATATTTTGAAAAGTACTTTTTCAGAATGTATATTTTTTTTTCAAAAAATACTTTTTGGAATAAGTATCAACATGCAATGATAGTTTTCTTCGACAAATTAGTATTAATAGTTTTCTAAGTGTCATTTTCTTTAACAACGAACATTTCATTTTAAGATACAAAATACTCAGAACAAGAAATATATATATTTCGAACTCACACATCCTAGAACAAGGAATATATATTTAGAATAGTACTTTTCAAATCTCTTTTCAAAACTATGTAATTTTTTTTTTAAAACATAGTTCCAAACAAGACTTTTTAGAAAAGATATTTTAAAAAATATTTAGAAAAAACATAGAGGTATATTTATTAATAATAGGTGTATATAACCTTTTCCAATATATGAGCTAAATAAAATAGGCTTATTTGCCTTGATGTCATTAACCATTTTTTTTTTTTAAATTCATATATATTTCTTAAAATTTTATATATTAAACAAATATAATTAAAATTTTTAATTTATTTTTATTTAAGGATAATTTGGCCTACTGACTCAACATCGGTCTAGGAGGACCATTAAATTCTAAGCTTGTAGGAAATTTGGTTGGCCCGATTTCTCACATTAACCTAGTGGGCTCATGCGAGGCTAAGTTGACAAAATGAGTCAACACTAATGGGATGTCTTAGTGTACTGTTAGGTTGGACTTTGAAATATATCAGATTCGTTTTGGTCTTGATATTTTTTAAAAGAAAATCTTTTAAAAATTTAAGTTGCATAATAAAAAAAAATTGGTCCGAGAGTTTTCTTCATTGATCCAATGAGTTAGATTGTACCGGCCTATTTACTAGCTCTAGCCTGCACGATCTGAGGGTATGCTGATTTCTCAAAGATTTTCAAAACCATTGTATAACCTTCTTGTCCACGATGCTCCATTTGTCTTTGATGAAGCCTGTTTAAGGGTCTTGGATCTTTCTAGAAGAGAAATTGATTTCCATTCTTGTCATTGTCGAACCTGATTGGAATTTGCCTTCTGAATTAATGTGTGATGCTAGTGACTTTTTTCCAGTAGTTGTGCTTGGGTAACAAAAGGAGAAGGTTGTCCATACCATCTATGTTAGTCGGATTCTCAACGAGATAATTATGCAACAACTGAGAAAGAACAAGCCATAATCTTTGCCTTGAAAAAGTTGTAACCATACCTCATAAGATCTAAAATAATTGTTTTCACAAACCATTCAACCATTAAATACTTGCTAAGAAAGGCTGAATCGAAACCTGGGTTAATTCGTTTGGTTTTGTTTCTTCAAGAGTTTGATTTTGAAATCAAGAAGAAAGGGGTGAATAAACTTAAATAATAATTTTTTGTTTTGTTGCTATGGTCCTTAATAAATATTTTTGTTTCATCTTAGTCTTTAATGTTAGGATTTCTTGTTTATGGGGTGACACGACTAAGGATTATAAAAAAAAAAAAAGGTTAGTATTGTCTAAATAACATATATTAAAGTAAAAAATTAATATAATTAATAAAGGTTTGTATAAATATTAATAGTTTTACAAGAATTAAAATAAGGATATAAGAGTCACAATAGGAAGTACCATTTTAGTCTCGACCTGTTAGAAGGAAGATTAGTTGGATAAAAAATAAGTCTTGTATACTTCTTTGTTTATAAAAAAAAACAACAATGTAAGATATTAAAATAAAATAATCTTTTTTAATAGAAATCAAAATAGAAACAAAATTAACAATACTAAAATGAGAACAAATGTTATACGAATAAAAAAAATTAAATATAATATTAATATATTTTTCAATCTTGTATCGAAAATTCGAATGACTGAAACTGATGCAGCTACTTTTGAAGTAATAGAAAGAAAAATAACGACTGAAATAAGAGAGTCAGAGTCGAGAAGAGAATTCCTCACTTCTTTCTCTCATTCAAAACCGTGTATGAGACTTTCATCTTGCACAACTCTTGAGTAACAAAAAAAAGATGAGTTCTTCTTTCTTTTTTGATTACTTCCCTTGTGTATAAGACTGGATCCTTTCAATTTTGAATTTTTAAAAGGATTACTAATCCTTATTAAATAATCTAGGAAAGAAACAAAGAAAACACATTATCACGTATTCATGTTGTTCTTTTACATAAACTTGTCAAAAAAACTGAGATTAATAGCTTATAAATGTAAGATTAATAATCTGATAAGGAGTGATGTTAAGGTACAATTTAACTTGGAATAACGATTCTTAAATTTAAACTTTTAACATTATAAGTAAAATTCACTGAAATTAAAAATGAAATATGGGTGAGTCCTCGGAACTAAAATTTGCAATATAGGATAACTGAAATTTTAAAACCTAAGCCATTAGAACAGTGCTATGCATTTGTGTTTTAAATAAAATAAATTGAAAACAAACTTTTTAATGAGAAAAATTATGGTTAAAATAGGTTATTTTTAGTTTAATATAAAGTACTCATTAAATTGGGTTTTCCTCACAAAAACTACCAACGAAAAGATATTTGAAAATTTGAAATTATTGAGCCAACTTGGGCGTTGAGAAAAACAAGGGATTTGTTAGGAAAATATAGAGCATTAATGAAGTCAAAATTATATCACAAAATCACTTCTATCGAATTTTCCACTAGAGAAGCTATTGAACGCTCAAGTAATTTTAATTACTTCAACAAGTAATTTCGAAGTTACCGATTTTGCTTTGACATCAAAATTGAACTACATAGAAGTTGTGATGGTATTATTTGAGTAAATAGCCACATTCTGGATATGGAAAGATTTGAATTATTTGAGTAATTATTTGCCACATTAGACTACACCCAGTTAAAATCATTTTAGAAAATATAGAGCATTAATGAAACCAAAATTATATCCCAAAATTACTTCCATTGACTTTTCTACCAGAGAAACACCCAAGTAATTTTACTTCAACAAGTAATTTTAAAGTTACCAATTTTGCTACTCGGTTTGACATCAAATTTGAACTACATAGAAGCTATTTGAGTAATTAGCCACATGTTGATTATGGAATGATTTGAACTGAGTAATTAGACACATCACACGGTGTAGTTAAAAAACATTTTACAAATTAATATCTTTGTTTATGCAAAGATCATGCACAAATCAGTGCAAGCTTTGCTCATACCTCTTCAAACTTTTGCTAGCATAATGCAAAATAATAACTGCAAAATGCATGAGATCCCTTTCCTTATTCACGAAAGATATTTGCATTAACTCAAATCTTTAAATAAATAACCATGGTCATGTCCCATCTCTATTCAATCCCACTCATCCAAATCCAAAAGTAATTAATCATTTCTCCTTTGTGTCATGGAATCATCACATGGTTTGGAACCTTGTCCGTCTGAAGCCTCAAGCATCTCTGCTACCTCCGAGGGCATTTCCCATAAACCTTGTAATGAAGAAGAGAAAAATGACGAGGTGACAATAACGAAGGAGAAGGGTGTCAAATCTGAACAAGATCAAGCTTCCAATTCCACTTCTCACATGGTGTTGGATTTTGTTAAACTCGCCAAGGATGAATCAATTCGTGCGTCCAAAGTGGAATTAGATTTTTTCAATCCAACTGGGGGTTCATCTTCTTCTAGGGCTAATAACATTGAAGGGAGAGATGAGAATAACAACGAGGAGAAATCATCAGAGACTAAGACTTTTTCTTGCAACTTTTGCAAGAAAGAATTTTCTTCTTCACAAGCCTTGGGAGGGCACCAAAATGCCCACAAGCAAGAGCGTGCCCTTGCAAAGCGTCGACAAGGGGCTGATGCTGGTACTTTTGGACACCCTCATTTTCTTTATTACCCTTATCCCTCACACTCCTTTTATGGATCCTATAACAGACCACTTGGAGTTCGAATGGAGTCTATGATTCACAAACCACCCTATCCTTCATCCCCACTTGGTTTTAGGTTTGGTCAAGGATGGTCAAGACAAGATATGCTAAACCCTTCTCTTGATCGATTGAGAATGGAGGGTTTGCATGCAAATAGTGGAATTAGGATTACGGGGAGTGATACAACTTCGAGGACACAAGATAATCCTGTTGGACACATTCCCTTCCTTGGAGAATCTTCTACAAATGTTTCTACCAAATCAAACTCAGCCCCATTGAGTACCACTGCTGGTGGTGATCATTTCAAACAAGAAGGAACCTCTAGTCCTGATTCTTCTGATGAGATTGATTTATCACTTAAGCTTTGATCTTGTTTCAATTTAGATAATTATCAATGTTCTTGTTTGATTGCTACTCTTCTGTTTAAGTTATATGGGCCACTAAGAAATTTTAAGTGTCAAATTATATATTTTAAAAAGCAAATATGATTACAAATTGTGTTTTGTTTCATTTTTCTTTTTCCTTTTCAATTGTAGATCTGAGTTTATTACTCTTCATTAGTTATGAGTATTTGATTTTCCATACTGACTTCTGATACCTTTGACAATTAAGATGGTCGAGAACTCTTTTGTTTTATTAATATTTAATGTATCATTCACTTCCTACTGCAATCACGGTTTAGAAAGGGTTAAGCTGAACTCTCTCATTAATACTATGTTGTCAATATTTCTTCATATTTATGCAGTCCAATTTTTGAGATATTACTCTTTTTCAATTTGACTAGAGAATCAAGCAGATTCAATTAGCTTTTAAGAAATTATTAATGTTAGGTGAATCAGATTGAAAACACTTATATATTTCTCTTTCATGTTCACCTAATTAAAAAATAATGCATTATTAAAATGTCATACACTCTCTGGTAGTTAGTTATCTGTTTGTTGTTGAAGTTGTACATTTTTTAATAGGGAAAAAAAAAGAAAAATGTTTTAGTTCCCTAAATAATTGGGTGGAAATGGGTTGGAGATAAAATAATTGTTTTTTTAGGAAAGATAAAATAATCGTTTTAATTCAAGAGTTTGGTAATTTAAAGAACATGATGACTTTTTAAGCCCTTCAGTTTTGATGCATAAAATCATTAGAAAGAAAGCTATATTTGATTAAAATGAAATAAATATCTTCATGAGAAAAAAAAAAAACTTTAACCTTTTTCTTCTTATATATCTCCTATGTGTTGTGATATGGATGTACGTTCTTGGGAACAATATTTTTTTAAGTTTAATATTTTAAAACTTAATAAAAAAAACAATGGTTTATTTTCTCTTAACCAACCGTTTAATCAGTAGTTTGTTTTGAAGGTGTCTTTAGGAGGGAAAAAAATGAAAAATATTGGGATTAATATATTAGATTAAATAAAGGATAATAACTATATACCTATGAAATGAATGAGGAAATTTGGGGATAAATTAAATCATATTTCACGAAATATGAAATCATTAATTCCACTTTTTTAGGGGTAATTAATACTAATTCCTAACTATGCGGAATGAGACAAAATGAAATCGACATTCACTGTATCAAGCATGATGTAATAGATTAAATAGTTGCAAGAGTAAAGTTTCAAATTTCTTTTATTTATTTATAGTCTATATCAAGCATGATGTAATAGATTAAATAGTTAAGAATTATTTATTTATAATTCTTTAATAAAAGTAATAAGTATAAATGTTTCACCCTTTTTGGATATTCAGGAGTGGGATTGAAGGGACATGACCATGGTTATTTGTTTAAAGATTTGAATTAATGCAAATATCTTTCACAAATAAGGAAAGGATCTCATTTTGCATATATTAGTTTTTATTATGCTAGAAAAATAGTGAAGAGGTATGAACAAGCTTGCACCGATTTGTGCAAGATCTTTGCATAAAGAAACATATTCCTAAAATGATTTTAACTACACGGTCTAATTAATGTGTTTAATTACTCAAATAATTCAAATCTTTCCATAAATAACATGTGACTAATTACTCAAATAATACATCTGAACTTCTATGTAGTTCAAATTTGATGTCAGAGGAAGTAGCGAAATTGGTAATTTCAAAATTACTTGTAGAAGTAAAAATACTTGAGCATTCAAGAGTTTCTCTGGCAAAGAAATCAATGGAAGTAATTTTGACCCAATTTATTGTTCTATATATTCCTAATATATCTCCTGTTTTCCTCAATGGGCGGGTCAATCCAATAAATTCAAATTTTCAAATTTCTACTCACTAGTGCTAGGCTGAGGAAATTACCCAATTTAATGACTATCTCATAGTCATATTAAACTAAATAATTTTATAGTCGTTATTGTATTTTTTATTTAAAAAAATAAAATAACCTTCTTAAAAAATATAATATTTCTCATAAAAAAACTTATCAATTTACTTTTATTTGAACCACGGCTTAGTTTTAAATCTGGGTTTGTTTTAAAAAAATATTTATAAAGAAAAAGTGTTTTTAATCCAATCAAACATATTTTTACTATTTTTTTATTTTTATTTTTTGAAAGATAAAACAAAAAAAATATTCAAAGTAAATAAGCCTTTAAATTAAAACATATCATTTCTTGTTTCGGGAGTTTGTGTTTTGCATAAAACTTTGGTGACATGATATTTGTTGCTCACTATAATTTAGTATATGCTCTAAAGTTGATCAAAAGAATAATATTAGTGTTGCATGTACTAAAGAGTCTTATTGCTTAATAACTGTGGTTTAGGTTGATTCACAAAATTGTGAGAAAGGAAATCAATCATTAATGTCCTTGCAAATTAATTTGGGAGTTTACTATCAAGAACCTTTCAAAACTTATGATATTCTTTCTATTGAATTGGACATCTTATTATTAGTTAATTCTTTAGGAGTTTTGTTACCTAGAAAAAATATATATATATATATATATATATATATATATATATATATATATATATATATATATATATATATATAATTTTTTTTAATTTCTCTATTTAGTTTGTTTTCTCGGACTACAAAAACAAAATATCCTTTCTATTGAATTGACAAAGATTATAATAATATTAAAATTTAATCCGTCTTAGAAAACGTCTTCATTTGATTAATGTATTAAGAATCAAATTTTAACATTAAATCAAATTTAAATTTAAACTATTTAGATTAATTTATATTTAAGTAATAATATTTAGAAAATTAAAAGTATATATAAATATAAAGTAAATTTAGTTATCATGTATAAGAAAAATCACCTGACTTAGTAAAAGAGTAATAAATTAATAACATAAAGATGAATTGTACACAAGTTTATGGGACAAGTATATTTTGGGGGGTGTTTGCTTTTGGTGCCTTAAAATTGATGGGAAAAAAGTCACCTTGATGATGGGAAGGTAATACGATACTGGAAATCCCAATAAGGCACCACCAATTTGGTGATACAATGCAGCGGATATAAATTCTCCTCACTTGCAAGAATCTCTAAGGAGTAACTACAAATGAGAATGAAAGCAACAATGAGAAGAATCACATAAGAGAGACCAATATTTTTATCGTGGAAAAACGTCCTCAACGTGAGGAGTAAAAATAACGGGTCGTCCAGACCAAAGAAATTAATCCACTATGATTAATTAAGAGTACAAGAGTTGTTTTCTGTATCTCTCACTCACTCTTTGAAAAATTCACTCTCTCTCTATCTCCAAATCTGACCCATTCTCCTCTTATAAAGAGAGACCTAGCGGGCTTGAGTGTATTGGACTTTTGTCCACATAGTTGGGAGCCCAAAACTAACCCAACATATCTCCCCCCTCATAACTATGTGGAGGTAATCGCCAGTCCGGCGATCTCACAGCAAGCTTCAAACTTCCCTCTTGGAACAAGATGAATTGTACTCTGACTATCACAGAATAACCAATGTTCGTCCTGAACAAAACCAACCTCTGCCTTGGTAGTGGACAAAGCAACATACTTCTGCAATTTAGATTGCCAAGACTTTTGCCTTTCTCCACTCTCCATGGATTCCTAGTAACATTCAGGTTCTTCTCCATTTGTCAAGGTCACATACTCATCAGAAGTATAATTTGTAGATGATTGTCTCTGCCTATTAGACCTCCTGAGTTGAACTGGAGGCAATTCAGGAGCATTACCCAGATTCTCATCTTGTGACATCTCTTGCTCCTCTTCAGCATCATCATCAAGAGGAACATCAAAGCCATCTCCAAGTTGTTGATCACCATAGTTATGTTGCTCACCATTCTAAACATTATTATCAACTGTATCCAGATCATGTATAGGCATCCGAACTGGATCAATTTCAGACAAACTATTGTCTTTCTCATGTGTAGATTTCTTTACCTTATCAATGTCTTCAATGGTTTGATCTTCCATGAATTGCACATCATGGCTTCTGACAAGTTTCTTCTCAATAGGATCATACATCCTGTAACCATACTCATCATGACCATACCCAATGAAGATAAACTGCCTAGTCTTCATATCCAACTTGGATCTTTCATCCTTTGGAACATGCACAAAGGCCTTACAACCGAAGACTCACAAATGATCATACTTGACATCTTTGCCAAACCAAATCTTGTCTAGCACCTCAGTATTCAAAGCAACTACAGGATTGAGATTAATAACATGCACTACTGTGTAAAGTGCTTCACCCCAGAAATGCTTAGGTAACTTTGCTTAAGAAAGCATGCACCTAAATCTTTCAATCAATGTCCTGTTCATCCTCTCTGCTAAGCCATTCAACTGAGCAATTTTAGGAGGAGTCTTTTCATGTCTGATACCTTGCTGCCAGCAATATACATCAAATGGTCCACAATATTCACCACCATTGTCAGAGCGAATACATTTCACCTTCTTGCCTGATTGTCTCTCAACCAAAGCTTGGAATTGTTTGAACTTCTCCAACACTTGATCTTTTGTCTTCAAAACATAGACCTAGAGCTTCCTAGAACAATCATCAATAAAGGTAACAAAATAAAGTGCACCACTAAATGACTTTACCTTCAATGGGCCAGAAACATCAGAATGCACCAATTCTAGCAACTCTGACTTCCTTGAGGGAGGATGCTTCTTAAAGGATACTCTAGTATGCTTATCAGCCATGCAATGAGAACACTTCTCCAACTCTGCATTCTTCAATCCCGGAAGCATGTCCTTTTTGGAAACCCTTTGTCACTGATATGACTAAGCCTTCGGTGCCACAAAGATGCCTCCATATCCGTGGAATTCATACTATCTTTAGCAACCAAAGCTTTTGTCCATTACAGTTTAGAAATTTTCTCCCCTCTAGCCACAACCAAGTTACCTTTGGTGAGTTTCCATTTTCCATGACCAAAGTGATTATCATAACCACCATCATCAAGTATATGCACAGATATCAAGTTAAAACGAACATCTGGAGCATGTTTGACTCCTCTAAGCCACAACTACATTCCTATGTTGGTTTACAAGCAAACATCACCAACACTGATCACCTTGGTCACACCATCATTACCCATCTTCAACACTCCAAAATCACCTGCAGTGTAAGATGTAAAGAACTCCTTCATTGGTGTAACATGCAATGTAACACCGCTATCAATAATCCACATGCTCTCATCGGATACAAAATTAACCGACTCAAAGTCTCAAAGAATGAAAAGACCATCACCTGTAGCAGTAGTGACACAATCATCATCCTTCTCTTTTGACATGCCCTTTTTGCCTTTGTTCTCCTTTTTCCACAAGAAACAATGCTTCTGTATATGCCATGTTTTGTGACAGTAGTGTCACTCCATATTCTTGTATCTGGACATGGATTTACTTCTACTCTTTTCTCTTTCCTTTTTCTGACTTCTCCCCCTATTTTCAGTGACAAGTACCTCAGATTGAGATGAAGAACCTTGTGTCTTTCTTCTCATCTCCTCGTTAAGGACGCTACCATTTACCATTTATAAAGAGACAACACCATTAGGGGCTGAATTTGTGATAGAGACCTTAAAAGTGTCCCAAGATTCAGGTAGAGAATTCAAGAGTAGTAATCCCAAAATCTCATCTTCAAACTTGATGCCCATTCCTGACATCTGATCAATAATCCCTTGAAATTCATTCAAGTGATCTAACAGTGAAGTGCCTTCCTTCAACTTCAAGCTCACAATAGAATTCAACAAAAATAATTTGTTGTTTCCACACTTTGAGACATACAAGGATTCAATCTTCTCCCACAAAGTCCTAGCATGTATTTCACTTGCAATGTGATTATAAACATTATCATCCACAAAAAGTTGGATAAAACCACATACCTGTTGATGCTCAAAGTCTCATTCTTCATCAGACATAGATTTTAGCTTCTGAGCAACAAAAACAGAAAGATGCATTTTCTTCACAAATAATAAATCTTTCATCTTCCCTTTCCACAAGTGATAATTAGTGTCATTCAGACTCACCATTCTATTTGTATTACCCTCCATTATTCTCGCAAGTACAACACCCTTCAAACCAAAGAGCTCTGATACCACTCACTTGCAAGAATCTCTAAGGAGTAACTACAAATAAAAATGGAAGCAACAATGAGATGAATCACATAAGAGAGACCAATATTTTTAACGTGGAAAAATGTCCTCAATGTGAGGAGTAAAAACCATGGGTCGTCCACACCAAATAAATTAATCCACTATGATTAATTAAGAGTACAAGACTTATTTTCTGGTGTCTCCTCGCTCACTCTATGAAAAAAATCACACTCTCTCTCTATCTCCAAATCTAACCCCTTCTTCTCTTATAAAGAGAGACCTAGCAGGCTTGAGAGTATTAGGCTTTTGTCCACATAGTTGGGAGCCCAAAACTAACCCAACAAAAATTTCGTGGGTTTTGATGCCGTTTAATTTTTTATTTGAAATAATCTTTTATTTTAAAATATTTTACAAAATTCAAGAAGGACCATCATATAAAATTAAATCCTTAACTGATTTATTCTTCCATTTGTATCCACTTAACACATCATTAATGTCATGTCTAATTATTTTAATTTCTTTGTATTTGTTATCATGCTCTTATTATATTAATTTCAATAAAATTTTAAATAAAAAGATGAGAAATGAAGTGATGATTCTTCGTCTCCTCGTCCATCAGAACTCTTATTTTTTAAAAAGGATTTTATTTTAGGGAGTGGTGTGATGAGAAAGATGTAGTTCTTTGTGAGTGGTGGAGAAAGACCGAAGGATTTCATATTGGTGCTGTTGTAGCCTTACCATTCTATGTTTTGTTTGATGTTTAAAATTTCTAAATATATGTATATTGTGTCTTAGAAGTTTTTAATCCAAATGAAAATCATTTTTTTTTTAATTTCTGTGATTTAAAATGTTCTGTTTGGTGTTGGAAATGGAAGAAAATCGTTTGGTTCACATATGGGTATTAACTGTGTTAGAATGGCCCAATTTAAGGTTGAAGATGAACAAAAGGTAGACAAGTGAAAAAATATTTCTTGTTAAGATAAACACGTTAATGTTTAAAAATAATGTTTTATAATTTAAAATTTTATTTATTTATTTTATTAAATTATATATCTAATATGCACTTATTTGAGTATGAAATATTAAGTTTAATATTTTATATACTTTAAAATTAATTATTTAGAGCTATTATTTATTGAATAATTGTATTAATAATTATTTTTTTAAATTGGTTCCTTTTCTTGGTAAATACTAAAAAATAAGTTATTATGACTCACAAAATTTCGTTAAAGTATAGAGAAGTAAAAAAAATATTTTTTGCTAGATAAACGTGTTGAAGGTTAAAAATAATCTTATATTATATAACATTTTTGAAAATAAATTTTATTAAGTTATGATTTAGTTACAATTTTTATTTCTTTAATTGTAAAATAAATTTAAAAGTGAAAAATAATTGGTTGTAAATAGTTTTTTCAAAATGTAACTTTTATAAGTAAAATGAAATCATTGTCGATAAATTCTCATGTGTGATTAGATAATCATTGTTAGAGATAATTGAGTTGACAACTCAACATCTCATGTAAGATTAGATAATGATGGTGGGAATTAATTGAGTTGGCAACTAAACATCTCATGTTAGATTAGATAACCATAGTTAGGGTTAATTGAGCTCACAATTGAATGTCTCGTGTGAGATTAGATAATCATAGTTATGATTAACCAAGTTGGCAACTAAACATTTGAGATTAGATAATTATGGTCAGTAACTTAATAGACAACTCAACATTTCATGTGAGATTAGATAACTATAGTAAAGCTTAATTGAATTGACCTTACCCAAAAGTTGAACATATTATTGATGTGAGATTAGATGGACATGAGTCAAGCACCATCATATCACTTGGACTTGAGTCAAACATCAGCAAATCACTTAGGCTTCATTATTCATAGGTTAATCATTATTGTCTCACTTGGGTTTCATTGGGCCTAACTAGTATTTGGATTTATAGACAACTTTATATCAATGATCTTAAACTTCATAATACTTGGGTTAGAGTCAATTATTGGTCAATAGTATTAGTGAAACTAGAAAGAATCAAATTAGACCAAACTTGATTCATTCTAATGATGTATTATAAGAAAATCGATGATTAGAGAGGGAACATTGTTCCTCGCAACATCATTGATACTAAGCAAATAGGTTGTGAGGGAATAATTTCCTTGCTCATGCCTTGCTAATTATCAAGGGATAAATAAATAACTTTTAATCCCTCACTATTCCCTCGCTAAAATGGTTAGTTACTTAACAAAGAAATATGTCCCTCGTAAAACCCTCGCCAAGTCCTAGTAAAATCCTTAATTAAATTTAAGAAAATGAAACTTTCATCTAGTTGGGAGTTATGCTCTCGCAAATGCCTCACAAATGAATGAGGGACAATTTTGACTTTTTTAATCACCCTCCAAGCTACCCTAGTTTCATATGTTAATAAGTGATTCCATGGGGATTTCTACTTCTAGTATGGTTGCAACATGACTTTTCTTTTTGGGTTTAAGTCCCTTTCTAATTCAAAAATATTTAAATTTAATTTTAATATTATTTAAAAAAAAATACCAAAATTGCTCACGCATCAAATTAGGAGAGTCAAAATGCATTTAAACCTTAGAAATAACATTGTAGATATCACAATATAAACTTTTCATTATATATTTAATATATAATTTATATATTTAAAAATGTTTTTTATTATAAATTTTAGTTATCTTTCTTATATAAATTAGAATAATTATCTTGAACAATAATTATCTTCAACAACAACATTTTAAAATCATTTTAGTGTTTTTAGGATTTTCCGTAACCTCGTATCTCTTTTAATTTATCATTTTAAATATCTTTAGTAATAAATTGAATTTAAATAATTTGATAAGAATATAAATTGTTTATTATAAATTTTAAATATAATATATTTGCTAAATTTTTTATGAATATTAATTATAATAGAATTTTTATATATTCATAACTATTTGTTCATTACAAATTTTAGTTCTATAAAATAAATATTTATTTTGTGCAATAAACATATTAAAATACTAGTAAATTGTGTTTAAAAATATCATTTACAATGATAAATATTTATAATTTATGAAATAAATATAATATAAAAGTGAAATTTTAATTTATTCAATTGAAATTAATATTGTCAATTAATTTAATTTTTTATATTAAGAAAGTAAAATTAAAAGTAGAGTAACATATTCATTAACTTTAGTGTATAAACATCAAATTCATTCTTAACATTAAAAATTAATTTAATTAATAATCATCAAATTAATTTAAACATCAAATGGACTTTCACTTTTATCCATAAATAAAAATAATATTATATCATAATATAAATTATTTATTATAAATTTAAAATATAATTTATATATTTAAAAATATTTATTTATTATGAATCATAATTATAATATAATTGATATATTTAGAAATATTTAGTTATTATAAATTTTAGTTATATAAAATATATATTTATTTTATTTGATACACAAATTAAAATAATATTATATATATAGATTTATTTTTAAACTTTAAAATTTAATATATATATGTGTGGGTGATGCTTACACTTCTTAAGTGATGTTTAATTATATGTTATTTTTAATATTAATTTATCTTTTTTATATCAAATTAAATTAAAAATATTTTACGTCAACACTCCTAATTCCAACCTTCCCTCTAACCCTACTCTTCGATTTCTTTCTCTTTAAGTCTAACTCCTTCCTTCTCTGATGCGACCAGCTTCCATGATCACCAGACATCCTCTCCAACCACCAGTGCACCCTCTCCGTCGTGCGGTGTTTGGCCTCTTCATCGCTGGTGGCTTTACACGTTGGTCTTCCCTCGATTTAAGAGTGGTGATTATTCAAGGTTTGAAAGCTTTTTTTTTCTTTTCTATTTTCTTGTAAATTGATTTCATTCACACTGTTGAAAGATCAATAGCAGTAAGTTACAATGTCTATTATGTCAATCTCCAAAGTTAAATTGAAATTTTTAATTTTTTAATTTTGACCCTTGTTTACCTATTCTGGATAAAATGGACCAATTAAGTTACTTGTTTTAGGGCATAAAAGAAGATTGGCATGTTGAAACGAAGTAAAGAAGGCTCTATAGTTGCACAACAGTAGGTACTGTAGTTGCAAAACTTCTTCCTTGACCATTTAAATATGCCAATACCATTACATATATCCAAATGATGCTTGTACAACATGCTGGCTTGAATTTTAGGAATTGTCTCATTATTCAAACTATATAGTCTACAAAAGTTACTCTAATGATTCTGATTATTAGATTCCTAAATATTTAATGACTTAGTGTATTGAAAATCGTTATGTTTCTTATTTGTTTATTATGAAAATCTATAAGTGTATCGGTCGACCATGACGACCGAGCGCATGTACGCTTATGCAGTCACATAACGATTTGTATCATCTTGAGTCAGGGGCGGACTGCATCTGACATGTCAAAATAAAGGTATTGAAATATTGTTTGGCCTCTGACAAGTCCATGTACCATTATCAGATGACATGGTCATCTTGTATATATATATATATACATTAATGAAAAAAAAGAGGGTTCTATTTTTTATGAATCCTTATATTGAGAACGGAACAATAAGGATATTCATGCCTTACTATCTTCTACATGTTATTAGAAACTAAGCATATTGCCTAGGTCTGGAAGGGTAAAATCTGTTGTATGTCCAAACATAGAGCCCACGCAAACCAAATTTAGGTGACCTTGCACGTTAGTAACCAAATCTAGGTCACGCAAACATGACAACAAGGATGGACTCCTCCTTAGGAAAGTCAGCGTGTTCATCTAACAAAACAGTGAAATACAAATAGAAGCGTGATGTAACACACACAGGATTTCTCTCTCAACATCATTGAGAACCAAAAATGGATTCTAGGAATTTGGATAAAAATTCAAGAGCAAGAAAAAATGAATAAATGACTTAGAAAAGAAGACGGATCTACCACAGTCAAGGATCTTGATAAGAACGATGAAAATTCACTACAATACTCCAAAAATTTTTGATGAAAATTAAGAGCTATTTACTAAGAGCTAGACAGAAAATTTTCCTTACAAGTAATATTGCGAAACCAATTCTATTAAAAAATTAATTAGGACAAAATAATTAAAATATTTAGGCTTAAATATATTTTATGTCCCTTAAATTTTAGTCATTTTTTAATTTAGTCCTTCAAATTAAAATTTTCTTTGTTTAGTCCCTTGACTCCATAAATTATTGGTTTTAGTCCTCAATGTAAATGTTGTTAAAAGTTTTTTCCTATATAGCAAATGGTTTTTGATTCAACAAGTATCTTATATGTTCACTTAACGACATTTGCTGAATTAGATGTTGTTTGTTAGGTCGAAAAAATCTTTAATGGTGTCTATGTTGAAAGGCTAAAACTAGCAATTTATGAAATTAGGAGACTAAAAAACAAAATTTTTTATTTGAAGGACCAAATTCAAAAATACCTAAATTTAAATAACTAAAAACATATTTAAACCAAATATTTATATAGACAACCTAATCCTACTTAGTACTAATCTAATTCATGCTTAATTATAAGCCCTACTAATCCAAAAGAGTTTAAGAGAAATTTGTTTGAGAAGTTTCCTAAGAGGAGGCTTCCTAGGGAAGCTTTGTGTCAAAGGTCCAAGCTTCCTTTACAAGCTAATTCCTTGGCCAAAAAAGTCAAGCTCTTAAGACCAGGACTAAACAAAAAAAAAAAAGACTACACAAAGAAAAAAATACAAGCCCATAATTTCTATGCAATCTACAAGTCCAGGAAGACTACTATTGGTTCACATGGTCCTTAAAGTATTTTATACAAAAATGCTGTATTACTTGACTCCTTTTTCTTAAGGCTTAGGAGTGCTTTCATTTCTTCTTGGAGTCTCTTCATTCTTCCCTTTATCATATGATATAGGTACTTCCTTGCAAGTCCACGCTTTCTACATTAAGTTCCTTGTCCTCCTCTTATAGGCTCACATCAAAGCATTAGAAAATTCATTTCATTTTCTTCCCATACCTTTTTTTACAGCTTCCTTAATATGGTGCTCATGCATCTGCCTTCTACAATTAAGGGAAAACTGAAGTTTTGAGACTTTAAATTCAAAATAAATATTAAGTAATTCAAGAATAAAGGGTAAAAAGAGGTGATAAGGAGTTACTACAACTAGAAACAAGTCAACTATGTATAATTATGACATTGTTGAGGAGATATTAGAACTGTCATATCTTAAAAATCAAAAAGTAATTATTCTACGTTGTCACTGGTTTAACCAAATTAATGGTGTTAGTCTTGATGAGACATAGGGGTTGGTTGAAATCAAGCATAAATAGGCACAACATGTGTATTGCACAAGAAACCCACAAAGCGATAGTGGTGAATGATGAATATAATGAATCAAATTGACTAACTACTATTGACTATTATCAAGATGATGGATTGATAAGAACACATCATATTGTTATAGATGATGAGGTGATACCTTTGTTTGATGGAAATGTTGTAATGGAAGAAGTAAATACAAATGATGTACATTATTCAATGGACAATTCGAATGATGATAAGTTCATCGATGAAATTGAAGATGATGAGAATAATAAGTTCATAGATGAATGATGAATATAAAGTTAGATGATTTAGACTTAATTAGTATTGAATGAAATTTTTTTATTTCAATTGTATTGATGTTGAACTTATGTCTTTCTTATATTTCATTTTCTTTATTATTGACCTATGGAATTTTAAATCATTATATTTCTTTATGCAAATAGTCATCATGCCAATTCAAGGAAAGGGACGATACCGCAATAGTCACAACGTTAATCCACATTAGCTATCACAAACTACTATTGATCCTCCATTGCCACATCCTTTTTCACATTCACCAGGTATACTTGTAGAATTAATTATTAATTATTAACTTACTTAAATGTAATATCTTGATTCTTTTGTTTGACTTATCTTAGATGATGTATCTAATAACATTTTAAGGTAATAAATTATCGTGCTAGTATTATAAATTATATGATTATATCTATATTTTTTTAATTAAGTTATATTCTTGTAGGAGAAATATTCTTTATGATTGATTACTTTTGTTAAGCTATTGTCAGTTTACTAAATTTTTGGTTACTTGTTGTAGTAAACTTTTGAAGCTTCCATGACACAAAAATATGGAGAAGACACTTCAACCCATCCTATTGTTGGTTTTGATGTTTGGGTATAAGTGATTGGTGAAAACAAGAAGAGTAGAGTCAATTAACTTAGTCATAGCTTGGATCTTGACAACAACAATCCTGCATATGCTTTATCTTAGGTGGTAGGTTACTCTAGAAATCCTACTCCTATAATAAATGAATATGTGACTATGACTATATATATGATGAGGTAGTTAATTTGGACAGAGATATTGCCTATCCTCTAAACATTGTCATCATATTCAACCAACTAACCTTAGGAGGATCAAGGTCACAATGATGATTTTACTAGTTTTGGCTAATTAGATATTTTTTGTTTTTCTTTTTGTAAGACATCAACAATTTAATTTGAAATTTGCACAATATATTAACACTTTGTGACTTTTATTTTAAATCAAGGTTTTACATATTCAAGATTTGATGTTTCATTTATTTTAATACACAACAATTAAATTAAAATGACGAGGGAAATTTGAGATAGATGTATTGCCATGGTCAATTGCCAAGATTAGTGAATGCAACGATGTTTGCAAAGGAGTTGTGACGAAATAGCAAGAGATTTTTGCGAGGGAATAGCAAGGGTGTCTCAAATAGTAATTTACAGCGAAATGGCGATCACATAATAACAAATAACTTGCAAGGACTATGCGAGGCATTCACGACACAATCATGACATATGTTAGCAAGGTACAAAGCAAAATATATTTGCAAGGAAGTGGTGAGGAATTAGTGAAGGATATACAACAATAGATTAGCGAGGGAGAGAATAACATTGAATTTGATCTCTCGCTAATTAACAATTTGGATTAAGTGACAGAAGATTCTCTCACAAATTCCTCGTTAATGCATAAATTTCTTGTAGTGATGGTTACATGATGAGTCTATTTGAGTAATTAGTTAACCTTGACCAAAACTAGCTCATGTTACCTTAGATATCCAAACTGTCTAATCAATTTAACCTTGGTTAGCTCAGAGGCCTTAGATATTCATTTATTTAGGCCCAAATAATGGGAAAAAAGAAAATAAATCTAATATAAGATGTTCAAATTTCCAATAGTTAACTCTAATTATCGTTATCTAATTGCCAACTAAGTTAACCCCAACCATGAGAATCTAATCACATGAGATGTTGAATTGCCAATTTAACTATCCCTAACATAGTTATCTAATATCACATGAGAACTTATCCATAATAATTTCTTTTTACCTATAAAGTTAAATTTAAAAAAATTATTTACAATGATTTTTTCCGCTTATAGAATTATTTTGTTATTAAAGAAATAAAATTTATAACTAATTAATAAGAACTTAATAAAATTTACTTTTCAAAAAACATTATTTTTAAACATTAACACATTTATCTTAATAGGAGATATTTTTTCACTTATCTATAATTTAACAAAATTGTACTAATCATAATATTTTAATTTTCAATATTTACTCAGAAAATGATATAATTTTATAACTTTGTGAAAGGTTACATGATGAGTCTAATTGAATAAGATTTTATTCTATAGCTAAATTTTATGTCACCCTAAAGACTTTTAAACAAGGAATCTTATAAAGTCTTATTCAAGTTCACTCATCAATAAACTTATGATAAAATAATCAAATATTTATTTTCTTAATTATGGATAGATTAAAAAACAACATAAGGTATTTAATCTTAATTAATCATACAAATATAATAAAATTTTTATGGATAAATTTCATTATATCACATATGATTAATTACAATCAACATTTCTAATATAATTTTTTATGTGTACAATGTAATAATGAAGATAAATTTTAAGATCTCATGTATACTACCTAATACTAATAAATTAAATATGTTGTGCCTACTATTTATTTTATTAAAATTATATTAATAGCTTAATATTAATTAATTCTCAATAAAGAGCTAAATATTTGTATAATACCATAATTAATGCAAATAAATTGAATAACATTCCATAAATATTTTCTAACATAATTTTATATGTACAATAATCATAAATTCATACACACAAAATTTAAAAATAACCAAATAAATTAACCCTACAACTATTCAATAAATAATAGTTCTAACTCATTAGTTTTAATGTGTGTTATTTAACTTAATATTACATGCTAAAATAAATGTTAAATATTAAACATACAATTTTTAAATTAGTTTTTATATATATATATATATATATATATATATATATATATATATATATATATATATATATATATATATGTATTATTTAACTTAATATTACATGCTAAAATAAATGTTAAATATTAAACATACAGTTTTAAAAAAATAATAAAATAATTTAAATTTACCAAATAATTCATAATTATTTATTAGGGAAATTATCATGTTTTTAGTTAACCATGGATTGAATCCTAACTGTGTTTTCTAAATTTTCATTCATATATTTTTTTAATTAAAATAAAGAAAAATATTCTTTGAAAACCAAATGGCATACCTAGATATTGAACCCCACTCTACTGGGTTGTTGTCTAATTGGATGTAAAAGGGTCTTCAAACTTAAGAGAAATGTTGATGGTTACATGAATAAACACAAAACAAGATTTGTTGCCAAGTGCTTTCATCAACAAGGTTTTGATTATTTTGCAACTTTCTACCTTGTTGTTAAACTTCTCACCATCTAGATGGTTCTTACTTCAGCTTTATCTTAAGGATGGGTATTGCATCCATTTAATATTACTATTACTATTCCTTGTTACTATTACTATTACCATTACTTGTGCTGTTGAAAAAAGATTAAAATACAATTCATCTTCCTTCTTGTTTTTTTGTCTAACAATTATAAATAATATTAATAAAAAATATAAAAAAAAAACTCACATATAATGAATAATTAATGGTAAACTTTAGGCTTAATTAAGTTTTTTTTCGGTTAACTTTTTTCATTTTTCGTTCATGTAAAAATTACAAGGACGAGAAATTAATTAGGCCTAAATTTTAGGTTCATTACTGAATTTTGATTACTAAACGATATTTTTTTATTGTGTTGAAAATTATATCAATATGCAATTTGATTTTGTTACTTTAAAATGTTTTCTGAACAATAATAATGAAAAATAATAACATTTTTAAAATATTTAAATTTGAAAAAAATTGTAATAATTTATTTTAAGTTAACAATTAAACTTAAAAATTAACAAATAAAGCATACACATTATTATATATTTATTAAGAAATAAATAATTATATAATTTTAATATATGGATTTGAATGTGCTATGTTAAAACATTTTTACAAAATAAAATTACTTTCATTAAGAATGAAAAATAATAATTTTTTTAGTATATACTTTAGTACATATATTTTGGTATTAATTTAACTTTTAGTAATAACTTTTCCCAATAATTTTATTGGTATGAAAATCCATTCATTTATTTGTTATACTGTAATTAATTAATATAATCTTTAATCATTTATTTTAATTATATAATATAGTTAATAAATATAATATTTAATTTGGATGTATAATAAGACACACGTCACACATGCATATAGGACATAGTTAATTGATATCATTATATCACTTAATAATTTTTTTTAAATATAACTTTAATTAATTCAACTGTATATATTCAATCATTTAATATTGTCTTTCTAATGTATATCAAATTTTTTATAATTTGGATATTTGTTAATATGTTATTCAGAAATAGCAATTTATTTATATTTTAAATTATATATATTGTGAGTTAGAATAAAATAGTACAATAAAATATCAATTAATTTTTAATTTATACGAAATTTAATAAATTTAATTTACTTTATATAAACCTTCAATTGATTAAATTCATATTCTATAAACGATGAAATTCATATTCTATAAAATAATTATTAAGTTGTATATATATGTAAAAGTTTGACACGGACCTGGTTGCACTGCAGTTAACTTTCACACCGTCATTGCAGCAGTAAAGATAAGATAGGTGAAAATTTTCCTTCTTATAATTTATTAATTTTATAAAAATTAGAAAATAAAATGAAGGGAGGAGATTCCTCTCATCTTCTCCCCTAGATAAGGGTGAAGTTACTCTACAAATAATTCTCTTAAAATTAGCAACTGCTTTTTTCAGTTATTCTTGAACAAATCAAATTTTATGAATCCAAATATTAAATATATATCTATATATATACCTGGATGCATGCATGATTAATTATTGAGTTATATACAGAGAGAGAGTGTTAGAGAGAGGTGTTTGATGTATCGATTATGAGTCTAAAAATTATTTTTCAAAAACTACAGAATTGTTTTCTTAAAAAACAAATAGATCTGATAACATATAATTTGGACTGGATTGAATTTAATGATTCAGTTTTTATCATATATCGTTATCTACATTTTAATTTATTATTACTAAAAAATTTTAATTCAAATATTCAACATTATTTTTAAAATAAATAAATTATCTTTAATATAATTAATTATCTTACAATATAATTTTTTTTCCTAAGGAGATAGAAGTATATATATTCAAAATAAAAAGTAAGAGAAGTATATTAAATTGAGATTTTAAAAAACTATTTTATTATGAAAAAGTTATGTAGAATTTAAAAGATTAAAGAAGAATGTAATGATTTATATATTTTTTTAAGATTTAAAAAAAATAAATTTATAAGATTTGTAGTTTGAATTTTAATGAAATTATATCATAAAAATTTATAAGATTTTAAAAGACTTTGTAGATTTAATCATCTTAATTTAAAATTTATACAAGATGAAGCGACACACTTTCGTATTAAGTAAATCAATGAGCATGTAACGAGTTTTGTCATTTAAATTTGATATATCTTTTAAATATTATTTTTTTCTCTATCTTGTACTTTTTTTTATCTTCATTAAATTAGATATTTTTTCAAAATTGACAGCAATAGTTTAAATATTTTTTCAAAAATATTTTTTAAAACTTTGGTTTGATAATTGGTTGCAACAGAGTTAGAAACCCCTATTTTCATATATTCTTTTCTTATGATGACTTAAATTTTCAGTGGGAGTCTTTGAACTTAAAGAGAAATATTTTTGTAACCAATGGTTTCAAATGGTTTCAAATGGTTTCAAATGATAAATATTAGTAACTCTGTTGCAATAATAGGGGTTTCTAACTATCAAATAATTTTAGAATTGTATGAAATTTTATATACTCAATATAATTAATTAAAATATCAAATTCAATGATTGGACAACTAAATTTATATTTTATAAAAAATTATTGAATGAGTAATTTAACTTTGTGTAAGTAAATCCTGACTTTTATATATATATATATATATATATATATATATATATATATATATATATATAAATAAAAGATTTAGTCAAAATGTATATTAACCTATATATTAAAAAATATCGATTTGATCTGAATTGGTTTCATAGCTACATTTGAAATCTATTTCAATGTATTTGGTTGAGTAAAAACATGATCCAAAAGCTTCAATTTTTTCGATTTTTGATTTTTTTAGATCAATTTATAATTTTATTTTGGGTTGTATTAGTTATGAACACCTGCCTCAATATATATATATATTAATTATACATTGCATTAATATGTATTTGAATTTTTTTATGTTAAAATAATTTTACAAAATAAATTTATTTTCAATCATTATGAGAGATAAATAATATTTTAGTATCTATTTTAGTACAATTTTTATTAATATGAGAAGCTAGTTTTGAATATATATATATATATATATATCATATTTTACAAAAATATTAAGTAGTGTAAATGAAAAGGTTTGAAATTATTTAATTATTTCTCATATATATTTCAAGTTTAATGATCATACATTAATAATGTAAAATTATTATATATTGTAGCTACATGACTTATTTTCTCATATATTTTACAGTTATATCACTTAATAATATTTTGTAAACTATAAAATTAAAGAATTCAACCATTAAATGTGTGTATATCAAATTTTATTAAAATTAAACAAGAATAAGAACATATTTTAATATTTTTTAAAATATATATTTTGTTAATTTTGATAAATATGAAAATGATGTCAAATAATTTTTGGATTAATATACAAATTTGTATATATAATCTATATAAAAGAAATTTTCAATCTAATGGTTTGATCAATAAAATTTACATTCTATATTAAATTATTGGATAATATAATAGTTGGAGTAAGTTATACCAATATAATTTGATATATATATTCAATGGTTGAATTTGTTAATTTTATAGTTTATAAAAAGTTATTAATTGATAAAAGTGTAAAATATATAAAAAAATAAACTATGTACTAAAAATATATAATAGATTTACACTATTAATTTATAATTAAAAAATTATTGGATAATATAATAGTTGAAGTAAGTTACATCAATATAATTTTATCCCTCCCTATATATATTATAGAAATAAAAATGCTTTTGAAAAAAAAATATTACAACTAAGTACCTTTTGATCTTTGGGTAAGTCATTAAATACAAACCATTATTGTTTCTTGAATAGCTTTTTGATTCACATCCTTTTTCTTGTGTACAATATTTATTATACACCCTTTTTTTTTCTAATAATTTAATGCCTTCTTCCCTAAACTGTGCGTAGCTTTCCATCCGCATAATTGTCATGTTTGGAAGCTACCTAGATTCAATGCATAGTTGAAAACAAAACAAAAATGAGTAAGTATATTGAAATGTATTAAAGGTAACTCTATTGGTGTCAGGTCATTTGGGAATTGTTTAATTATCCTAATGAACCCTTCTATCATAACATGTAACAAAAAACATTAATTAGCCTCTGTGTAATGATACAATTTTGCCTTTAATTATTCTTTAAATGTTAAGCATTTATGTTCAGACAGCTTGCTCACTAACTCTAGCAAGTAACGTCACTACTTAAATAAAAATTACATGGAG
The DNA here is from genome assembly GCA_025330945.1 of Mucuna pruriens. Taxonomy (NCBI): domain Eukaryota; kingdom Viridiplantae; phylum Streptophyta; class Magnoliopsida; order Fabales; family Fabaceae; genus Mucuna; species Mucuna pruriens. The sequence continues at coordinate 584,493 of JAENHJ010000077.1, forward strand.
CGGTTAAATGGACGTGTCTCCTGTATACACTATATAAAAGCCTCTCCATTTCACCAAAAGCACACTTTTCTTGCTTGGTACAGCAGCGCGCAGGTAGCCATTTTCCCCTTCTTCCCAACCATTTTATTCCCCTTTTTCTTTTGTTGGTGTGGTGGTTTTATGGCTTTATGTTATCTTTATATCTGGATTATCGCTGCAATTTTATATTTTTTGTGCTTTGGTCCTTAATTTGGGGGAAAGAGCATAGAATTGAAGTGATTGTGAATCAGTATATATATATATATATATAATTTATTTATTTGTGGTTGGTTGGTGGTGAAGATTCTAGGATTTTATTTTTTTTTTAGTTTGTTTGTGGTTCGAATTCTAATATACACAAAGAAGAGTAAGACTAGATGGGATGGCTTAAGTGGTTAAACAATTTTTTTATTTTATTTTTTATGGATAAAGATTCGAACCCTACCCACGTCACCAAATCGCTTTTGGTGGACAACTTTTCTCAGTACCCAATTAGGGACTAGTTGTGTGTAGTTGCGACGGGATGAAACTGCTTACATGCTTGTGTAGTAGTGAAGCACAACGAAGAGTGGTGGTGAGGATTAGTATTTTTCATTTTTTAAGTTTGTTTGTCATTCGATTTCCAATATGCACAAAAAAGAGTGAGACTATGCAGGTTGACTCACGTGATTGAAAACAAACTCTTATCTTTTTTATGAATGAGTGTTTGAATCTTATGACATCACTAAATTTCGTTAGATGGATAACTCTATTCAGAATAATTGTCTAGCACCTAATTATGGACTTAGATACCTATGAAATAAGTGTAGAGTTTTTACTTAAAATAAAAAACAGTGACTAATCTCTAATGGAAGACAAAATGAGACCATGTAGGTTGGCTCAAGGATAAAAAATGAACTCATATTTTTTATGAATGAGGATTTGAACCCTAACAACGTCACTAAATCTTGTTTGATGGGAAAATCTCATCAGAAAATTTGCCTGGCATCCAATTTAGGACTAGTTATGAGTAGTTTTAACAGGATAAAACTGTTTGAGGTTTGAGTCCTTGCAATAATCTTCAAAGTAATCTTTCACTAAGAGTGCAATATGCCATCAACACTCTTCCTAGTGATATTGCGAATGTCGGCTTGTTTTACCACTTTATGAATAATAAAAAAGGAAAGAGAAAAGAAGAGTCCAGGGTTTGATAGATTCTATGATTGCGACATTTTGTTACTTGTACGTGGTTAATTATAATTAAAACAAGATTTTATTTTGTAAGAAACAAATGTTGGGCTCCAAAATTCTTGTGTTAGGCAAAAGGCTAGGAGGACATGATTGTTGACCTTACACATGACCTGAGAATGTTCTCGCACTGTGTCTATTGTTTCATTAATTATTCGTTTTGTATGAAATTAATAGAACATATTGGATGGTAGTTTCCTCTATATTTGATGTGGTTTGACATGATTTGTTGTCAAGTTCAAATTCCGTGTATAGTCTAATTGTAAACTACGGTGTGATTTTTGAATGACAAGTTGCGGAAGAATAGTGAACTTCTTTTTGTGATTTAATTATTAGTCCTTTTCACTAAATTTAGCTCAAATATGTTATTTTTCTCCCTTCCAACACGATTTTCAATCTTATGTGCCATATACATGTCAGAAATTATATGCTAATTGCTAGAGTTAGAAAATTAGGTTATCTTGGGCTCGAGTGAAATTGAGTCGAGTCGCCACTACTCGAATATTTTTTAGGCTGCAAATTAATTTGATAGTTAAACCTAGTTTTATGTTAAGCTAGCGAGTCAAGTAAGCTCTAATTAAAAATAAGTAAAAATTAAAATTAATCATAACTAATATACAAAATCTTAATTATATATATATATATATATATATATATATATATATATATATATATATATATATATATATGAATTTATATAAAAAATAAATTAAATTAGATTAGGCAAAACAATTCTAATTTTTTGAACTTCAATTTTAGGCATCGAGCTTGCTCGTAGAGCTAGACTCAAATGGTCAAACTCTACTAATTGTTATGCTGGTGAAGAAGTTATTCACATTGTTGCACTATATTGATATTCAACTACTTAAGTTAATATTCCTTTTGTAGTATCATGCTCTTAGTTGTTAAGTACTTCTGTGTAGTTGAAGCAATCCTACGTATATAAGTGGCAAAATTTCATGACAAAAAATAGTTGCTTTGTTTCTATTATCTTCTTAGGAGTGTTATATATATTTGACAAATTCTAAGTTTTTTTAATTAAAGAATTATTAATGTTTCTGTTTATTCTAAAATAAGTTAGCATACGATAATCAACATATTCTTGGGGAAGAGAACATTGTTGCTTTGGATTAGTACTATGTTGTTGGAATTATTAGAGATTAGGTTCCCCATTATTTTTCATTAATTATCTAAATATATTTACAGATCTCACATATTTTATTAATTTTCTAGGAAAATATTGAGTATTTTCACATACAAAATGGACACCAACAAAAGGAAGGCTATTTCAGATTCAGCCAACACTGAGGAGATTGGATGGAAATCTAAAGTGGATCGTAACATGATGGTGAAGAAAATGTAAGAAGCATTTATTTACCAAAATATTATTACATTAAGTTGTTGATGGTAACAACATTTGTTAAGCATAATTAGTTTGAGATATTGAAATCCTTTTGCTTATCTTGGTGTTTAACGATGGCTTTTTGCATAATGGAAATCGATTTTCTTCCCAACTCTACTTTTTCTTTACTTTTCTCTTTTCAGCCAAATAAAGATACTAAATAGGAGTAAAGGGTACTCCAACCCTCACACAGATAACTCGTCCAAGACCTTCAACCCTATCAAACAAATCTATCATACCTTTTCCTACAAACTTTAAATATATACAATTTTGATACTATAATTCCTACAAATTATTCAAACATTTTATGAGACTTATTCACCATTCATAAAATGAAAAGAAAAAAGTTTTCATCCGATTAACCATGCCCATAATCTATATACTTAATCAAATCAAGAACACATTAAATGATAAGATTCTTATTCTTGAATCAATGAAGTCGAAACAGTTACAATTCTTACAAAAAAAAAGTAAGAAGTGTCTATTGGCCTCCATGGGCAATATCATGTGGACAGTCAGTGTGCTCTCAAAATGTTATAAAACAAGCTATTTAAGTGCAACAAGTATGCTGGTCAAACAAATAGTAATATGATTAAGTACTAATATCAATCTTAAAGGGATTGTGGCCAAGTATCAACTACTACGTACCAATAACTAAGCTATTTTCAACAAACAATATGGGTAAAGGATGTAAAAATAATGTGCAGTAAATGACTAACGTAAATATACATTTGAGAAAATGAATATAGTCTTGGGAATCTGTCTTAATATCATATCCTCATGCCACCTATCTTCCTAAAAAAGATGTTGTCCCCACTACTTACAACTTTCACCAAAATTCTTTTTAATTCATTCAGAATTTCAATACACCTTGCCTTCCACCAAGGGGAGCACTACGATATTGCTACCTTCCCATTCAAGAGTGTCTAAACTACTCCGTATTTTGTTGATAGAATTTTAACACATACAACATCCTTGTAATGTAACATTTTCTCTAGGAATCTAATCCCAGACACTCGTTCCTCCTTCGGTATACAACTAGTCCATTATATTTTCTTCATATCTTCTTCACCCTATATTTTTTGCAATAGTTTTAGAACTTTTCTTGAAGCTTTGTGAATAGAAATCATATATATGGGGAGACTTTTTAAAACAACATTAAGTATGACCCACCTTCCCTCCAAATGATATTTACTTATAATTACTTAGTTGGTTTCTCATCAACTCTGAGCCAAGGTTGCCATTTAAGTTGCTACTTAGGTTGGATTTTCCCTTCTCGGATTCTCAAATATTTAAAAGGGATGTCACCTATTTTATAATTAATATTTTTCCATATCTTCTATTCATCCATGATTAACATTTACTCTCATAATTAGGCCCTTTGAGGAGTTAACTGAGACTGAACACCATTTTAAAAATTCTCTTGATGCTTTTTATCACCTATATAAATATATCTCCTACACTTTCATGGTAGAAGAAAACTGTATCATCTGTAAATTGCAAATGTATTATTTCTATTTCTTCCTTCCCCATCACATAGCCTTTTAGAAGATTTTTCTCCTTTCTTATCTCAATCAAACTATACAAACCTCTCGCCACCATTAGATACAAAAATGGGGATAAAAGATCCCTTGCCCTAACCCTTTTTTCTACACTAAACTCTTTTGAAGGACTTCCATTTCTCAAACATAAATGGTTGGAGATTTTATGCAAGTCTTCTTCCACCTTCTCCACTTTAGAGAAATTAAACCTCATATTCTCAACCATCCATCCCCAAAAATTCCATTTAGTTGAGTCATAAGCCTTTTGAAAATTGTTATTGTATAAACACATCATGTACCTAGAATGTTACTTATAGGTCTATATTAGAGAACAATAAGTCTTGTCAATAAAAGAAAAAAATGTATAATTTTATAGAGTTAAAAGTATGTGATATAATGAGCTTAAGCGGTTTGCTCCACCATATATCAGTGAACGTAAACAGCTTATTACCAATCATGTTTTATGATGTAAATTAGTATGATAGTTAAAATGTCTTTAATATTATACTTATATTTCAAGATGTTTTAACCATTATATAGAAATCATCCTTTTGCATTACACATGCTTTTCTAAACTTCCTAACAACATCAATAATCTAATTTGACACCAATAGTACTCCATCCATAATCCGTCTTCCTGCTGTAAAAGTTTTCTAGAACTTGTTCACCACCTTACTTATCACTTGCCTCAACCTATTGGTAGATAATATCTACTTCCAATGAGTGATATTAGCCTATATTTATCCAATTTCACCGGATTAACATTCTTTGGTATACCAACACAACAAAAGAGACATTAATATTTAATTTCCTTTCACCATATTTTCCTTTTCCCAAAAGTTAGATAGAAATTTCTTGATATCTTCTTTAAGAATTTGCCAACAATTTTTTAAAACTGCTCAAGATGCTTTTTATCACCTATATATTTTCTATACTTTCATGGTAAAAGGAAACTGTGTCATCTGCAAATTACAAATGTATTATTTCTATTTCTTCCTTCCCCATCACATAGCCTTTTAGAAGATTTTTCTCCTTTGTTATCTCAATCAAACTATGCAAACCCCATCACGTTTGCATCTGTCCACATCCAAAGTTTATTGCTCAAACAAATATGTTGTTGCGGATTTCACCTGGGGCAACCACTTACATGGACTTTGATGATTTAGTATGAGAGTGTTCTCATAATATCAGGAAAAGTATCCTCTTAGGTTTGAGGTGATCTTATATATATTGGGCTTGAAGCAAACCATCCAAAACAATAACAAAACAACTCTGACTAACTCAAGACACCCCTTTAGAAATGAAGCTAGATCTTGAAAGATACTTATATAGGGAATCAACTACGTGCAAAATCTCATTCGTCTTAGGATATGTCCAAGAACTTTGCTTAAGACTTGATAACATCATATAAGACTCTTCAAAGTGAAGCAGGGAACTTTCATAATATGTTGGCATATATAAATTTACATGCATTTGTTGTTTTGCTTTCCTTCCCTTCAATTTTTTTTTTTAATTTGAAAATGCAAAACTTTTATACATTTTTGGTCTTTTACATATATTCTCTCTATTCATATTGTGATGACCACCTGTACTATTTTAAAAACTTTTGGCTTTTATATACTGTACAGTCTTTACTCATATATTTTAACATTTTACAACTTTTATGATGGTTTTACTAACTCTAGAAATCTAATTATAAAAATGGTAGAAGATAAGAAATCTAATTATAAATTTTTTTCGTCTAGGAACTTCATTAAAAATTTCCAAGTAGTTTAGAACCTAAAATATTAATCTAGAATTTTTTTTTGTTGACTTTTGTCATTCTCAATTTTATTGGATATAATTTGTCTAAATAAGTGTGTTTTTTTCTATGAAAATTTGTATTTGAATATATCACAACTTATAAATTATAATTAAAATATCAATTTATAAGAATTTTTAATGCTTCTTAGAAAATTGAAAATATTTTTATCACTTTACAACCAAATATATGTCCTGTACATGTCATGGGTCACAACTAAACATTTACACAATGCACCAAGACATTAATAAACGCGCGCTTCTAACAATGATGAAAGTAAGGATGCAGTTGATTAACATTTTGATGGGTATGAAAGTTTAATCGTGTTTACTGTTATTAGATCAACTTCTAATGACTGACTTCATTTTAACTTTTTTGCTGGTTTAGTTTTTGTTTTGCTGGTTAGTTTTTCTGAACTTTTTAATTTTTCCAAGCTTGTATGGTCTATAATCTATTTACATGAAATATTGATTTTTACAGAGCTGAATATTTAAACAATCAAGGTCCTCCCTCTTGGGGACAAAATTTACCTGAGTTTATGAAGTCTGTAGAAAGATTTGAGGAGGAGGTGTTTGGTTCTGCCAAAGATGAGGTACCTCAATTCAGTTTGCTTGTCTCATGTTACAGTTTTATTTTGTGGCCATTTTCACAGAATTTGCGTGCCTTCATAAGTACATATATGTATATATATTTGTTGAAGTAGGTTATTCATTGTTCTTTGAACAAGCCATGTCTTCCTTTGCTAGAGTAGAATATTCATGTTTCAAGGTTCCTTTGGATTTTAAATGGCATTGCTCGGTCATGGTCTCAACCTTTTCAAATGGCCTTAATTTACTTTGAATTAAATTTAATTGCTTTCTAATCTTATATGTTAGAATTTTATTATTAGAAAACACTAAAATTTCTTAACTATAGTGAACTGGATTTTCTCATTTATAGACAAAAGAAATTCACGAATAGTGTGTTATATATGAAGATTTGTTTTTAAAAAAATATTTTACTTATTGCATGTATATTCAGGCTGAGTACTTTGCGAGGATATCTGCAAAGATTAAGGAAATAAAGGAACCACTTGAAGGCAATGAACCCAATCTTTTGCCCTCGGACATTTCTGGCTCAGGTGAAGTCTTCTCTATGCACAATGTACCGATGAACTAAGTCTGTTTAGTTTATATTTTAGTGGAATTGATTTGGAATCATTAAAAGTGATTAAAAAGTGTACATAAATTAATTTAAACTACATATTTAAATTGAAATACGAGTACGTGAAATGATCCTAACTTTAAAACAAATAATTAGAAGTTAAAAACATCTATTTTAAAATGCCTCTGCGGAAACTTCTAATCTTTCAATCATAAGTTTTCACTATTGACAATAAACTTGATTCAACCCAGTCTTTCCCAAATAAACATGATTCCACACATGTTCATATATTTTGCGGTTAGTATTCTCCTATGTGTGTGTACCTATATTTAAGATTTTATAAATTTTATAGTGTTGTGCAATTTTTAACGTATGTACTTAACTCTATTAAGGTACCAAGTGCATCTGCCACTCTGTTAGAAGCTATTGCTTTGTACACAAATTCAAACTCATACCCCATCAGCTTTGCTAACCAGTTTTTTGGTTCTGCATAGTCACAGATACCTCTCCTTTGGTCAGTGTATACAGTAAATATTCTACCAATTAAGTGAGGTTTCCCAATGCTGAATTGCCATCACTAAAGCGATTAGCTCTTTCTCGTACATTGCCATCACTACATGCTTGTTACTGCCAAATCTAATTTCGGCACCACATGGTTCCAATGAAGTTGTGGGTAGCACCACTATCAACCAAAACTTAACCTTCTCCTAGCCCCAAGAGCTTATGCAAGTACCCTCCTCTAGGTTTTGTACCTTCCTAACCTTGAGAAATTCAAAAATATTGCTCCAAGTGGCGAGCAAGCTCAATGGCCTTTGAAGTTCTCTTGGATCATGAACCCTCAAAAAGTTGCTCCTCCAGTATGGAATGGTTTGTGCCACTAAAACTTTAAACCCGTGAACATACTCCTCAATCAAATCCTCCTGCTTCATGTTTGCCAATTTCTTGAATACATTTCCCCGTCATGGTCACCAAACCAACTAATCAGCACCGAGGAGAATACCTCCCAAGTGGATCTTGGGTTCTTTTGTCTCCAGAATAGGTATCAGTGCATCGTTAGCCTTTCAATTCTTACACAAGTGAGTTGGAGTTTTTCATAAAGAACTCCCTGCACCTCAAAGAATTTCTTAGCCTTTGTTATCATCCCATGGGGTCTCCTCCATCAAATATAGGAAATTCCACTTTCTTGATCCATGGCCAAATTTCCTCGTCATTCTTGAAACTCCCAAGTGACACCTAGTTTCTATGTCCACTTAATAAGCAACTTATTGATTTCTTCTGTAGTTGCAATATTCTCCTTCAATCCATGGTATGTTGTGATGTCAATTTCTTGATTTACTTCATTGAAGAATCCAAATTCTCAATTCTCACCTCCATCACAGTTTACACTAGCTTTTTCTCAAAATCCAACAGGTCAGACCAAATGTTAGGTCTTTATAATTTAAAAAATACACTAGAAGAATTTTTTGATTTTACTACTAATTTTAACTACCATTTAAATTAACAGTTAAATCCTAATTAATTAACTATTAATTAATTAGAATATTATTTTTTCTAGCTAAATTGAAGTTATATTCATTTATACTTCTTATTACTACAAATTAGTTAGGAGATAACTACAAATTTTAAAAAATTTACTACAAACTAACTAAGATTATTTTCTTAGCTAATTTGCTACTTATTTCATGTTACCATTCAATATTATAGTAATTTTGTAGCTAATTATTTTTACTAGAAATTAGTTACAAAATAACTATTGATTTTAAAATTAACCACAAAATTATTTTATAGCAAATTTTAAATTTTCTAGTAGTGATAACAGAAAAGAGAATTAAGAAAGAATTAATGAATTGATGAATCAGAGGCATTCCTCAGCCAAGGAAATGTTCCCTTAGAACTATGATACAATTCAGTTACAAACAAAAATCTACATTTGTTCTATCTACACAACTATTAGTTAATTTTTCTTTCTTCTAGAATACACTTTTAGTAATGGGCTCTCTAGGTTCCTAATGATTTTCTAATGAATTTGAGTGTTCTCGTTTCTCTACTTATATTTCCTTATAATTTTCCTTATGTATTATAAAGATTTTCTCCCTACGCTTTTAAAATCTTGTAATTAATTAAACTTTTACATTAAAAATTTATAGAAATATATCTTTTATTAATATACTTAATTAAGGAGAAAAATTTAAAGGCTAATAGAACACATTAACTTCCTAATAGACCACTGATTGAAATATTCATTAATTTTTTCAAAAAAAATTTTATTTCTTAGTAAACACTTAAAAGGTCATTCTTTCTTTTTTATCAGCAAAACTTTATTGAAAATATGAGTATGAGAGGAGTACTCTATCTAAATATAAAAGACTTAAAAGACTAAATCAATGGAACATTAAGAACTACCCATCTTGACCTTAAACCATGTGCACAATTTGACATTTATCAAGTTCAAGTTAACATTGAAGTTAAAAGGAATACCTTGAAATACAATTTTGCATAGTCTAAATAGACCATACCACAACATGCGAAAAAAATATGACAAATAAGTTGTAACTTTTTTCTTCTTAAATAAGAGCTAAAATGGATATAGTGACCACAAGTATAATTATGCTAAACCTTTGATATCCAAGCCAAGCATTAATTGCATATACCAAATCTGGTTTATCTTTGAATAGGATAGAAATAAGACTACCTTCCTTAAAAGATAAACACAACACAAAAAATATATCCTACACCTAAGTTAATACTTCTTTTTTAAACTTGTGTGGATAACCTATTTAAAATTATCCACCAAGACAATGCAAGCACTTTGAGAGGAACATGGGTCTTCTAGTTTTTTTAGTATAAAAGCAAGATAGGGAAAATATAAAATCCTTGTCCTAGCTAACCCATGCAATTTTATAAGAGCCATCCCCACCAAATCGTAGAAAGATTTTTTGCAATCTTTTTAGAGTGTTTAAGCCCTTCTTTTGCATTTTAAAGAAAGAGTCATAATATATAGGTAGGGTAGATAAAATAGAGTCTATTAACACTATGCAATCACCTACAAACAATTGCTTTCCTTTTCATGTTGCTAGTCGACGCTTGATTAACTTTCTAACAGATACCCAAGACCCAAGTGACAACCTTTCTTGAGTTTGCACCTACCAATAACCCAAGAAACTTAAAATGAAGGATACCAGTACCACAATGTAAGAAATTAGCACATATCATAATAAAAAAGTCCTCCACACTAATTCCATATAAAGTGTTTTTTTTTTTTTTTACCAAAATGTATCTTTAACCAGGATACAAGTTCAAAACCCACTAATAATCTTAAGAACCCATAGATTTTCGATTATTTCCTCCCCAACCAACATAGTATCAATTGCATACCATGATAGAGAAATATTGATCCTTTCACTGATTAAGAAACCTAAAAACTTTCTCGAGAAAAATGGCGTTGCCCATCAAACCACATAAACCCTTAACAACAATCATAAACAGGAAGGAATTAAGATAAGGGACCCCTTTACCTTAAACCCTTGAACGTAAGTATTTCCTCTATTGGCCAACCATTAACAAGCAGAAAGAATGCCCCTTGGAACACACATGTTCAAATCCATGTTCTCCACCTCTCACAAAAATCCAATCTACGTAAGAAAGCCCAATTCATAAAGTTGTAAGCCTTTTTGTACTTCACCTTAAAAGATAAAGCTTCATCTCCCACTTCTATGTCAAATATCTAATCGTCATAGCTTCCTTTCCAATTAACTATATCTCTATATCCAAAAAGGTATCTCCCCCTACAAGTCATTGAAAGTTCATTGTATCTAAGTTCTCAATCTCTTCTTAAATATGCTTATAAAAAAAACATTCATCTTAAATCTTAATTGAATCTTTACAATTCAATTATTGGCTCCTTAATTAAACAGATTAGCATTTCAACATATGACAAACCTAATCTTAGTATAGAAAATAAAAATATCAAATAAATGAAACTATTTTACGTACAATTTCCTTAGAAGTTCAAGACCTCTCTATATATATATATATGAAAGTAAAGCAAGCATTTAAATGTTGATGTACATGATAATGACAATAAGATTATTCTTTCAAGAGTTTCATTTGGCAATTAAAAGTGAAAGGTCATGCGGATAGTCTACGTATATTCACAATTCATGTGCCATATTCTTGGTTCAAGAATAACAAATTATACATCTTCTAAGCTAAAAGATAGCATGACATTTCACCATTAGGAATATAAGTGTTTGAAAAACTACCATCAAAAGTATCTTTCAAGCAGTTAAGATTAAAGAAATTTAAAGAAAAAGAAGAATTGTGATGGTGAATTATGTTCTTTAACCCTTGCCTTTTTATTTTCTATCCTTCTTTAAGATATTTAAGAAGGCATCCAACTTATTTGGTATTTAAAGATATTTTTTATGGAGTACTACTTACAATATGTATAAGATTTCTTGGGTTAGTTGAGATATAAAAGTATGCCAACCTAAGCATTATGGTGGATTAATTATGTGTTAATTTTTTTTTATTGTAATCTTAACTTGCAAGTTAAACAGAAATGCTGGTGTTTGAGAGATAAAAATGTTGTTTGGTATAAATTGTTTGGCATAGGCATGGATGTATAAATTATGTGCATTATTCTCAGGTTGGATTGGTTCTAATTAATGCGTCTTTTTGGTGGAAAGACTTATGTGTTAAAGAATGTGAAACTAGAGTTTCCCTTCTTTAGTTCTTTCCTAGAGGATTGAAAAAAAAAAAAGAGGGAGGAGTGGAAATAATACTAGGTTTTGGCATTATGTTTGTTGTGACACTTCTCCTTTTAAGGATTCCTTCCTGAGGTTATTTCAAAATTTTGAAGATAATTAGCAGTCTTCTATTTCAAATATAGGAGTTCGGAGAAAAGAGCCGTGGAATTGAGAATTCTGGCAAGAGGACTTTATTTCTATAGGAGGAAGATCACCTATTTTAGGTTAGAAACTTACATTCTTTGGTTCCTCTAAAAGACAACCCTAAAAGTTGGACATCGCTATTGGATAGTTCGTATGTATTTTCTATTAAATTTTCTTGCTCTTTTTATATAAAAAAATTTGTTTGTTGCTTAGCAATTTGCTTGATTTTTTACAATTGTTTTTGAAAAGGTTTTAGCAAGATCTAATTCCTTCTAAGGTTCTACCATTATTTATTTATTTACTTGTAGTTGGTTTTGGATAGGATATTATATTTATTTACTTGTAGTTGGTTTTGGATAGGATATTATATAATAAGGTTGCTTTTGTTAATATCCCACATTAATTAGTGACCAAGGTAGTTTTTATAAGGTTTGAACAATTCTCATTTTGAAGGTAGTAACGTGGGATTGAGTTAATTCCTAAATCTAAATTTAAAGATGATATTAGAATTTATCCTAAATCATTTATTTTCTTTATTAGACCTAGAATCATTATTATCTCACTCATATTTTGAAAGGATGTGTTAAGATGTCGTATCAATTAGTTTGAGATATGACCAATGTAGTCTTTATAAAATTTGACACCTCTCACTTTAAAAGTCAATTTTGTAAAATTGAAAAAGATTCTAAGCTCAAATTCTAAAAGCTTTCTTTAATTTAATTAATTTTCATTTATATTAAATTAACTTTTAAATTTTGAATTTAAACATATCATATCAACTTAAAGAGATATTTTATTTTATAAAATAATGTACATTTATGTTTGATTAAAAGAAGGAGAGAACACCAATAAGTAGTTAGCTCAAATGGTGATGGGCTTAGGTTCCTTAAGCAAGTGATCGAAAATTTGAATCACAACTCTCTTGTGCATGAAAAAAATTGTTAGGAGAGCCTTTGAGTGCCTTTAAATCTCTTGAAGGAGATTAGTATCATAGAATGATCAAGGATACTCTATATAGTCATATGTGTGCCAAACAAAAAGGAGGATAGAAAAAACAATAGTAATATATTATTATATTCTTATAAATATTAATAAGGAGGGGTAGATAACTAAATTCTCAAGAATAAATTTTTGAACACATGCTAAAAATTATAAACTATTTTTACTTTTCCTTTAAATCTTCTCCACATTGAAGGAGAAGCAAACATAAGAGAAGATAAAAATAAGAGAAAATTAAATAAATCATTCTCCTTCTCTTATCCCTTGGTCCCTCCCCCTCTCCTCCACTTCTCTTAAATTAAATACATTATTTGAATTTGAATTTAAAATTTTAACACACCATATCAAATCAAATTAATATATATATATATATAGACAATAACATGTCTTGATTTAAATAATTTTTTTCCTTAATTTTCTCATCAATTTTAAAAATATTTTAAAGTTATTTTTAATTATATAGAAAATAAAATATTCATTATTAATAATGAAGGAATTCTTATTATATTTTTATTTTCTCTTAAGACAAATTTCATCGTGTTTAACCATAATTTTCTTATACCATTTCTTTTTAATTTTAAATTTTACTTTAACTTATGTTGCGGTCACGCCTTTCTTGTTAGCCAATAAATTAAGACAAACTACTTTAATATTTATTTTCTAACCATGCAAATTTTAATCATTCTTGCCTTTATACTAAAACAATTTTGTTTTTTCCCTCTATTTTCTAATCAATTAGTCCAATGGAACTAGATAACATAAATTTCAATCTTCTAACATCCTTATATAAAAATTATCATACTTATATATGCAAAAGCATATATGCACATATTAATTATTATATTTCTTATTGTAATTACATATATAGATGAAATCATATAAATTCATTTATTGTATTATATTTTATTTATTTTTAAGAGGATGTTGCAACTATTGCCATCCCAATCTATTCAATATATTCTCTTAGTTGACTAAATGTATATGTTGATTTTATGTTTCTAGAAGGAGAAAAAGAAGTAAATGCAGAATGGCAAGAACAAGTTTATCAGAAGGTAATATTAAACATTTTATTTGTTTGATTTGACTTTTTGTGACTTGGGGATCTTCCTTGGTAATTACATATATAATTTTTGAAATTTTACAATGTGACTCACACACCTTTTGTACATTGATTAAAATCTCTCCCTCCAATATAAACTAGTTAAAATCATGTCATGCATCATTGTATTACTTTCATTATTTTTATATTTTTTTATCTTTCTTTATCTCTAAGATTTTCCTTGATCATTATATACACGATTTATAAAAAATTATTACCTTATGTATATTAGTTAAGGTTTCTCCTCTAACAAATAAACTACATCATACTAAGCTCCTTGCAATTAATATATAACTTTTTCTACATATAATAAAGTGGTAGCACTAATTAAGAACATGAATAGTGTCGCCTTAATATAACAAAAGAGCAATTTCCTCTCACACATTTATTAGCACAATAATTTTTCCTAGTCAATTGAGTGGACTTATACTTGTTTTGACGGTACGTACATCTTGACTAAAACTAAGTTTCATCCTTGTGAAGATGCTAAGTTGTTCTTCGTCCTCTCTGTATTTCGTCAATCCCCTTACATGTAGACTATACGAAGACCATGCCCCTTTAAGTGATGTAACAGGCATGTAATGAACCACCCACCTAATTTCACCTACTCCACCTCGAAACCACTGTATAGTATTAATGGATCTCTCTCTTAATGTATGCTTTCTTCTCCAAGCTTTTTCACTTTCTCATTAAGCTCATAACTTACTCGAGCAAAAGAGAACTTGCAAGTGGACATTCCATCATTCGCTAGACAACCACAAAGCTTCCCTATAACCAAGTAGTTGGAGCATTTATCTTATCAAATATGCAAGCTCCTCTAATCCGTTACGTTTAACCTAACAAATACTAAATAAAACAGGATTAGAAATAGATGCATTATAGAGAAAGTTGAAATAACACTTATTGTAAAAATTTATAGAAAAATCTAATCTTAGATGGTTAATTAAACTATTAATTTACCCAAATGTGCCTAATGTACTATATATATATATATATATAAATTGAATGAAGAAAGCTTGTTGTATCTTACTTCTAATCACATAGATGGTTGTAGATGTCAAAAAGCTTAAATAGCTACATAAATCTATTTTATATTTTTATTGTCTAAGATATAAAGCAATATTTAATGGCTTAAATTTTTAAATAGTATTACTTATCATAGCATATTTAAGTAGGTCATAAAGTTCGATCCTTATTTTCCCTCGCATGACTTAGTAATAAGTTTATAAGCACGGGCTATGTGGAATTGTTTGATTAAGCCTTATAGGATTTTCATGCAAGTTGTTTGTGTTAGGAAAAGAAAAATATTTTAAAAGATAACTAACTATAGTATATGCTTAATGTATATATGATTGATAAATGTGGTGTGAATTAATACCCTAACCT